>JAVJAQ010003750.1:346206-498766 GCA_032362365.1 Zygogramma bicolorata
AGCATATTATTATTATTAACAGTGTTGTTAACATCTGCCAAGCTTTTCGATTTCAGACGAAGATCCTTCAAACGCCCCGGAGTTCCTGGTGTCTAGACGCTTGGCAATGAAGAACTCACATTGAATGATACTAATAATTTCCCTTCTTTTCATTCAATATCTCTTATTTTTGTCGAAAATTCTTGCCAGTTCTGTGATTTTATATGCTATTTTCTTGAGAATCCGTTTTCCACATGCTTTCCGATCAAATCCTTTCGAATTTTCCGCAGTTTACTCAATCGACCTTTCGATACGAATTACCGCTTTTTAGAAGTTATGCTCGGAATATCTGATGCCATATTTAGAATTCTCATTCAACAGAGGTAGTTCATCTTCATCAAAATATTTAGAAGGTTCTCTATAATGATACTCATGGCTTTCGAAGACAGACAGCCAGACAGAGAGACTGACAAATGGACGGACAGACAGACTCGAATCATTGTTCACAATTCAAAATGAGAGCACTGCAATTCCTAATCTATACAATCAGAACATTTCCTTCGAAGAAATACAGATATGACAATGAAAAGAAATCAATTAGAGTCTAAGAGATAGAATACAGGTGGTCGACCTTCCCCAATTTGTTTACCGGATGAAACATACTTTTTATGAGGTTTCATAAATGTATATGGAGACCTTTTTTATAATTGATTCATCAGAAAATTCCATTCTTCATATTATTGCACACATGGGTTAACAAAATTTCCACATTTCCAAACAGTGTACTGGGGAGAACGGAAAATAGGAATTTTGATCACGTTTAAAGCACATCTCATTTTTGACATAATCAAAAAAATCATTCAAAGGAGATGTTTAGAATTGAAATCCAGGGTAGTTTATGTGGGATCAAAATCGACTTTTGACCAACTTTTTCAAATAACTCTTTTGGGTATCTCCAAAGCGAAGCAAAAAATCGAGAATTTGCCCTTTTCGTGGGATCGCAGTAGGCTGGGTTTGGGGCTGTCAGTAAAGCTGAGTATTGCGGAAAGCGGCCCATGAAGGTCTACGCCTGTACCAGAAATTAAATATTTGCTTTCAAACATGACTAAAATACAGGGGTGTCTTCATCTCAAGTGTGACACACTGTAGGTAGAAGGTTCGAACATATTTTCAGAAAAGTAAATGTGGAAGTGACATATGAAACATTCTATAACTTACACAAATTCACACAAATTCTTTGGTAATCCAGAAGATAACGTAGAACGATGCTCATCTTGCGAAACAGAAGTGATATTACTTTGGTTTTCGGTAATTGATCCCTATGAAAAGTCTCAACTTTTACACCAAAGGTTCCAATCTTATCGTTCAAACGCAGTATAGAAAAGATTATTTTCAAATTGCTGCAATTAGTGTATTGCTGTGCATACTGGGGCTTCATTATTGCGCACTCGTTGATAAAAATATACTTTCCGAGTAAAGACTTCCCTCACAAATAATTTTAGGTTCATTATTGTCGATAAGAACTTTCGATAACATTTCGTCCTCTGCTTCAAATATCAAGCAGAATGTCTTGGAGAATATAAACTCTGACTGGTCTGAACTAGTTATCGAACATGTCCAGTTCCCCTTGAACATGCGTTGCGATTTGTTCTGCCAGGATATTGATTGTTAACGATCAAAATGGATGAGGAGACCTTGCAACATAAAGATAAATATATCTCGCAGAAAAACTATTTCCAAATTTTCGCAGTAATCATTGGTAAGTAAAGTCAATCTCCATCTCATGACCTCATTATAAAGAAAACTATGACATCAGTGAAGCACAAGATTCCAAGATTCATTGTATTAATGTTCAGCTGCCCAGTATTCAGCAAACTCAGTGATGTTTATGGGAGAAAACGCATTTTGCTAATGACAACATTCGTTGATATCACAGTTTGGATACCGAAAGCTGCAGGAAGGAGTGTGTACGTGTTTTATCTTGCCAGAGTTCTAGTTGGAGTTTCGGATGGCATAATGTTTGCTTCCCTTCCGGCCTATCTTGGGGAGGTTACAGCTCCCAAAGTTCGAGGTACATGGGGAAATGTTATGACGGTTTATATTCTGCTGGGAAAACTTCTGGTGACCGTGGTTGGGAGCTACTTCAATGTACAACAAACATGCTACATTTTCATTTCTATACCAGTTATATTTTTTGCGTTATTTTATTTTATGCCGGAATCACCTTATTTTTATATAATGAGAAGACGATACGATGAAGCCAAGCAGTCGTTGCGATTTCTCAATCGGAAAGAAGACGTTTCGACAGACTTCTCGTCCTTGAATGCCGATGTTGAGAGGCAGATGGCAGAGGAAAAAACTTGGAAGAAAGTTTTCTTGATAGGCAGTAACAGAAGAGCTTTCATTGCTGTATTATTTTTGAGGATGTCCCATACATTTGGAGGAGCACATGCGTTTGTAAATTTCACTCAATACATTTTTGATGAATCTGAAGGAACGTTCACCAGTGAAGTGTCATCGATGATTTTTATGAGCCTTGTACTCCTACTAAGTATTTTCGCTAGTTTCGCAGTAAATTGGCTTGGTAGAAAGAGGGCGTAAATCGGATCACTAGCCCCATGTGGTGTGGTTTCACTAATCGAGTCAATCTATTTTTATTTCCACAGAAACAATCCAGACATAGACACAATTCCTTTCAGTTTGGTGCTTCTAATTGGTATGACACTTTATTCAGTATTCAGCCCCATCAGTTTGATGCCAACGTTGATGCTAGGGGTATTGTTTTCCGCCAGTTTTCGTGCCAAAGCCATGAGTGTTCTGATGTTTCCGATTAGAATCATGGCTTTTATCTCGAGTGCTTTGTTTTATTTCCTCAGTTCCAACTATAGTCTTCATGCGCTGTTTCTGTTTTTTGCATATTGTAATATGATATCAGCAATTCCATCTTATTTCATTTCACCTGAACCAAAAACGAAACGTTTGAGGAAATTCAGCAATCGATGAAGAATAATTCATCATATAGATATCTGAAAGAAAGAATGATGTTGATGGGTCCGGTACCAAATAGAGGAAAATGGTTTATCGGATAATAGAAGTGTCTTTATAATCGTTTTGTATATTTCGAATACTATATTGGAATATGCAATTAAACTTTCATCTACAATTATTCAGTTCAATTCTCTGGAACCATGCGTTATTTCTTAATCACTGCTTACGGATGCTTCCGTCCAGGATTTATGGAGAAATTGATGGTTTCACGGCTCTTTAATATGCCAGATATATTTTCTGGGCTTATATCCATTTGGTACCTTCTGACTTGTTTTACGTTTCGACTTCCATTATGGAGTTATTCTCAAGAACTTTGAGACGAATATCTGTTCATACCATCCTGGTCAATCACTATTCTTACGAAATAACCAAGCAAGAAAAAGCAAAGACTATACAGAAAATTGGCTTTATCTATTGTATCAACTAGGTACCTACCTTGAGAACATTTCCTGGTATTGCTTTGAATATATGTTCCTCGCGGAATTGCCGAATTTGTTGGTGTTGATGCTAATCAAAATTCTAATTCTCCTCAGTGTACCCACAGGGTTACCTAATGGTTTCTTGGTATTGCTTTAAATATATGTTTCTTGCGGAATTGCCGAATTTGTTGGTATTGATGCTAATCAAAATCCTAATTCTCCTCAGTGTACCCACAGGGATACCTAATGGAATTGGCTAACCTCAATTTCAAATGAAGTAGAACTTTTCTCTAATGAATTTGTCTGAGAGTAACTGTCATGCGTAAATATAATATTCCATTGTGAATATCCTTCAAGAAACATTGAAACAATATGCTTCATATAAATAAGGTGGTTTTATTACAAAAGTAAAAAAGACAACAGTTAACAATGAGAAGACTTACACACTAAATTAACAAAAAAGGACTAGTTTGGGCATTTGTAGATAATTTACAGGTAGCGAAGAGTCACTCGAGTACGAACTACTCTTAATCGTAGCCGCTATGGTCTCCATCACCCCCATGGCTTGGGTAACTGTGTCCTCCATAACCTCCGCCGAACTCGTGCCCTCCTTCGTGTGAAATCGCGTTCTGCTCAAAAGCGTGTCCTCCGTGTCCTCCGTAACCTCCGTCTCCACCCCCGTAACCACCGTCTCCAATCCCGTGACCTCCTCCGTAACCTCCATCGCTGCCTCCAAAGCCTTGCTCCAAGTGGGCACTGTGGTCCCCTCCGTACGATAGACCTGCATCTCCTTGATCTCCTCCGTGACTTTCTAACGATGCCCCATGTCCTCCTCCAATGCCTCCTTCATATCCTCCACCTCCTCCTGAAAAATGTGACCTCACTGTTTGAATGTGAAAGGATATACTTAAGAAATTGTTAAGCTATCCGAACGTATTTCATTCATTCATTCGAAACAAAAATATCTATAATATATGAATCATGACCATCGTTTGAAGAATGTGTGGCAAAACAAAACTATGCTTTTCTACACACAGGCTTTTTTACTGTTAGATCTCCGGTTTTAACAGTAATGAGCTAACCTATTTTTGACTTACTTCAATACGAAAAACTGATATATTATCTTTTTGAATATTCTCAACAGTCACGATATCAAATAAAACGAAGCTCTCAGAACCTATTAGTGAAAGTCAACTCAAGGTTGAAAGAGCCGAAACACTTGGGAATATAAATACACCTATCCACAACTTTGTTATATTCTGACAACAAATACTATTCTATAATCTAAAATTCAAGCACCTCGAAAGACGTGTTTTCTTTTGGACCTCGATGATATCAACTTGAAAACACTTGGTCAGTAGTATTTTATAGTCGTTCACCCTTTTTGTTTTATTATGTGTGAGATTTCTCAACAAAGGGTAATTTTTTCCGGCCTCTACATCCACCTTTCACTGAGATACATACACCAATTTGATGAAAAACATTCTAGAATAACCAGACAGTTGAAAAATGACCATAATTTCAACCATGTGAAATTAACTGTTATATTCTGTTATTGTTCTTATAAATGACGAAATAAAGGATATAATCACAGAGTCGTTTTTCTGTTGATGAGTAGAAAATGTAGACTGATTGCATTATAATGATACTCCATTTGAGTTTTTTGTCACTATGGTTCCATCAGCATTTGAATTGAAATATTATTTAAAATTGTCGTAAATAATGTTTTCGAATGAAATAAGAAAAAATTATTGAACAGATAGTAATTTATTAACAAATAAAAAACATAACAAATAACACGTTTGAAATATCTAAACAATACTACTCTTATAATAGATCAAATCAGGATGATTCTTGAGAGATCATAGTGTCTTGGGTGTATTGATAGTGAAATTTTGTTTATACAGGATACACTACATCTGTATAAATGAATACAATTTATGTGTGAAACAGAAATTTATCGTCCTTTTTTGTGAAGAACACTTTCAGTGATGTCACCAATGAAATCCACACCATATTGACAACAGATGCTTCATTCATTCTCGAACTTGTTTTTTTTTGTAAGAGTGGAATTAGAATGTGTATTTTTTATTGATGTAACTTCGGTTTGGGTATGAAAGATGAAAATATATTCTTCAAGTTATGAGATATTAGATGCTTCATTCATTCTTCGATGAAGTTATCTGATGAAAGTGAAATGTGAATGAATTCATTATGTTTCTGCTAGAATTTTGGTGTGATATGACCAATAAGATCGACTTCAGATGGAAAAATGTATTACTGGGTTGGAGATATTAGATGTGCTTTTCATTTCCAATGTATTAATCTGCTGATAATATCAAATGTTCCATTCTGTTTACTACGTGGTTCATTCACGGAAGTGGAAAAAAAAACGTTTTCAATAAAATCAATGGCAGATAAACAAATATCGTATGATGAGAAGGTACTACTAGTTTGAAGACATAAGATGCTTCATTCATTCTCAAAAGTGATTGTCCAATGGAATAGATATGGAAAATCATCTTTTGTTGCTAATGCATAATTATTGTGTGAACTGACCAATAAAACCAACAAAAAATTCATGAATGCTTGATGTTCAATAAGTATATTTCTAGTTCAAAGTTATTCACCTCTTGTAGATATCTACCTGGTTGTTTGATGAAAGTGGAATGGAATTTTATCTCACTTATAACAACAGTTTATTGTAACATCATCAATGAAATTATCATTAAATCAACAAATGCAGCAAGATGAAGAAGCACATTACTAGTTTGGAGGTATCAGATGGGCATCATTCATATTCAAACGTGAGTCTACTGTCAAAATGGAAAGGGAATACATCTCTGCTGTTGATGAAAAACTGGAATAACTAATGGTATCAACAGCAGAGGTGTGAAGAAAAATTTTCAGCTGGGAGAATCCTCGTTCTTTTCTATAACGTGGTTATTAAGTGAAAGCTAAATTTTGCTGTGATATGACCAATAAACTCCACATCAGATGAACAAACGCCACATTAAAAGATACACCATATTGAAAATGTTAGTTTCTTTCAATTATTCTTTGATGTTGGTATTGGTGAGAGTGATGGTTTGGAGATACTAGATGCACCTTTCATTTCCAATATTTCAATCTGCTGAATTTTTTCTGTGGAACTATCAAAAAAACAACACTAGATGAACTAACACCACAAGAATGTCGGTATATTAGATGTTCCATTAATTTTGCATTTTCAGTTTCAAGAGATAAGATCATCCAAAGATTCTTCAACGTGGATATTTGGTTAGAATACTATGACCATGATGAATTCTACATCGAATGAAAAAATTCCGCATGATAAAAAGGTACATTATCGATTAGAAATCAGTAGTTTCGACAATAATTATGCTACAATGTGGTTATAGGTGAAAGTGGATGGGAATTCATCTTCTTGTTGTTGAGGAGGAATATTAGAGTGATATCACCAATGAAATCCACAGCTTCACAGGTACATTAGTAAATTTGGATATTAGATGATACATGGGCAGACGAAAGTATCTATCTACCTGAGTGACCGATTTCGATGCCGTGACCTCCTCCGATGCCTCCTCCGAACCCGCCGTCCCATCCTCCGTGGTGACCCTCGTGGCCGCCTCCGTGGGAGGATACCACCTCACCGTCGTCGATGCCTCCCGAGTAGCCAATGACCTTGTAGTACTCCTTGTCACCGCCTCCTTCATGACCGACGTGTTTGACGACCGTGTGAGTGTGGTGGATGTGCTTCACTTTAAATGGGACGTGGATGATTACTTTCTTATGTCTGGAAAAGAAAGATGAATTAGGTTGGAGCCAGAGAGTATATACTAGAGGAGTCCACGATGCTAAATCGGGATTCACTCGAACGTCATAGAGACCTATTGGGTTGCGAAGCTTAGATGATAAAAGTAAAAAAAAAATTATATAATGTACACCTTTTCATCGGTGGGGGAGCGGCTATAGATTTTCAAAAATGTAAAAAAAACTATTGCATGGACATACTCGAGCGCGTCAGATATTGATATCATCTATATCCTACATATTTTTGTTTCCATGATGGGGGTGGTCGTACGTAGGGGTTGAAAATGAAAAAAAAAGCTCTTGTATAATTATCTGACGGTTTGGATGGGACGCAGACTCGCGGCCGTTATTAGAATGTGAAAAAAAAATTCGTCATTTTCAAGTACACAAGCGCATCAGATTAAGATATATATGGTTCATCTTTACGCCCTAGACGTTGCAGTCTCATAATCTGACGATTATTCAGCTATTCTGTCAATTTGATTTTTTTTTTAATTTTTTGAATCATTGAACTTAATTGATTGAAAAGCTCAGAAAAAAAGCATGCAAATAAAAAAGAGTATGTTTTTTTAGTAGAATACTTGTATTTATAAGAAAGTAATTATATGCAATTCAATTTTAAGATTTTGAAACGTTGGATATTCGTAGTGAACGATATCATGCCACGATCGAGTCTGTGTGATCAACTGTCATGGCAACAGAAACCAGAGTGGGGACGGAGTGAGAGAGCAACATATAGAGGAAGAGTGAGAGAGAAATAGAAACTCGGAGAGGGGAATGTTGGCATCACGTTTATATATATTGAACTTTATCGATGAATTTTTAAGACGTCGGCTTGTGGAAATCGTCAGATTATAAATTTTTGTGATTCTTGAATTGTTTCCTTCAAAATAAAAAAAATAGCCACGCTCGAGTGTCGAGATAACATTTTTTTTACAACTTTGTAGCCCTCCTCCTTCTTGAGGTCACTATATATATATATATATATATATATATATATATATATATATATATATATATATATATATATATATATATATATATATATATATATATATATATATATATATAAATCCCCACTTGGGCTCCCCTATTATAATGCCATCTATCTGTAGCATCCTGCCTTTTTATCGATCCTATAAAATGATCGTAACTATCGTTTCAATATCAGAATGAATTGTGGACTGAATGGGATGGGCCTCCTGTCACTATTCATAAGCGGTTATACTATCGAGTCAGGAAACAGCAAAAATCTGAATATCTGAAACAATATGAAAGGCGGTGAAAAAGAGTATGCTTCAAAAAATATAGTTATAGTTTTGGTCGGGTCTAGAAAAAAAAACTGAAGGCCTACACTAGCCTAGAGTGTCACCAGATGTCATTTCTTAGTAACCTAAGTCTTTAGATTCCTCTCCTGAAGATACTATCTTTGTTAGCGAAACGTGTATGAAGTGCAAGTAATATTAGTCCATGTTGAGATGATTATTGATCTCTGAAAAAAGTCTCAGTAATACTGTGAACGGTATCAAAGAACCTTTTCCAGTCTAGTGTAGAAAAAATTAATCCGAATAATCAAAAGATGAGGTCCTACATTGAACGGATAAAGTCTGATGAATATGTAGATCTCGATCTTTTTCAGGAAGACTGCAGGAACGTATATCAAGAGCAATAAAGGCAGAAGTACGGTATCGGAGAGGTTAGGAGTGTAATGATTGTCATTTTATTCACGTCCTATTCTTCATTTTGGCCAAACTAGAAGAATCCCAACAGTGGCGGATCCAGGATCAGGTCAAGGGGGGGGGTCCATAACTCAAAATTAATATATATATATATACGTATATATATATATATATATATATATATATATATATATATATATATATATATATATATATATATATATATATATATATATATATATATATATATATATATATAAATATATATATATAACAAAAAATTTTGAGCTACCGTATAGCAACAACTAGTCAAGATCCCAAAAAAGAAAGAGATTGACATGAGCAGAATTTGAAGGTGTAGCCAGGAGGTAAAGTAGGTTCGAAATTTTACTTTTCTGAATCGAATCGAGTTGATTCAACCTAATCAACAGCATATTCTACTCATACATAGTATATTCAAATCGATAACGGCATACACAATACTCATCACAAATGTAACAAGTCTAATTTTTCAAATAGTGCGCCAAAAAGGATCCAATGGCAGCACAGTCAGAAATTTCTCGAACTTTTCCTCGATAAGCCGGATAAGTATCAATTTTCTTTAAAGTGTCATCGAGAAAAATTGCAATTGGTTAGTTGAAAAAGAGCATTTTATTTTGAACCTACAACATGAAGAGGACTCTATTTTCATATTTCACTCGGCTTGATCCAGCGTCTGAACTGACTGAACCAGAAAAAAAAGGAAAGAACAATCTGTGAGTCCAAAAATTTCAAGCGAAATTTGTTTGTTTGTTTGGGTAACATTCAATCCAGATCTTGTTTGTACTATTTTTAATTCTTGAGAATTATTTTTTTTTAGGAATTAGGAGGGTTATTGAATTGATTGATTTGATGAAAATGAAAATTTATTAATGGTTAAATGTAGCCTGATCTTTAGTTTTCAATGGAATGTAATAATAATTATTAAAGTTCTTCAATTTTAAAGCAAAAAAATGTATTCTATTTTATTTTTTTGTCTTGCTCAGGTGACATTTTTTCGTTCCCTAACAAAATTTTGAAATTAGGAGCCGATAAAAATTAAAAAAAAAATCTCTTAGTTTCCCAATGGGGAGGGTCCGGACCCGAAAACCCCCCCCGTGGATCCGCCACTGAATCCCAAACACGGGCAATAGAATATGGGATTTATTTTTCAGAATCGAAAAAAAATTGCACTTATGAAACATCTCTCAAAGTAAAGAGGTATCTTCTGCTCGAGCTCAACTTCACAGACAGTTATTTCCATAGTTAGAAAATAGTTGTTACCTGCAGAAACGTTTTTATAAGGAATTTTTTACATGAATACATGAACTGCTACTTTCGAGTAATCATAATTATAAAGGAAAATGAAAATCATTATATGATATATCACTGAGTTCACGCACAGGAATATTTTTTCCGCAAAATCGATCAGAATTATGGACATTTCCAATAGACGATGAGACTGGAACCTCTGGTGTAAAAGTTGAAACTTTTGCTAGAAATGAATAACCCTAACAGCAAACTGATATTTTTGCACTCGATGCGGGTTTCAGTAATAAGGTTAGCATCTTCAGGAGAAGAAAATTGATACATTATCAGTTTTCTTCTTCTGAAGATGCCAACCTTGTTAGCCTAACGCGAGTCGAATGCAAAAAATATCAATTTGATGTTTCAAAAGAAAAAGACAATATTTTCATGAATCTAGTTTCTGTTTGTCAATAGGAAGTTCATTGCTGAATTTTACTCAATTCTATCCTGGGCGAGTTGCATACTATACTTTTTCTACGACTATTGATATACCAGGACAACTAATACAATATTTCAAAATATAAGGTGTGGATAGATATTTTTAAACTCATATGTGACCGAACAATATTGACGCTAGCTGGAGAGTCATAGATAGATGAAGAGGTTTTGGAAAACATATCAGAATTATTATTGTATTTATGCACCTTATGCCGGTTATGGTAATTGATGTGGGTAATGGCCTTGGGTAAAGTGTCATATCAATGTGTTTAAAATCACATCAATAATGTATAAATTTTTCAATAGTCGTAGAAGGAAATTGTTTCCTTGTAATTGAATCATGATTTCTTGGCAGCAATATGTTTTATGTGGTGATGAATTATTCAACCAAGTTCATCACGAAATCGAATAAGATATCAAGTTTTGTATTTTCAATTCGGAACGATTCTAGATTCCCGAATTCCGTGTTATTAGTCTCGGCTTAGGCCACAACAAGCTTCCTTCACCGTCATCTGGGAATATGAGGTTTTTTCTACAAGCGGAATAAAAAAAGAGTTGCCTCTATGACAGACAAATCCGAAGTTGCCTTCGATTGTATACACGCTTTGGATGGGACCAGAAGATATTTTTCACGACTATAGTTTCAGAGAAGCTAAGAAATCCATGAGCATTAGAACAACTTCAACCGAAAAAAGGAAAATATGGGTAAGAACAGAACGTGGATGAGGAATCTTCAGAACACAATAACTTTTTCAATGATAAATGAATATATTCCTCTGAAGGGCCTATTAGTGATTATTATAGATGACAATCGGACCTCTGGTTCAACGGTAATTACAGAAAAACTCTCAACTCCAGTATTAACAAACGCAATGCGGCAGTTAAAAACACTTCGTCCATTGCAGCATCGCCTTGAAGAATGTCTACTTCACACTGTAGACAGAATGTAAGGCACGAAACCTGCAGACCACGGCTAACAAACCCGAAAGCCGCTATCAATCACATCGGCCATGAAAGCCTACAATATTTCTGTTGAATTTGAATCAATAATTATATCGAAGGCCCGTTTTGGGAATATTTCGACATAATCAGAAATGATCTGTCTATACACTGAATCCAACAATTTTGGATATTATCTGGTGAATATGCGTCTAACAGCAATCGGTTTTCTGGCTGATATTTTTTTCTCATTCCTTTCTTCCACGAAACATTTATTTGAATTGAACTGTCGATAATTTTTATTATATGCACACAAAGTTGTTAGTTCCAGTTTGAGATGATCCTGGGATGAAATTTCCTTACCAAATCTTCCACGAGCTCGAATCACTAAGTTCCGAATTTTCACAGAAAATTTGCAACTTGAAAGAAATTTTGTATAAAGCTCATGCTCTGGGTCAGTGGTTCTCGAACTGTGGTACGCGAACCCCTGGAAAGTATGCAAAAATGTTTAGGGGTAAGTAAGGGTTCTTTCCGTTTTGTAATCATACACGGTAACAATAGATTATAATGGAATCTTATTGAACACGTGTGTGCTAGAGTTAGTTGACAACAACTAACAACATTCCAAAAGGGACAAGGGACAACTGATCGAACTATAATGTGATACGACGTTGAAAAAAAAGTATTTCAGTGTTACAATGTTAGATTTTTGGATCGGTGTTGTGAAGGAGTAGCTTTCAACTATTGCTGTGAAAATCCTTATTGGACTTTCAACTACATACTTATGTGAAAGAGTTTTCGAGCTCAACTCACACAAAAAGAAAGTACAAAAACGAACTCAATGTTGGGGACGATTTGCGGTGGTAGTCAACAAATCTTGAACTAAACATCGAGGAGATATGTTAAAATAAATAAGATCATCCTTCTCATTAAGTTTTTTGTGAAGTGTTAGGAATATATTTTTTCTACGGTATTGCTATACAATGTGCCACTTCTCTCATGGCTTTCAATCGTTCAAAACGAAAGATAAAAGAAATATCTGCCAATACAGTGAGAGATAATTTCTCACTGTTATCACGATAACCTAAATCAGTCATGAATTGTTACATGTCACATTGATATGACACGTTCTCTATGTTGACAACGCTACGCCGACGATTCGCGTGCAATATCCAAGTAGCTCATCGTTGGCGTTTCCATAACAAAAAACCGAAACACTGCATAATTATGGCCAAGATATATATATATATATATATATATATATATATATATATATATATATATATATATATATATTCCTGGTGGAATGCCTTCTATATCAGTACAATGTTAATGTTTTCGTCAAAAACGCTAGACTTACGGTTCACTTGATAACGACATCCAGGGAAATTTGAATTCTTGAAATTTCTTTACAGATGGCCTTGAGCGGCAACTCTAGACACATGACATTATGAAGTCTGACGAAATTTCTGTCAGCGAATTCTCTAAAAGAACTCGTGCAGATTCAGTGTATTACTTTCTTTTTTCAACACTCTACAAAATAAAGGATAAAGATATATGAGTTCTGTCAAAAATTGGACAAGTTCCTACCTAGGAATTCCCTATATATTTGATGTTTGTTTCTATTTATACGTAAACACAGATATGCATCTTGATACATGTATTACAGATAGATGCCTTGCTTTATATTCTCAATATATGATATGAGACATTATTATCAAAATTCATAGATATTCTTACTATCCGGTGCTGAAAATTTTCAGGAAATTCGATGAGATTCTTCGTAATAACGGTATCGATGTGCGAGGAGTGGAGTTGGACTGCATGAAAAAAAAGGTGCGTCAATAAAGTTTATTGAACATTGTATTGTTTAATTCGGAATGAATTGTACCCTTCAGAGTTCAGATCAACCTGAGTTATTTCAATTCATCAGGAAGAGTGCTGTAGTGCAGGCTATTATGGTGCTGTACAAGAAGACCGTATTTGAAAAAACTCTTTCGAAAAAACTTTTATTCTATGATTTAAAATATTTGTTATTGCATCTTTTTACTAGGCATGTCACTAATGCGGGAACTTGGAATAAATATGTTAAACTGGAAAGCAATCAGCAAATAACACGAATATAACTTCTACCAAAGTAAAAACTGAGCAAAATGAACTTTGTTTTCATCAGCGTCAGAATAATCTCGCTTTATGTTTACCAGTTGAAGTTGAGTGCATGCGTATTGAATGTTTTGTAACCATCGAAACTTGATATAGATGAATAGATAATTGATTATTTCGTCCATAAATAATACAACAGCGTTTGATATCCCTTATGAAACACTATTTAAAACAACACTTGAATTAATTACTAAACAAACGGAAAACAACAAAAGCAACGGTTGATAAACGAGAAATAACTAGAGAATTGAACTGGAAAGATGACAGAATTCGTTTCTTGCACCATTTACTGGAAATCGCAGTAAATTCCGTGGATGTGACTGATCGTGTCTAGAGTTTTTGACGAAACAATATCATCGAATCGGAGATTGCACCTTGATTATTGCTGTCAACTTACCCAATAAAAATAGTTTTATTGTTGATGGTATAAACAGTTCAGATTTATTAAATATTAAAAATGATGGAATAAGAAGACTCATAGTTGGAAAATACACCTCCAGAAATTGTTCAGAAAGCAATAGATGTTTGCAATAATCTGCTACCATGCACATCAAGAGAAAAATGTGAAATCGCTTACAGAAACTTCATGAATTGGAAAATGAAAGCCAAGGTAAATTCTTGTTCCAAAAATACCTTGTTTGTCGGACTGAAAATTTTTAAATTGTTATCAAAAAAATGAATTCGGTTTTGAATTCAGGCTGTTTAAGCTATTGGCCTTACAGGGGCATGCCGTTGTGATGAACGTCGAAAATTAAAAATTGATGACATGTAAGATTTTAATTCGGCCTTTTTAATAAAATTACACGATACTAAAACCTAAAATCCTAGAAATTTCATAGTCGCTGGAGAATTCTTCAAAATTTACAAAAAATATGTGAAGCTTCGACCATGCACAAATGAAATACTTTTTTTTTAAATAACGAAAATAGCCAATGTACGAAACGATGGTCATCTGCGACTATTTTAGTTAATGCAGGGGCAGATATTTTTACTTTCAAACGCCATGGGGGTTGGAAATCCAGCAATGTTGCTGAATTTTATATCGACAACTCCATAGCTAACAAAATGAAAATTTCAAAACGTATAGTAGAATCCATTCAGCCTCCAGCGCCATTAGAATCTGAAGACAACAATGCTGTGGAAGCTCGGTACGTTTCCCCATCAACCTCAACTTCGACCGCAGCTAATATTTCAACTACCAAATATATGTTGAAACAAAACAACCTATCAGGAATTACTTTACAAAATTGTTCAAATATAACTGTTAAGTACTATTTTAAATAAAATATAAAAATGAGTTAATGACATACAAGTATTATTGTATATGTATTTTAATTTTCACTACTTGAAAACAACGCAACCGTAGAAAAAGTACTGTGTACAATGCGTGAAAAAATGACACATTTCTCACTTGTTGTACAATATACTATTGTTTTTGATGTAAAAAGGTGTTTTTGGTTCAACTGAACCCCCGTCGAAATACCCCTTGATTTTAAGGGGGTACGCAAAATATTAATTTTCCATCAAGGGGTACAATCTTCGAAAAATATTGAAAACCCCTGCTCTAGGTAGATTATGAATGGTCATTTCCACAATTGAATCAACCTCATCACCAACTCTGATTGAAGAACTATGTAGTTTTATATCTCACGAACTCATGCGTAACTACTGTTGTCACGAGATAGTCTTATCAAATTCCTCTTGAATGAAAGCTGACTTTCCTCGAGTAGAAAATAGTCTAATCATATCGAAAAGAGAACACTCTGTGATTAAGTAATTAGTTCCAAGGAATTTCAGAAAAAAACGAGATCTCTGTGAAAGTTATTGAATTAATCGTGAGGTTGCAATTTCTCCTCTGATTATGTGCTATTAATCGTTCGAGAAATGTTCTGCTTCTCTTGCAATGAGATCAAAGAATCTATTATTGTTCAATGCCACGGTCTTTGACTTTTCAGGACAAGTTGCTGTATCTTTGATTTCACGGTGCGATACTCTCACTCATTTCATCATATTATTCTTGATAATTTTTTCTGAGGCAGAATGATCTGGTTTAACATTTGCCTGAATACCTTGTTGTTGGTGCAGAGTGAAAAGTTTTGGTTAAAATCTCACAACTTTTCCATCCTTTCTAATGACGACAGGACACGAGCAACAACTGTCCACCAAGGGATAATTTTTACTGAAAGGGTTGCTGAACATCGCCCAAAATTTATTGGAGAAACAACTTTCAAATATTACTTTTCTGGATAGTGAAATGAATTACATTTCGTCAACATAACATATGAAATTTCCTTTCGATGTTAATGGTGAAGCTGAAGATATCAAACTCACGTAATGTTTAGAGGATACAAAAATGATTGATGATCTGCAATACTGATTTCTTCACCAGATATCAACTATTGTTGAAAGACATGCGGAGAAATGTTTGCCGTTGCACTCGATATCTTGGTATCAATAACAACTGCCATAATATGGCATATCTTCTGAGTTTTTGCCAAGGAGTTTTTTGTCTGACACATAGACATTATAAAATAATTTGAGTGGGTGTGAGAAAAGGCTTCGATCTTCACACTGAAAAAAGATGTTATGGCATAGTTGGCACTATGACCAAAGCACTAGCGTTCAGTCGACGAATATGTATGAAGTTTTTTTCGAAGAAGAGACGATAAATACTTATTCGGTTCCGGTTTATGTATCTTTGACTATTGCGATTGAAAAACCTTTTTTTGAGCGGTACTGGTTTCGGATATCTGACGTTAGAAGAGGTCTAAAAACTTTCTATAATCCGATGAGCATGGTAATAAGAATAATGATGACGTCATTTGCCTCTCAAAAATCTAACCCTCACAGGGTCTGTCACTTCAATGTATTCCACACTGAGTTGAGTGCATTTTGAATGGGAAGATTATGTGTCAGCAAGTTCAGGTATTTTATTTGGTCTGTGTTCTGTTCGATTCACATATGTATTTGAAGATGGGTTTTTTCTGAAACCTCACCTATGAATGCAGGTGTTCCCCAGGGTTCTATTCTGGTAACCTCATTGTTTCAACGGTGAGGAATTCGTATCTCTTTAGTTTGCATAAGTCGACAATATTAAACGACAAAATCTGATTTTGCGCACTTGTTACGCCTCAACTGAACCGTTTTGTGGGGGATTTGGACGATTTTTATAATCATGTGGAACCAGGGAAGATCCATTCAATGAAAGGACAAATCGTGTTTTCAATAGAATAGAATTGACAGTT
The DNA here is from genome assembly GCA_032362365.1 of Zygogramma bicolorata. NCBI lineage: Eukaryota > Metazoa > Arthropoda > Insecta > Coleoptera > Chrysomelidae > Zygogramma > Zygogramma bicolorata. The sequence continues at coordinate 363,256 of JAVJAQ010003750.1, forward strand.
TTTTTCTGTGTTTCCTTCTCTCATTTTATTTTCACCTGGAAACTCATTTAATGTTATTCAGTACTGATTTCAGTCAGTCACCATGACTTATAACTGTAAATGATCTTCGTCGCACTTGTTTCAATCTTTTGTTGTTCTCTTTCCTTCAGGATAACTGTATTCACTGAGTTGAATACGTTTCTTATTTTTTGCTCCGGAGTCATATTCCGTGACAGATCTGTCAGTTGTAAGTGTTCCATTTTACAGTACCCCAATTTGAACATCTTTCATTTTTCTTCGTCTCCTTTCGTTGATCGAAGACATGGGCTAGCTCGACACATATCCTGTGTTACGTAAAGTTTGGAGGACTTCCATGAAAAAATAGACTTCAATGATGTCAATTGGGGATTTATCAATGTCGGTGTAGCTGTAGACTATGGAGTATAACTTCAACCTCATTCTTTCTTCATTGTAGCTGATGAAGAGAGGTTATGGGGGATAATTTGAGTATGAAATTATTATTCTGTCCTTCAAAATATCTGTTCAAGGTGCATATTCTCTCTTTTTCTAATGTATTTCGCTTCGTAAAATGTGAAAAACTGTTATGAGCGCAAGTCCATTAGTTTTGATGTCAAGGTACTGAAGGCAATCAGGATGTCATCATGGCTGACCGTGAGTATAAAAAAATCATTGAAAATATATCATATTGAGGATGATGTATTCTCATTTTCATCAGTCAATGAAAAACAGAAAAATGAAATGAATTGGCAATAGCCATAAGAATGAAAATTGGGAGATAGTTATCATTTCTCTTGAGTCCTCTGTTGATAATTGGGTCAAACAATGGTTACCACGGCTGCACGAATTCTCAGTAGAAAGGTAAGTAAAACAATATACTCGTTACATCAAATTTATGGTCCGTATCGCAAGTGCCACATCAAAAAGGTTGCTAATGGAAACAATTTGGAAAATACCCTTGATACAAGAAAAAATTCATTGGAATTGTGAATCCACCTGTCCCGGTGATTCATTTGAAAATAGCTCAATAATGAAACAGGAGTAAAACTCAAGGATCATACCGTATGTATGTTCATATAGTACTACATAATTATGCTTACCCTCCTCCGTGACCTCCGGCATGACATATTTCGAAAAGAGCTAGGACTACTATTGAAGTAACCTAGAAAAGGAAAAAACAAAACTTATTAACGAAAAGTGAATGATGAAAATTTCAATTCTATTTATAATCATAAGAAATCAGAACTCAGAAATTCTGTATTTATTTCAACTAGAACTGATGTGTGAATTTCTTCTGTGAAGAACTGTACACTTGCATCTGTTGGATATAGTTCAACGCCAAGGGTGAAGTTGTTTTTTGACAGATTTCAGCACATCAACCAATCGTGTGGGCAGTTGAGACTCACATTATTTGATTTGTTGTTGGTTTGCCAGTCTTCAAGTAGGCTCACCGACTACGTCATGAAATTAAAACTTCGCAATTCGTTGAAATTCCAAATTCATTCGTAAAACAGCATTGAAATTCAAGGCATCATTTTCATTCATCACTTCGAGATTCTCATTGATATATTTTTTCATTATCATCGAAATCATAGGATTGGTAACGCGTATTTTTCCTTTGGTGGAATAATTATTTTTTCGTAGATACTTCAGGTTTTGAGCTACCATTCATCCAACGAAAAATACTAAAGTCCCAAAGTGAAAGGATCATTCCTGCATAAGAAAGCTATTTTATAGAAACACTAGACGCTTTACAAAACTGCTGCTCGTGTAGTTGTTATTTTTGGAGTAATTGGAAGAAGTTATATACGCAGCAGCTTCCAGATATTCACGTTGGTACCTAGAATCTACAATCAGTTGAAAAAAAAGGAAAGAATTCCGTTTCATTATTCTTCCATTTTGAATTAATGAACATAAAGTTTCTCGACTGGAAAATGAATAAATGCACACCGGAGGTAATGAAAATGTTTTAGTAGTGAAATAGTAAAGAAACAGTTTGAATCAATCGTCTGTTGATATGGTCATAGGAATCAGGATAAACTTGATGAGTGACATATAATTATAAAAGTATTAACATAGAATTTGTTGTTTTTTTGCGTTTTCTCCTCTACAACCAATATCAACTTCGCAATAGTTTTTTTCGAAAGTGATTTTTGAATAGTCTTGAATATGGAAACGTTTTTCCGCTATATAACCATTTGAGATTGAACATCTTCTGGAAATTATATAACGTCCTGTGAATACACAATTCGAGGCTAGTCATTCAGCTATTGAAGAAACGATACAAATAAAATAGTTTCGGAATATAAGTTGAATATTACTATATGATTTTATAATGTTACTTTAATGTAAAGTTATTTCATTATTCGCTAATTGTTTGTATTTTTTATTTCTTGTGAATATTATGATTGTTGTCGTTCATAAGTCAATTGTTGAACATTTTTTTTTCAAAAACGATTCAAACCTTCAAACGAGGTGAAGTTTTATGTGCTGTTAATATCAATGAGTTGTTTTCAGCCCCTCTTCTTCAAATAGAAATGTTTTTTTTGAATGTGAAAAAACTAAAATCGCGTACACCACCAAATGTCCCTGAAGAGGAAAGCAGTGATTCGAAACGTCGCTATGGGCGAAAAAAAAAACTCCACTGCCACTGTTATTTTTCCGCAAATCACACTTCACAAAACATGATATCCTTCAACCCCGTGAATTCGATTGGCTTACCAGGAGACGAGAAGCCATGTTCTTGGGTAGCTACGGTCAAACTAATTGTTAGTTTTGCACTGCACTAGATCCAATTAAGATGTGATGGCCTCTCAAGTTCGCCACTCTCTATTTATACGCGCCTCAATTTTGTTATCGAATGAAAGGAAAAAGATGTAGGAATGGCGGTGCCAAGAAAGTGAGAAAAAACGCATCGGTGCATTTACCCCGGCTTGCGTCTTTCTCTTGGGCTGTAGGCGTACCGAAAAAGACCAAAAAGTTATATTTACAGGGTGGAGATGCATCAATCAAGGAGAAATATTTAGATTCTTCTCGGTGTTTTGACAGCATTTTAGGTAGCATGATGAAAGATAAATACCGTTCTCTCCCACAATTCCATTTTGTAAATCTTGACGAAATAAACAATTTCAGTAATTTTCAAATGGATTTTGAAAAAATACTTCGAAGAAACCGATGAGATACACTACTGAATAATTTATACCCATACAGCACACGATATCCTATGGACGTCCAATTCATGTCCATTTCATGTCAGAATAGCCTTGGACTAATTTTGGATATCCATAGGATATCCAAATTTTGGATATCCAAAGTATTCCCAGTAAAAAATATCCATACGATGTACAAAATGGATATCCTTTCGGATATCCACGATGGATATCCATGAAGGATATCTTATGGACATCCATTTCGTACATTTATTGTATAAATAATTCATGTTTCTTCCGCAGTGGCACCCTACGAATTGGCAACGTAATTGGGCCATTTACATGGACATTCCAGCAAGAAAGTTGATATATTTAAATTTTTATCCTTTTAAACAATATTTGAATATAGCGTCACCTCAGAAGACGTGACGCGCGACCACTGAACTGTATTTATTATTATTTCTATGCGCGCGACGCGGAATTAATGCAAAAGCGCTGCATTGTGAACTCACCTTGACTCGGTTTCCTGACGTGCAACCGTCTATGGCGTCTGTCAAATGTCGTAATTTTGAGAGTCGTTGAGTGTTGGGTCGGTTTGAAAAAATTATGTTGAACTGAGTTGAAGCGTTGTGGTGTGCATTGTGCAATAATTGTGTTTATAAAGAAACGAAAAATAGTGGTGTGTTAGTTGATAATTGTAAACTGTGATCATTAGCATTTACCGTGAACGTGAACTTTTGGAAGGAAGCAAGTGAATTGTCGAGTACTATATTCATATGTTATTCAAATTGAGAACTATTTGAATTCATCAATAACTTTTCTGTTGAGAACTCTTGGCAAATTTATACTTTAAGTATTTTGTTTGGAAAGTAATGAAAAAATAAAAAATTCTTATCAACGTCATAAGTTATTCAATCGTTCGTCTACCACTCTACAGTTTATCTTAGCTTGTCTAAATTTTTTAAATACAGCGAAACCAATCTAGCAGAACATTTTGAATTGCACATACGGTCACGTTGAGTGCCTTATCACAGGATATATTACTGACTATAATCCGTTGTCCAAGAAGTGTGCAGCACTTTATTTCACGTCTCAAGCTGTTGGTTTCTCTGTAACGAATTGCACAAATAATTGTGTAGAATTATGAACGATATCTTATGGGCGTTCTTGATGGATATCTCATGGATGTCCATGAAGTATATCTTGTAGATATCCATGATGGATATCATATGGGTGTCCATGAAGGAAATCTTATAGATGTCCATAATGGATATCTCATGGATGTCCATGAAGGATATTTTATGGACGTACAGGTTGGTGGCCTAAGAATGTCCATTGGACGTCCACTGAATATTCTTTGGATAAAAACTGTACATCCATCGGATGTCCAAAATATCCTTAATAGATATCCATCAGATATCCACTGGATGTCCATGTGTTGTGTGGGTATAGAACTGTGAAACTACGGATTCTTGTGAGAAGAATTCTACATGAATTTTCACAGGAAATACTGATACAGTTTCCAGTAAGAAATACTGTAGTCATGTATATAATATTGATAATCTTATTTATGTCTGACTAGCTGACCCGTGCCCACTTCGTTGGGCATTAACTTTTTTGTGATCCTATTGTGTGGTTCTCAGTAGGTACTAAGTTTTATCAGGTTCACTACAGCTCTGTCTCATATAAACTTTGACCTCGTTTTTCACCCCCTTAAGGGAGGAATTCCAGAAAACCCCCTCTTATCGGATGCCTACGTCATAGAAAGAAAACACCCTCTGAGTTCCAGATCTCTACGATCAGTGGTTTAGGCTGTGCGTTGATTAACCCCTGAAACAACTTTCTACCCCTTTTCAACCCTGCTAGGCGATTGATTTCAATAAAATACGAAACAGGTCTTCCATCAATTATGTTAAAAAATGTTCATGAAAAATTTGAAGTAGTTTGGACCAGGGCATCACTTTTGTCCCATACAAACTTTTGCCCCAGAGCTTCACCCTCTTAGGGGTGGAATTTTGAAAAAATCTTCCTTATCAGATGCCTGAGTTATACAAAGAACAAATTTCCAAGTTTCAGATCTGTACGACCAGTGGTTCAGGCTGTGCGTTGATTAACCCCCAAAATGAGTTTCTACCCCTTTTTAGGTGATTGATTTCAATAAAATACGGAACACGTCTTCCATCAATTATGTAAAATAATTTTTATGCAGAATTTGGCGCCCGTTGGTTACGCCCTTAGGGGTGGAAGTTCTGATTTATCATAGGTCCATCTCCTAGCCCTAAGCTCCCCACCAATTTTTGGCCAAATCGGTTCAGCCTTTCTTGAGTTATAAATAGTGTAACTTCTTCTCTTACATATATAAAAGATAATTTAATGAAACTACCCTTTGTAACTAGTTACAGAAAATCTGAGATAATCGGTGAAGGCATTTCAATGAAGCCTTATTCTGAATGATATATTATTATTTTGAGTACAGAGTGGGTACAAGGCCTGACTTAGCTGGGATTTTTCACAAACTGCATAAATGTTGATTCTTGTCTTCTGTCCCTTCATTTATGCGGTGCTCTTTGCTACCCTTTCAGTGTGATCTTCCAGTCTATGACGGTGAAAAAAGTGTAAACTGTGTATTTATCCCATACAGCACCGATTCGTATAAAAATTTGGATATGGGTTCTACTCACCCTCTATTCCAAAATATACCCCGTGCCGAGGGTTGCTTTCTCCCTGGGGGTGGATGCCACCCCTTCTGAGGGGTGAAATTTTTTTTATTGGAAATAAGTGCGGAAATTAATAGATCGACTAATTCTAAGCACTTTTCGTTCAATGGAGTTTTTTTCTGAAAAGCAATACTTTTCGACTTATTGGCGAGTGAAATTGTCGGTTTTCAGTAAAAAAAAAAACACGTTTTCAGATCATTTTTCGCGAATAACTGGAAAATAATCCATCAAATCGAAAAACCTGCAGAGAGCAAAATTATAGCTTTTGAAAAAACAAAGGCGATTTTTCATTTGTGATGTATGCAAACCCACTACAAACTAAATAATTGCTTGTTGAAAGTTGATTGGTATTTTCAAACGCCAAAATGGAAAGTTTCTACGTACAATAATCAAAAACTAATGCATTTTTCGGGAAAAACTAATTGAACCTTTTCTGAATTCCTTCAAAAATCCTTTATTTTTGTCATTCATAAAAGTCTCTAGCATCAAAACTGACCGAGGTATGAAGGAAATAATGTTGAATCCTATTTTTTCGTTGAAAAAAAACGTGAATAACTCATCCTCCCTTCTCCCCCCTTTGAAAAAAATCGTTGTTTCTCCATATTTCACTTCATTCGTGTTCTTTCAATGAGTTCTGAGTTCTTCATCAATTGAGAGTACATAGTTTTGGAAAAAATTGAGATTGAAGAGAAAAAATCATATACGTAATTCAGCGAAAAATCACAATTTCTTCGAAATAACTCGAAAAGTATCGATCATATGCAAATTTTTCTACAGTACCAAATCGAAGACTTTTCTTCTCTGAAAGTTTCGGTCTTTTATTTTTTTCTGCAGGATGAAAATAGAGTAAGATAAGGCCAGTTAAATATTGTGAGGGTTCGCGCAAAGTACCTTTTTTGAGCCTTTTCAGCATGAAACTTTTCAAAAATATAATCTGAAACAAAAAATAATGTTAATGAGCTTATAGCTCTTGAAAAAAAGATACAAAATACTTTTTTGGTGGATTCGATTGCTTGAAGACTAAGCGAGTTATGGGAAAAAAAACAAAAACATTTTTTGTAGAAATTAGAGTATGTACATTAGTATATTGAAGAATACACATAGTAACTATATTTTAGGCCTAGTGGAACTATAAGTATATTATATATGAATATATACATATAGTTCCACAAGGCAACGATTCTTTCCAAAGGGGGGGGAAAGCAAGGATGAGTTATTCACAATTTTTTTTATAAAGAAAAAATAGGATTGAACATTATTTCCTTCATATTTCGGTCAGTTTTGATGCTAGAAACTTTTATAAATAACAAAAATAAAGGAATTTGAAGGACTCCAGAAAAGGTTCAATTAGTTTTTCCCGAAAAATGCATTGGTTTTTGGTTATTGTACGTAGAAACTTTCCATTTTGGCGTTTGAAAATACCAATCAACTTTCAATAGGCAATTATTCAGTTTGTAGTGGGTTTGTATACATCACAAATGAACAATCGCCTTTGTTTTTTTAAAAGCTATAATTTGCTCTCCACAGGTTTTTCGATTAGATGCATTATTTTCCAGTTATTCATGAAAAAGGATCTGAAAATGTGTTTTTTTTTTTGACTGAAAACCGAGAATTTTCCTCGCGAATAAGTCGAAAAGTATTGCTCTTCAGAAAAAACTTCATTGAACAAAAAGTGCTCAGAATTAGTCAAACTATTGATTTCCGCACTTATTTCCAATAAAAATTTTTTCATCCCCAAGAAGGGGTGGCATCCACCCCCAGGTAGAAAGCAACTCTCGGCACAGGGTAGATTCTGAGAAAGAGTGTATGTAGATCCTGAATACAAATTTTCATGCAAATCGGTGCTGTAGGGGATAAATACACAGGAAAATGGTCATAGACTGGACCAATTATCATTTCAAATCAAGTTGCCAGCGCCATAGTGGCGATTTTGGTACTGAGGTGGTCTATTCGAGGTTATTCATGATTTGTTCACTCTTTCTGATATCTTTCCTATGAAGCTCGAAGTTTAATAGATGGGGATTGAAGTATCATTCATCAAGTGAAAAGGAAAGGAAAGAATATATTTCGATTTGATATTTTGATGAATTTTTCTCATTCATAGTATTTTAATACTGCGAATTGATTTTGTGGATCCATTCACATATCAGACGAGTTGCATTTCAGACGGCATTCAAACTATGAATCCGATTTCAGAACAAAATTCCTGGAGAATGTAGTGCACGTCCATCCTATTGTATTCCAATAGTCTTCAAGCCACCAAATTCTAGTGAATTTATTGAAGTCTCGACAGCTCATCATCAAAAGATATTTTGTTCCTGCCAGACTCAAATATACCTACACAGTAGGTTTTGGCTGGCACCAGTCAGAAAACAACTACTCCCCTGGTTAGGTCCGGTTCCGGGCTATTTGGCCACTCGTCAGTGCAAGGCAGTGCCATCATCAACATAAAGTCGATGACTTCCCATAATCAAAAATCAAAAAACTTCATAGTATCAAGCCCCGACCAAAGCTGATGCGAACAACGAAGTTATTGCGCCATCTACCCATGGACGAGGTATTTCAAAAACGAAATCTAGTATGGCATTTCCAGTACTTTTTTTATTTGTAAATCCCAATTACTGTTTCGTTATCACGTGATGTTTATTGAAAAATCTTTTTGTTACTGACTTCTCGAATAATTTCGCGAAAATGTTAATTACCGATATTGGTCGGAAATTACCAAGAACATTATGTTTGCCACTTTTGTACACAGGAGCTACTCTTGAATCTTTCCACTGATGTGGAATACTTCCAAATATTTATTTTGCGATTGTTGAAACACGGAAGACAGCACTCAAAGGAGAACGTAAGTGACTAACAATCTCCTTTATCTTCTGCATCTTGTCGGAAAGCAAACAATTTGAGTATTGAGATGCATGGCCACCTGGTATATAGCAAACTTTCTGCTTTCTGCCTTCCATTGTACTCTTCCTAATTATCAGCAGTAAGACACAAATACCACTTAACGAGTGAATCTTAGTGGTTCTTTGTACATCCGTCAAACAATACTCCTACGAGTACGAAACTACCAGAAACAAATTAACCTGCAATTGCTTTGCTCTCAATATTCATTTGTGCAAGTAAAATCCTTATATACCCCAGTCTTTCTTCAAAACTCTAGTTGTGTAGTCAGTGCATCTTCTTCGAATATGGATCTGAGATTCCAAGTATGTGCCCGCTTTCAGAATTATTTTTATTTTTATGAAAAATTAATAACTGGATAGGTTGTTTGTTCTCGATCATTCCAGATGAGTAGTAATCAAAGAAATTGTGTAAATAATTTGGTATGTAGTTGTTAAGAGTGAGGATAAAAAACAGTTTCATAGCAAACAGAGCAGAAAAGTTGGAGATATAGGTAATTGATAGCAAGCTACTGAGGTTAATTGAAAATAACGATGTTCTGATAATTGCTGTTGTTGCAACTTTCACTCGATATATTTGAGATATATCTGAAAATACAATGTAACACATGAGTTGTTCATAGAACTGTACAGATGGATAGTATAGGCTAGGCTTTTCCGAATGGACACATTGTATTTTTAGTTTTTTCGTACGGCAAAATATCAGATTATTATGGAATTTTTGGGAATGTTACCTCAATTCATGATAGTTCATGAAATCATGATATCAAGTTGAGAAATCCACAACGAAATACCCAGAAAATGGAATAAATTCATTCATATAATTTATTTAAAAAAATTGTTTTTTTACTGAGTTTCGTACAAAAATATCAACAACACCCAGTGAATACTCACGAAAATGTACCATTATATCGCTACCTAATGCTTCCTCAAAGAAATGAAACAGAAGAGAAGCCATTCTGAATTCCTATTTTCTACGAATTAAACTTCAGAAAAAATCTGATATCACCCCACAATGTGATTTATGGATTTCTGCGTATGTCTCCTTTTTTTTTCATGAATAGATTGGAGTGAAGTTTTTCTTCTGCTTACACACTTTTCCTGGATTTTTTCACCTTGGATTATCATCTGCATACTGATGCTATTGCGGATTATAAATTTCTTCATGTAGGTTCTTGAACTATGGGGAATGAATATGAAGAAGTACAATTCTGTTGTGTAGCATATTGGGTCATGAAAAAAAAAATTTAATTATTAGAACCGCTGTCTCAGTTCAAAAACATAAATGAAGTAGTCTCAAAAAAGTTCATACAAACAGTATTGTAGTTGTAAACATGTCCGCCTATCAAGCAGAAGACCGAACTCCCTGCCCGACCACCGTCCTTGGACTCATACATTGAAAGGTAAGGCCTGGTTAATCCATTTATCGCACAAATTCAGACTTCTGAGGGATGAAGTTCGTCAACGAAAACCAAAACGTTTTGAACCATGTTCTAACCATTTGCTCGAAAGTTGCAATACGATATTATAAATGAATGGATTTCTGTTGGCTTTTGGATATTTTGTAGAAATAGGTTGTGTTGGTGAATTATTGTGAATAACAGCTCTTTTATAATCCTCTGTTGAAGCAAACGAATAAAACTATTGTTTTGTTTTTCAGGTGGCTCTGGTTATATTTATTTCGTGTTTTGATATACTACTAGCAGTATGGCAGGTACATAGGTATGTTCATACAGTTACGATATTTCTGGGTTCGGTTTGCTAACTAATACTCCGAGCAACTTTCAACTATTTCTATTAGCTTCACTATAACAATACAACAACTGCACTGACCTAAAATATCCAACTTCAACTCTCTACTAGACTTTTGCACTAAGCTCCACTAAGTTCTGAATTCTCAAATCTGCCCTGTTGATGGTTGGAACTGTTTTTGGGTCGAACAATAAAATTGATGTTACGGTTGATCAAAGAGAATGATGTTGAGAAGAAAAAAACAGATATCGATTATGATATAGCAGAGTTGACAAATTCAAATGAAGACATATATCGTGTTCGGAAGTTTTCATCTTCCAACGTTCGATTTTCAACACACCTTAATCGAGGAATCGACATCGACTTACTTAGAACTATATCTCCACTTTTCCAGATGAGGCCAATATCAAATCTGTCACCTACTTGTCCAGCTGTTCTATCCAGGAATTTTGTAGTTCTTTTTTCCTTTTTTCGTGGCTTTTACTTCTGGAGGTGCAGTACTAACTGATCCAAGGTTTCATTGGTAGTGTCTTCTATTCGGTGATCACATATATGAAAAAGAAATCTGTGTTTGGAATCTTCGCCTTCATATGATGGGTTTTGTAGCAATAGGCTCAGTGTCACGCCTCGTCATTACTTTTCTTGCCACAGTCAGTCTCATCTGGTCCTGTTCTAGAAGAATCATAGGGCGTTCTGTCATTTCCGCCCAGAAAATTTTCATTTTTTGTCAGAATGATGGAAACGAGATTCTATTGGGAATGATGCGTCTTCACCGACAGTTTTTCGTCTCTGTGAAGTCTCATTGTACTCAGTTGTATTGGCTTTCAATATCACTCCTTCTATTGACCACACACACACATTTTGGCGATTCAAATCCAGTCATTCATAGTTTCTCTCCGATTCTTTATGGAGACCAGCTGCCTGCCTTCGGATTCCTGTTATATTATTGCCTTCTCTGTTCTTTCTCTTCTTGGTACCCCACAGAACTGTTGAATCGAAATCAAAGTACCAACGTTTCGTCATTGAATAATAATTCATGGAACTTCTTGCCGATGACTTTTCCATTGTAAATTTTTTCAATGAATCTGGCTTATCCCCCTAAACCCTGACATCCCACTGATAGGATAATAGAACATTATATGATAATATATACTGTTAGTTAGAAAAATGAATTATATCGTGATTGAACTAAATCAACACGGCAGCAACAATTTCTAGATGAACTGAAAGGTAAAGTATAAAAAAATAGCTGGTGTAAGAAATCAATTGTGAAGACTAAAACAAAAAGTATATTGTCCAAGAGCCACTTTATAAATCTCTGTTTTAGTCCCTCTGTTCTCGAATGGCAGTTGGTTCCTCACTTTATTTGAAGATATTAGGTGGTCATTGATCATATTCTGCGAGGTTAAAATTTTTGGAATTGGGGGGAAGACTGAAAGAGACGCAGTTCTCCAGATGCTCCTCTTTTTCAAACAAAATAGGGAATAAGCTCAAAACAAAGATGTATAAAATGGCCCCTTAGTCGAGAAGCTATGAAAACTAGTTCCGAGGAGAAAAATGCTTCAATTGGAGACCGAAAATCCACTGTTGCCTAACAATGTCTGAATGAAAACTTCAGTCGACATATTGTTACCATGATTTGACGTGATAACAAGTATTCGAAAGGCAGTGAAGGTAGTGTGAACTGTTTCTGATGTAGATATATTGTTGTAAACTAACCTCCAATTTTTAGCTATTAGAATAATTATTGAGGTTATCTTAGTTTAGTCGCTTCCAAGGTTATAATATAATTTCTTGTTTCTCCCAATAGAAATACAAAACTGTTTTAGATCAATTGAGAATCATATCAAGATCACAAACCTTCATTTCATACGTAGAAAATATGAGTTCAGTAACTCATTTCAAGTACATACGGTACATCGTATCAAATTCCTTCTTCTTTGTTCATAATAGGAAGCAAGTATATAGAGCTATCTGTTTTATGGTCCATATGTGATGCATTTTATCGCATTATTCTCATAAAAGTTTTATATCAAGACTTATCTCCATAATTTGTGCCTGCTCAAATATAAATTGAATAGTTTTCGATCTGGCACGCCACTGATTTTTGTGTGTTCCAAGAACTGTGTTTTGTGGTTGTTCGACTGTCCCCCGCATCGGTAGATGACAATGTTAAGCATTTCTAGCTATTCTTACATAAAGTTCATCGGGTGTTTCTAACCCTATCAATGTTTCAATTATTAGTATTTGATTGGGTAAATAATGTACAAGTAGTGTAAATAGATGTACAGTTGAAACCAGTGTTTCAATTGTCAAGTAAATTTGTGCCAAAGACTGCTGAGATACCAGTACAGAAATTCAGTTGTCGATCCTCCGAACCAAAAATTCACGAATAGTGCCTTTTCAGCAAAAATACATTGATGTTAGTTAGTAGAAAATCTTTGTTAAAATAACAACGAATATTTTCTGTAACATTAACTGGTCTGAGAAACTGAGGGAATTGATAAACGGCTACAGAAAAAAGCATCAACATCTATCATTTTGGGTAAACTACTATGAAGATACAACATTCTACACAACGTTCTGTGACCATTCGCAGATTTTCCCATTCACTGCGAAGAGGGCAGATGGTTACGACAGTATGTTGGGACAGTTTTTCTCTGCATCTATGTATCTATGAGGAGATCCAGTTTATATTTTGAAGATCTGCTGAGGACAGTGGCTAGTTGAATTTTGCTGACAACAATACTTTTGAAAGAATGAATTTTTTCGGTTCGACAGTTGTTGATACCAAAAATTGCAGTATATTTCAATCTAAGATAGTGAATTCACCGGTAAGAACGCGAATGTAATTTTTTCCAGGAACACAATCAGAACAATTACTGTTGCAATATATTCAAGTAGTTTATTGACGTTTGCTCAATACCATTGCAGAATCCAGCAGCTACGAAGCAATCATGTTTCAGTGCGCCGAGTCTTGGACTGAAATATATTATAAGATGTCTAAAACCCTGTTATTAGATCCGTGCAAGTTTGCGAATTTGGAGATTGTTTCATATTCCTATATTCTGTAATCGTATCAATTTGATGTCTATGAACTTTGAGTATTGAAATATGGAATTGTAAATACTGTGCGTGTCTGTTTTAGAATATGCTTACCTTGTTAGCAAGGGGGTGTCGATTGCAAAAATGTCAGTTTGTTGTTAGGGTAATTGATCTCTACAAAAGTCGATCTTTTACACCAAGAGTCCTATCTCATTGTTTATCCACTTTCTATCGAATGGTCTTGCTGCTTCCAAAGCACACTGTCCATCTATTGATTTCATGTTCATGTCCAATACAGAAACCAGCAACTGGAAGTACCCCACAACTATTTTTCTAACCCATCTACAGATTGCTTCCATGTACAAGTGGATAGAAGCATAATCGTATGGACGAGGTGGGAGAATGTCTCGCTACAGTATAAGAAAACATCTAGATTTCCATAGTATATATAGGCTCTTCAATAAAAAAGAATGGACATTGATATTCAACACAAAATTTTAGAAATATCTTCTGATGATGAGCCCAGTCGAGACTTGAATAAATTCACTGGAGTTTGGTGGTGTGAAGATCCTCCAGATTATTCCTTTGAAATCGAATTCCAACGGCGTTTTACCTCACAACAAATAGTGTATCTGAAACGCAATTTTTCTCATAGGTACATGCATCAACATAATCTATTTTCAGAAAATTCATAAAAATCCGAATAGAATTGAAATATGTTTTTCTCTTTCCTCATCACACAATAAACGATACTTCATCTTCATCCATTCGACCTCAACGTTCATAGCAACGAAATAAAAAAAAGTAGTGACCTTGAATAGACAACTTAAGTACCAAAATTGTCACCATAGCGCTGGCAACTTAATTGAAAATCCCAATAAGTTCCAACATAATATTTTGGCAAGGAGTTCCAGAGCTCAGCTGTTCTATTGACCAAAGATCCCTGAGCAGGAGAGGTTCGACAGGTTTCCAAATTCACAACAAAGGGGTGGGAATTCTGTATTCGTCGAGTCATCCGTGTAGATATTGCCAAGGGAAAAACGATTGATAACAATTCGGAAGAGCATCGACCGTGAATGTATCTATAGAAGAGAGACAAGTCTCCGACCCTTCTACGATGTTCCAATGAAGTGAGCGAGTCTGTGAGCGAAAATCACCAACAAGACGAATTGCATTTCTTTGAATAGAATCGAGAAGCCTCAGTGAATGTTTTGGTGCCGAACTCCACACATGAGAACACTATTCCATGACAGGTCGTATCTGAGCCTTGTAGATCATTAGAAGCTGACGAGAAGTAAAGTATTTCTTCGCACGAAATGGAAATCCAAGTTTCTAGGAAGCACTTTTAGCAATCGATCTCACATGGTTTTTCCATGAGAAATTATCACTTAACATATACTCCTGACATCTGAATATTCCATGATGATAGATCGGCTTTTCTTGAGAAGAGACATGCCTGGGTTTTCGTAGCATTAAATTCCACCAAGTTCATGTTACCCTATTCTATTATTTTCGCCAAGTTCGTTGATTTTATTGACGGGAAAGCTTCTTTGAATTTTTGTTTCTCGAGCTGGTATGGGGACTCTGGAAGAGAAACTGGTATGAAGAGTACTGTCGTCCGCAAAACTATGTATTGAACAAGATGTTTTCTCGAGCAAATCATTGATATGAAGCAAAAACAAAGTGGGCGCCAGAACTGAACCCTGTGGAACACCTGCATTCATTGGGATGATACTCCATCAACAACCACATACAGAGACCTATCAGACAAGAAACTCTTCAATAAAGCACACAACTGAGGAGGCTTTCGGTTCTACGAATTTCTCGATTGAATGCTGCCAAATATGAGAAACATAAGCCAATAAGTCGCTGGTTGATCTCTGATGGCGAAATCCGTATTGTCGATCATTAATTATTCCTGAATTCTCTAGATATTTGATGAGCTTTATATTGATTGCCTTTTCCATGACTCTGGAAGTGATAGAAAGCAATGCAATTAGTCTATAATCACAAGGTGAAGTTTTCTTCCTTTTTTTAGGAACTGGTGATATGAAAGGTTGAATAATTCGCAAAGTACTGGCGTCAATTCGGGGGCACATACTTTCAGAACAATTGCTGGGATTCCATCAGATCCGCAAGCCTTATTCGTCTTTAGGTCCATCAAAATATTTCTTATAGTTTGTTGATGAAAAATTATCTCAGGCATATGACTGTCGACAGGCGTGATATTCGGGGGATCTTTTCCCGATGAATCCAGAGTAGAATTTCTAGCAAACATATTTGCGGATACATTTGCTTTTTGTTGGGTAGTGATGGATTATGATCCATCTTCTTTGGTTGAAGGGGGAAATGAACTAGAAGTGAAATTTTTGGCAACAGCTTTAGCAAATGAACAAAACGAACGAGAACCGTTCGGACATTCAACAAGTTTTGTACGAATTTTCTGATTATGTGCTTCTTTAGCAGCTTCAATTGTTGCACTACACCTATTTTCTTGCGTTAACATACTCGGATCTCTTCTCCAAACTGGGGTCTTGGCGCCAGCGATTAAATGCCGCTTGTTTGGATGTGAAAGCTTCAGAGCAGCTTTTATTGAACCATCCCACACACCACATGGACATCCAGTGGATATCTAATGGATATCCATTAAGGATATTTTGGACATCCAATGGACGTACAGTTTTTCCCCAAAGGATATTCAGTGGACGTCCAATGGACATTCTTAGGCCACCAATCTGTACGTCCATAAAATATCCTTCATGGACATCCATGAGATATCCATTATGGACATCCATAAGATTTCCTTCATGGATACCCATAAGATATCCATCATGGATATCTACAAGATATACTTTATGGACATCCATGAGATATCCATCAAGAACGTCCATAAGATATCGTTCATAATTCTACATAATTATTTGTGCAATTCGTTACAGGGAAACCAACCTAGCTTGAGATGTGAAAAAGTGCTGCACACTTCTTGGACAACGAATTATAGTCAGTAATATATCCTGTGATAAGGCACTCAACGTGACCGTATGTGCAATTTGAAATGTTCTGCTAGATTGGTTTCGCTGTATTCAAAAAATTTAGACAAACTAAGGTGAACTGGAGAGTGGTAGACATACGATCAAAAAACTTATCTCGTTAATAATGATTTTTAATATTTTCATTACTTCTCAAACAAAATACTTGATATAGTTTAAATTTGAAAAATAGTTTGCCAAGAGTTCTCAACGGAAAAGTTATTGATGAATTTAAATAGTTCTCAATTTGAATAACATATGAATATAGTACTCGACAATGCACTTGCTACCTTCCAAAAGTTCACGTTCACGGTAAATGCACATGATCACAGTTTACAATTATTAACTAACACACCACTATTTTTCGTTTCTTTATAAACACAATTATTGCACAATGCACACCACAACGCTTCAACTCAGTTCAATATAATTTTTTCAAACCGACCCAACACTCAACGACTCTCAAAATTACGACATTTGACAGACGCCATAGACGGTTGCACGTCAGGAAATCGAGTCAAGATGAGTTCACAATGCAGCGCTTTTGCATTTCGCGTCGCGCGTCACGTCTTCTGAGGTGACGCTATATTCAAATATTATTTAAAAGGATAAAAAGTTAAATATATAAACTTTTTTGCTGGAATGTCCATGTAAAAGGCCCAATCACGTTGCTAATTCGTAGGGTGCCACGGCGGAAGAAACATTAATTATTTGTACAATAAATGTACGAAATGGATGTCCATAAGATATCCTTCATGGATATCCATCGTGGATATCCGAAAGGATATCCATTTTGTACATCGTATGGATATTTTTTACTGGGAATACTTTGGATAACCAAAATTTGGATATCCTATGGATATCCAAAATTGGTCCAAGGCTATTCCGACATGAATTGGACATGAATTGGACGTCCATAGGATATCGGGCGCTGTATGGAATGGTTTCTCAGACTATATTTTGACATCTTGGCGAGGAAATATGGCTCACATAGTGACATTGATGAAAGAAACAACAAAATATCATCAGATTGTCTGTCGGTAGCTCTTTCAAGTTCCTGACAACCTCCAGACATTTCCTTCTCTGTTATTAATCTCATCTTCACATAATATCAACTAAATCCGAAACGTATCAGACCCCTCTAATAACACTTTATCGTTTCCTCAGGAATTTCCCCACAGCGATGCTGGGACTCTCCGACTCGGAAGAAGACATTCCATCCGCGGCCTACTACGCATCGGGCGGCAATAAATTTCTAACGCATCTGTTGAAGGTACAGAAAAAACCTCCTAAATTGGTGGGCAGTCCCGGCTGGGCTGACTCTTGGAGATGCTGTGGGAATGAATGGGCGATCAATGATCAGGAAGTGCGGCCACTTTGCGGTGAGTTCGGGGTGAATGGACCTGCATCGGCAAACAGGGTGGTCTTTGATATAGTTGATAGAATTAAGAGTTGAAATCTACACAGATTTTTAATCAATTGTGAGTTCGATTCAGAATGAAATCAGCATTTCCAATACAATTGTGAACTCTTCCGAGACTAGCAATAGTTAAGGTCATGAAAATATTCCTTTCACTTCCCAATCAATGGGAACTGTATCAAACTTTATTCACAACCATATATGTAATGCTGTCATTACTAACGTCATTGAAGGTTGGGAACTGTCACATTACACACCTCTACTTCCCGCCCTCATTTCATCTATTCTAGACTTTATCTGTCATTCATTGACTACATCTAACATTTATTTATATTGGTGACAATTAATTGTATACCCCGTAGTCACGGTAACAATATATCTACTTGATTATTCTGAGAAAACCGAGTTCTTGGTAATTTGTCGTTGAATGTAATATTTTAGATATGTTCAGAACGAAACAAAGATTTATCAATTTCAATCGAATAATAATAATTTTTTAAATTTAATACTAACCTCGGTAGGAAGTTTCATTCCTGTCTCGAGATCATAGCTAACCTCGACGCTTTGCGTCTCGGTTGACTAACTGATCTCACGACAGGAATGAATCACTTCTCACCTTGGTGTGTAATATACTATTGAATACTGCACAATTATTAAGGAATCGGGTTACAATAAATATGTTCAATATAAATATTAATCGAACTTATTACAATTTCGTAGAATTTTTTAAAGAAATACGAGTAATTTCTGTGATTATGTTCAATACAAATTTAAATATAATAATAAACTTATTGTCCTTCATTATTTATCAGTTGAAGGAAAATAGCGGATGCAACTCTTTTTCAAAAGTATAAAAAAATGTAAAAAGTTACATACATAACACTTTCAACAAAATTGAAAATGTGTGAGCATTCAAAACGAATTGGCTCTCGGAATTAATGAATACCTATAGAAAGAAAAAAACAATTTGAAAATGGTGATAATATGCAAAATATATTGTTATTTAGACAATTAATTCTTTCAATTTTTGCTTCAATTTCATTGTTCAATGAAATCCTTTATTGAATCTGGAATTGAGTTATATATTATGATGCCATCATTATAAATTGCCTCTTTTTCGAAAATATTTGGTCGTACTTTAGGTGAGTATTTCGATGCATCGGGAGGGAAGTGAAAAGAGGGTTTCTCTCAGGCCCGGCGATTCATAAGATGTCTTGGAGGACCCGATTAGGACACGGAGTTATTGAAATCCAGAATTAGGTTGGCTGGAATGTTGTTGACAATGTCTCTTACTGAATGGTTTTGTTTCGTATATGAATCAATTTCACTAAAATATGTTGCAGAGACGTATAAATAAGAAATAATGGAAATATAAATATATTCGAAAATATAACTCTTGATCTCTGGAAATGAATCCATTTGACGTTTCGTTTAGTTTTAAGATTTTATAATGAATATTTCAATTCCTGTCACAATATTGGATTTCATGAACAATTGCATTTTTTTATTTTGTTCTTCGACCAGAATTCATTTCAATTTTTTCCTTTGTATTTGACTGCGTTATTCAATTTAGTTGTTCGCCCTAATTATTTCACGAGTTTCTATTAGTATATTTTCGATTTCTGATCAACTTCTGATCATTTATTTTCAAGGTTTAACGATGAAATGAATAATAAAAATCAACTTCAACTTGAATGACCTTTCTCAAATGTCCCAGTTCAATGTATTTTTCCACCATCAGTGACAATATGGTTGTTACGTGCCTAGTAAAAAGGATTTGGAAACAATAATTAGAAATCATGGAATTGAAATCTTTCTGGTGAGTGTTTTCAAATGCCTATAACCTACAAAACTGCGTGTAGATAAAATGACGTTACGACGTGATAAGTT
The DNA here is from genome assembly GCA_032362365.1 of Zygogramma bicolorata. Taxonomy (NCBI): domain Eukaryota; kingdom Metazoa; phylum Arthropoda; class Insecta; order Coleoptera; family Chrysomelidae; genus Zygogramma; species Zygogramma bicolorata. The sequence continues at coordinate 383,158 of JAVJAQ010003750.1, forward strand.
TGCTGAGGAGCGCCTCTGTTAGCAATCTCTCGAAGGTATTTCTTTAGTTGAAATTGCTCAAAATGAAGAATGTGAGGTATCAAGAATTTGGGCTTACGATTTTCAAGGTATAAAAGGGTTTTTATGTATCTATTCAATAATTAGCACTGTTCTCTATTTCTTAGGTTCCGTTTCAATTCTTCTTTCTGATTTTCTGAAGATGCTAGCTTTTAAAGCAAAACGCAATGGAAGGAGAGTGATATCAATTTGGTTGTTAGGGTAATTCCACAGGAAGTGTTATAAATCACACTATTACAGTAACAACTGTATCATGGTATACTTTCTGAAGATATCATACATTATATACTGTCTAGCAAACAATGATAATTATTCAAAAATTTTATAAATTTGTTCAAGATTCCAAAGTTTTTCTACTTCCAGCCCCAACAATCTATAAGAGTATCAATTTCGAACATTGGATAGGTATCAGGCAACTACCTGTCATGCCTCAGTAATTTTCTTTATTGAAGGGGCAGTGAAAATACCCTTCCAAAAAAATCTGTTCCGCCTGAATGAAATCGCTGACCACCCTGTCTCCCTGAAATTTGACTAATCACTCCATAAAAGAGGTAATTCAACCAGTTTCAGTTTTAGTGCCGACGTTGCCCCCTTTCTACGGATACCGTAAATTGGAGGACATCAAACCGGTTACCGAATACATTAAAGATGACTTACAGTACGATTTCCGAACAAAAACCCACTCGATTCGATAGAAGAAGAGTCGCCTGCGCCCGACGGCGACGCATCAGAATTCTTTTGTTCGGTAATAATGTTAAGTCAACATGTCAAGATTTGATTGAACGTTCCACCGGAGATGTTTCTAGGATAGACAAGGGTAATTTAGTTCTTGTGTGCGTGGATGTCTTATTTAAGTCTTCATTGTTTGATTTATTCATTTGTATTTATTTATGTTCAGCTGGCTAGATCACATTGAAATTTGTTTGTCTATCTCATTGTTACAATATTAGCAGCTACGAGTTACATATTTGTATATAATTTTGATTATTGTTGTAACAAATAAAGAACATTATTTCAAACTTGAAATGCTATTGGATAAAAAGGAATTTCCATGTGTTTCTACCAATAATTATAAGTATCACAAGATGTATTATTGTTCTTATGATTAACTATATGTTCTCAGAACCGATTTATTTCAATGGTGTCGACCAAAATCTCTCATCCAGTGAAAAATATTCTCTTGTTTTCTTATAAGGAATATTCGTTTTGAAGTTCATTGGGGTTCCAACTTAGTACAAAATGGTAAAATTAAGAATCAATTGAAATCAATGGTGTAGAATGATATGCATTGAAAATCATATTTTTAGGTTATTCTTTCATACAGTTTGTGGATTGGGATTGAATCTAGTTGTATCCATTAATTGTTTTACATACTTGCTGTCAAGACTTGCTGTCTCGTCGATCATTGAGAATGAGTGAGGAGGAAAATATGCAATGTGTTTCAACATACGCAAGTTCTGAGTTTTTCACATGTACATTCATTTTAGCTTCACGTATTTCTTTTGAAGGAAGATTTTAAAGAATTTATTCAAAAAACCTGTCACTGCCGTCCGGTCGGAGAGCTAATACAGATGAATTTATCAATTTATCTATATTTTTCACTTACCTTTTTTTCGTTGTCGAATAAGTCAATAATAATTCTAAAAGTGATTTTGAAGGTCCAGATGAGCTTTGGTTGGTTGTTTTCACGAGCAGTTGGAACAGGAATTAACTACTCAGTGTTCACAATTTTATTTGTCAACGTTTCGGTGATTGATTTTCTCCTTCCTCAGTGCTACAAAGATGGATAAGCAGGTTGTAAATATATACTTATATGAAGTATTATTATACAAACTCCTTCGCGACTCCAGCCAGTGAGTGAACCCATCCAATTGTTTTGAAATTTCAACAAAAAATTATCGCCTTTTGAATCACTACTTTCTTAAACAATTGGATAAGTGCACTCACTGGGTGGTATTGCACAGGTGTTTGTCTAATGATACTTTATATGATGTTTATATTTATATCCTTATCCATCTATGTAACCTCGAGGAAGGCGAAAATCAATCGCCGAAACGTTGGAAAATGAAATTATGAACACTGAGTAGTGTATTTTTGTTCCAACCGTTCGTGAAAAAAATCACCATTAATATTCCATTTTGGTTTGTCCTGTTCTATGTTCAGAGCCAATATATGAAAAACTAATATCACATACAAAAAACATGCCATTATCTAATCAGGGGATGCACCGAACGTCATTTGCAAAATTTCATCGAAACTGTATGCATCATTTTGATTATAACCACTGTCAGTTTGATTATCTTGTGATATTTGAGAAATATTAGATCATTATTCTGTGAAGAACGTTACAGTAAGTTTTTTTGCTGCAAATCGCTAGGAAATTTTGACATTCCAAACAAAATTTCTAAAAGAAAACAAATTTCCCCGCTGTAAGGAAATGATATTTATTTACAACCATATATGTTAATCTGTAATTACCAACGTCATTGAAGGTTGGGAAGTGTCACATTACACACCTCTACTAACGCCCTCACTTCCCGCCCTTATTTCATTTATTCCAGACTTTATCTGTCATTTATTGACTTTATCTGACATTTATTTATATTGGTGACAATTGTATACCCCGTAGTCACGGTAACAATATATCTACTTGATTATTCTGAGAAAACCGCGTTCTTGGTAATTTGTCGTTAAATGTAATATTTTATATATTTTCAGAACGAAACAGAGATTTATTAATTTTAATCGAAATGTGACGGTTGTAATTGAAAAAATCTACACACCTCGGTAGGAAATTTCATTCCTGTCTCGAGATCATAGCTAAACTCGACGCCTTGTGTTACGGTTAACTTACTGATCTCACGACAGGAATGAATCACTTTCCACCTCGGTGTGTAATATACTATTCCTTACAGTTATGAGTATTCTACATAAATGATGGAAAACAGTTTCCATGGTAACCCAAGTAATTTTATTACGAATTTCAAATCACCATTTATTTGTGAATGAAATTATTCAGGATTTTTTCAAAATTAATCAATATTTATCGAATTTTAAACGATATGCGTAAAAAAATTTGTTTACCTTGAATGAAAAGCCACATTCGTGTACTCTGTGTTGCCGATTGCGGTAAAAATACAATCACGTCCATTGTGGTGGTGAATCAAATTTTATTGTAGAAAAACACAACTACAAAATGGAAATGTTAGCGACTTATTGTGAGAAATTCCTGGAATTGGAAATGTTTATCTCTCAAGAAGAAATTAATTCGGAATAGTACTGCCAGTTGTTTGAAAAAACTCGATTGAGTATTCAATGCCGTGGGAAGTTCCAAAGGTTGTTTTGTACTAGGATTATTGTACTTTACTTTTTGGAGATATCTCTGACTAGACATGAATCATATAACAAGATCAAGATGATTTTGCTTCAGTATGAAACGTTCAACTGTTTTGTTATATACTCGTAGATAGTTTATAGTGATTCCTGTTTGTCATGTTTCTGAATAATTATTTCAGAGAATGAGATTTATTTGTGATGTAGGTAAATATTATTCGAATTTGTTTGTTTTATCTTGGTGAATTTCATGGGGATTGATCTCTTTCCTTGGTTCGCCCTCCACTCAATAATGGTATCCTATGAATAAAACCATTTGTAGATTGAAGCGTATACCTTCACGGAATGTTGAACTTATTTGAATATTCTCGCCTACAATGTCGTTGATCTACTACCAGAATCCAACTCATTTACTATCAAGCAACAGCCATCTGAGAACTCATGAAAATTAATGGTTTGATATCAAGCTGCATCTCAACCGGTCCACGTATTCATTGAGATGTTCTTCGATTTTGTTGTATAATAAATCTCAAACGGACACATCGTTAGATTTACATCATGAAACCTTTCGAACGCAAGTTTCGAAACAAATTTTAATATCTTGGATGAGAGGAAAAATTGGTGAATATAAAGCGGAATAACAACTTTCTTCGCTTTACTTTCACTGCAGATGACCGATCGCTAATGTCTGCAACAAAAGATGAAAGTTACCTTGACAATGCTCTTTGAAATTCTCACTTGACGGAGGTGAAAGATTGATTATGTAAATACACGAGTATGGTCAATGCATATCGTTAATTAGTGCTTAGTAAATTCCGTTCCGTCTTGGGAAGCGAGTTGAAGTGGAATGAAAGTTCATAATCATACTTGAAGTCGAGAGTCAATACTAATATTATAGATATTCCTGTTATGACGGAAAATATCATGATTTCTAATTTTGGTTTTTTACTACTTTATGTAAATGACTGAATATCTTGTGGTAACCAGGAACCGGATTAGGGTACTTATATTGAGGCAATAATTTAATGCAATTATAAAGCTACCACTAAGAAGAATACTTAGGTGAAAACTCATCAAATTTTTGACAGAACTCGTGTATGTGAAGATTTTTAAACTCGGAAAATTTTGAATTGGGATCTTTTCCATTTTATAAGAGATGTCCCGTATTTTGAAGCTCATGATTCTACTTCAAAATTGGTATGTCGAGTATATAAATTTCGGTTTCTTCAATTCGCCATTTCTGAAGGCTTTGATGTCAGAAATGATAAAATTCGTTGATTTTTCATTGAAAAAAGGTTGTCCCGTATTTTATAGCTCATAATACACTCCAGATACCGTTCGAAAAAATGACTTTTTCATAATCTGGTCAATGAGGTACTAATATTTTCTACTCTTATGTAAATCATATAAAACATATAAAATATGTTTGAATTCTCAAGTCGAAGTTTTATTGGAAATATTTATTTTGATATGTCAGCATAAATAACTGATAATTCTTATTGTGTAAATCTATTTCGCTTTTTTTTTAAATTGCTTTGATGAATCACAGTACTGTGTTCATTTGAGTATGGCACCTGGTGCAAAAAATGCGATCGGAGCTGTACCTTCAGCTAGGCAACCCTAAATTATAAACCCATTTTCGTTATCAAGTACCCCCTTCCCCATAAAAAAAATCAATTCATGTGCCTGCGTTAACAGTTTTCGATAGAAGTGATTTCAAAAATGATGACAGTGACTACTTTTCATTATTCACAGAATGTGCCCTATTTTGTAGCTCATGATGTCTCTTCAAAATAGGTAGGTTCAAGATGTAAAGTTCGGTTTTTGCGATTCGCTAAACGTTTCTAATAGTTTATTTGAGAAATAATAAAATTTGATGCTTTACAATATATCAAAGTTGTCAAGCATTTTACAACCCGTGATTTCACTCAAAAATAGAATGGTTGAGATTGAAAACTGATTTTTTTTATTATGATACCCTTTCTTATGAATTCAATAGGAAAACTGAAGAAATTGGATGATGCTTTTTCATGAAATGAAGTTTGTTCTGCATTTTCAAGCTTACGATTCTTCAAAAAAAGTAGGTTGAGAATGAAAAGATCGGATTTTTTGATTGGCTTTTTTGATAGGCTTTGATGTCCCGCATTTGGAAGCTCATGATTACACTTCAAAATAGGTAGGTTGGGTTCGGGAAGTTTGGTTTTTGTAATTTGCTGACTGTTTCTGATGAATACGATCTCAGAAATGATAAAATTCGATGCTTTTTCAATAAATAAAGGTTGTTCGTATTCTGCAGCAACAACTTCGAGATAGGTTAGAAGTCTATCCTCTTAAATATTCCAATATAAATTTCTGATTGTTCCAGATTGTAGTTGGTAGCAACCCAAAAAAATTATCCAATACAAAATGATGACTTTCAAATTTTACTTAGGTATCAACATATATTTTTGATATCCTCGATTATGTTGAATACATTTACATTGTCCTCTCATTTTTTTGTGAGCAATCAAGTAAGGTGAGAAAATCTGTATGCAAGAATAAGATTCACACTAGATCGTTTTTCTTGAGTAGTACGTCCTGTTTTTCAATATTAACTGGGTGAGTGTTTTTATGAACGTCGAATTATATTGAGAATACCAAAGTGTGATATCAACACATTATACTGAATAAGGATATTTGGAGGGGTCTACTCTTGGATTATGAGCACCCTGATGTTTTTTCAACAGAAATACCAGCATTGATCCTGTCGAGACTTTTACAATCAATTTCCCTGAAACCAAAATAATATATCTTCAACTCGACGAGCGATTTGCTAACATCTGTTTGTTAGCATCTTCAGGAAATCTATACTGAAAATATCAGAGTATTGTGATATCAACACATTGTTCTTTGGCTGAATCAAGAAGTTTATGAAGGAGTAGCTACCCCTGATATTTTTTTCAACATAACTCTCAGCATTAACCCTGATGACCCAAACAGGTCCACACGTGTACCCGTTACAATTATTGAGAAAAAATTCAGGCGGTTGTACGACCAAAAGCATTGCATAAATAAGAAAAAAGAAAAAAAAGAGAGAGGAAGAAAATAACTGTCTAGGTAAGATATGGATTGGCCTGAAAGAATTGTTCCTTTAGATGATTTGGTTTACAGTTGGTCTTCCTGTGTGCTCACGGACTATAATTGATATTCAATATACCTCTGAATCAGGTTTCTTGGCCAAAATTGAATTTCGTTACATTGATACCTGGTAGCAGAGCGGTCTACGGCGCCGTATGTTCTCACTACTGGTTCAACCCACGGTCGAGGCAGAATTTTTCTAGCTGACTCGGTGCGATAAGCAATTGTTTGATGCCTTTATTTTGATTGAATACGCCAAACAACCCGGTAGCTTGTGAGTTTTTATGTGTTTTCGAAATGAAAGAGGTGCTATCTCAAAAATCAGTAAGACGCCCCAGAGTTTTCGGTATCCGAAATAACTATAATTAGCCTACCCCTATCCAAACGGAGTTCTGTCTTCTGGAGTTACTCGTAAGAGTGTTCGACAAGGGTGAATATGTAACAAAACAAGTATTTTTTTCTAGCTCAAGAACTGAATATAAGCCAGGTAAAAACTATCCCGAATCGAGTTCTTTTCGAACACTATAATTTTCGTACGTGACGACGATAGTATTGTTTTTACAGCAAGAAACAGAATAATATATGCAACTAGCTGAATGAAATAGCTTTTAATTTCCAAAGAATCTCTCAACGAATAACTTATCTGAAATCCTCTGGGCGATGATAACATCGTCAGAGCCAAAGGAATATCACATTATAATGAACTACCAAAATTATTAAAAATTTATGGTAAACTGATATTAAGGTAGAATTGAGATATAATTTATATCATGATTTTTTTTAATAATGATATATTTATGAGAAATGTTTAGATATATTTGGTTCAGGATAATGAATTGATGTTTAGTTTTATTAAAAGATGTATTATTTTTCCCTATCATAAACTTATATGTTTCTTGGAAATGAATAAATGTTAATAATTATATTGCGACAACTAAATACACTTTCAGTATTACTCATAAGATTCACATGAAAATTTCAGGTGTGATATATTTCCATGCGAAAAGGCCTTTTCCGCACCTAACGCAAACCGTCAACTTGATGTACCACTTTGACACTTGTCAGGGAAACAACTAGTCATACAACGCACTTCAAATATTTCATCATATCTTGTTCTTATAGCCTACTAAGGATATAATTCATTGATATTTTGAAATTTGTGATGAAACACCAATGGAATGGTGGAAAAAAAGAGGCAAAAAGGAAGAAGGAAAATAAAAACAGTTGGAATTCAACTTATGACACTCATGAGAAAAAATTACTTTTGCGATGGAAAATGGCAACGATAATGTGCAATTTGTTCTGCAATATTCAATCGAATGAAGCCAGGAAATGGAGAAATAGTATAGAACAATACAAAAATTGCGTTTTTTCTGAAAACCTCCAAAAATATTAGCTTGGCAATTGCAGACAGGCGGCATTCTGCCGGTCATAAATGCATAACTTTGCCCCAATTTACTTGACTTTGTATCTCCTATAGTAACCGAGATCGCAAAAATTCAAATTAAAATACCAGTACCTACATAATGAGCGAAGGTTCTGACATCTTTGTGCGGGTAGGAGACCAAAAAATAATTGTACATCTCTCAAAAAAAAAAAAAAAAAAAAAAAAAAAAAAAAAAAAAAAAAAAAAAAAAAAAAAAAAAAAAAAAAAAAAAAAAAAAAAAAAAAAAAAAAAAAAAAAAAAAAAAAAAAAAAAAAAAAAAAAAAAAAAAAAAAAAAAAAAAAAAAAAAAAAAAAAAAAAAAAAAGAAAAAAAAAAAAAAAAAAAAAAAAAAAAAAAAAAAAAAAAAAAAAAAAAAAAAAAAAAAAAAAAAAAAAAAAAAAAAAAAAAAAAAAAAAAAAAAAAAAAAAAAAAAAAAAAAAAAAAAAAAAAAAAAAAAAAAAAAAAAAAAAAAAAAAAAAAAAAAAAAAAAAAAAAAAAAAAAAAAAAAAAAAAAAAAAAAAAAAAAAAAAAAAAAAAAAAAAAAAAAAAAAAAAAAAAAAAAAAAAAAAAAAAAAAAAAAAAAAAAAAAAAAAAAAAAAAAAAAAAAAAAACAAAAAAAAAAAAAAAAAAAAAAAACAAAAAAAAAAAAAAAAAAAAAAAAAAAAAAAAAAAAAAAAAAAAAAAAAAAAAAAAAAAAAAAAAAAAAAAAAAAAAAAAAAAAAAAAAAAAAAAAAAAAAAAAAAAAAAAACTTATTTGAATATTCTCGCCTACAATGTCGTTGATCTACTACCAGAATCCAACTCATTTACTATCAAGCAACAGCCATCTGAGAACTCATGAAAATTAATGGTTTGATATCAAGCGGCATCTCAACCGGTCCACGTATTCATTGAGATGTTCTTCGATTTTGTTGTATAATAAATCTCAAACGGACACATCGTTAGATTTACATCATGAAACCTTTCGAACGCAAGTTTCGAAACAATTTTTTATATCTTGGATGGTAAAATTGGTGAATATAAAGCGGAATAACAACTTTCTTCGCTTTACTTTCACTGCAGATGACCGATTGCTAATGTCTGCAACAAAAGATGAAAGTTACCTTGACAATGCTCTTTGAAATTCTCACTTGACGGAGGTGAAAGATTGATTATGTAAATACACGAGTATGGTCAATGCATATCGTTAATTAGTGCTTAGTAAATTCCATTCCGTCTTAGGAAGCGAGTTGAAATGGAATGAAAGTTCATAATCATAGGTACTTGAAGTCGAGAGTCAATACTAATATTATAGATATTCCTGTTATGACGGAAAATATCATGATTTCTAATTTTGGTTTTTTACTATACTTTATGTGAATGACTGAATATCTTGTGGTAACCAGGAACCGGATTAGGGTACTTATATTGAGGCAATAATTTAATGCAATGATAAAGCTACCACTAAGAAGAATACTTAGGTGAGAACTCGTCAGATTTCTGACTGATCTCGTGTATGTGAAGACTTTTAAATTCGGAAAATTTTGAATTGGGATCTTTTCCATTTTATAAGAGATGTCCCGTATTTTGAAGCTCATGATTCTACTTCAAAATCGGTATGTCGAGTATATAATTTTCGGTTTCTTCAATTCGCCATTTCTGAAGGCTTTGATGTCAGAAATGATAAAATTCGTTGATTTTTCATTGAAAAAAGGTTGTCCCGTATTTTATAGCTCATAATTTCACTCCAGATACCGTTCGAAAAAATGACTTTTTCATAATCTGGTCAATGAGGTACTAATATTTTCTACTCTTATGTAAATCATATAAAACATATAAAATATGTTTGAATTCTCAAGTCGAAGTTTTATTGGAAATATTTATTTTGATATGTCAGCATAAATAACTGATAATTCTTATTGTGTAAATCTATTTCGCTTTTTTTTTAAATTGCTTTGATGAATCACAGTACTGTGTTCATTTGAGTATGGCACCTGGTGCAAAAAATGCGATCGGAGCTGTACCTTCAGCTAGGCAACCCTAAATTATAAACCCATTTTCGATATCAAGTACCCCCTTCCCCATAAAAAAAATCAACTCATGTGCCTGCGTTAACAGTTTTCGATAGAAGTGATTTCAAAAATGATGACAGTGACTACTTTTCATTATTCACAGAATGTGCCCTATTTTGTAGCTCATGATGTCTCTTCAAAATAGGTAGGTTCAAGATGTAAAGTTCGGTTTTTGCGATTCGCTAAACGTTTCTAATAGTTCATTTGAGAAATAATAAAATTTGATGCTTTACAATATATCAAAGTTGTCAAGCATTTTACAACCCGTGATTTCACTCAAAAATAGAATGGTTGAGATTGAAAACTGCTTTTTTTTTATTGTGATACCCTTTCTTATGAATTCAATAGGAAAACTGAAGAAATTGGATGATGCTTTTTTATGAAATGAAGTTTGTTCTGCATTTTCAAGCTTACGATTCTTCAAAAAAAGTAGGTTGAGAATGAAAAGTTCGGATTTTTTGATTGGCTTACAGTTACTGATGAATGCGAAATGAGAAGGTTGGGTGGCGTTTCATTTTAAAACGGATGTCCCGCATTTGGAAGCTCATGATTACACTTCAAAATAGGTAGGTTGGGTTCGGGAAGTTTGGTTTTTGTAATTTGCTGACTGTTTCTGATGAATACGATCTCAGAAATGATAAATTTCGATGCTTTTTCAATAAATAAAGGTTGTTCGTATTCTGCAGCAACAACTTCGAGATAGGTTAGAAGTCTATCGTCTTGAATATTCCAATATAAATTTCTGATTGTTCCAGATTGTAGTTGGTAGCAACCCAAAAAAATTATCCATTACAGAATGATGACTTTCAAATTTTACTTAGGTACCAACATATATTTTTGTTATCTTCGATTATGTTGAATACATTTACATTGTCCTCTCATTTTTTTGTGAGCAATCAAGTAAGGTGAGACAATCTGTATGCAAGAATAATATTCACACCAGATCGTTTTTCTTGAGTAGTACGTCCTGTTTTTCAATATTAACTGGGTGAGTGTTTTTATGAACGTCGAATTATATTGAAAATACCAAAGTGTGATATCAACACATTATACTGAATGAGGATGTTTGGAGGGGTCTACTCTTGGATTATGAGCACCCTGATGTTTTTTCAACAGAAATACCAGCATTGATCCTGTCGAGACTTTTACAATCAATTTCCCTGAAACCAAAATAATATATCTTCAACTCGACGAGCGATTTGCTAACATCTGTTTGTTGGCATCTTCAGGAAATCTATACTGAAAATATCAGAGTATTGTGATATCAACACATTGCTCTTTGGCTGAATCAAGAAGTTTATGAAGGAGTAGCTACCCCTGATATTTTTTTCAACATAACTCTCAGCATTTACCCTGATGACCCAAACAGGTCCACACGTGTACCCGTTACAATTATTGAGAAAAAATTCAGGCGGTTGTACGACCAAAAGCATTGCATAAATGCTGTCTAGGTAAGATATGGATTGGCCTGAAAGAATTGTTCCTTTAGATGATTTGGTTTACAGTTGGTCTTCCTGTGTGCTCACGGACTATAATTGATATTCAATATACCTCTGAATCAGGTTTCTTGGCCAAAATTGAATTTCGTTACATTGATACCTGGTAGCAGAGCGGTCTACGGCGCCGTATGTTCTCACTACTGGTTCAACCCACGGTCGAGGCAGAATTTTTCTAGCTGACTCGGTGCGATAAGCAATTGTTTGATGCCTTTATTTTGATTGAATACGCCAAACAACCCGGTAACTTGTGAGTTTTTATGTGTTTTCGAAATGGAAGAGGTGCTATTTCAAAAATCAGTAAGACGCCCCAGAGGTTTTCGGTATCCGAAATAACTATAATTAGCCTACCCCTATCCAAACGAAGTCCTGTCTTCTGGAGTTACTCGTAAGAGTGTTCGACAAGGGTAAATATGTAACAAAACAAGTATTTTTTTCTAGCTCAAGAACTGAATATAAGCCAGGTAAAAACTATCCCGAATCGAGTTCTTTTCGAACACTATAATTTTCGTACGTGATAACGATAGTCTTGTTTTTACAGCAAGAAACAGAATACATGCAACTAGCTGAATGAAATTGCTGTTAATTTCCAGAACTCTCTCATCGAATAACTTATCTGAAATTCTCTGGGCGATGATAACATCAATGATCGTCAGCAATAGATTCATTTCAAAGGAATATCACATTATAATGAACTACCAAAATTATTAAGAACTTATGGTGAACTGAGATTTAAGGTAAAATTGAAATATCATTTATTATCATGATTTTCTTTAATAATGATATATTTCTGAGAAATGTTTTGGATATTTTTGGTTCAGGATAATGAATTGATGTTAAGTTTTATTAAAAGATGTATTATTTTTTCCCCTATCATAAACTTATATGTTTCTTGGGAAATAAATGAATGTTAATAATTATATTGCAACAACCAAATACATTTTTCAGCTATGACTCATAAGATTCACATGAAAATTTCAGGTGTGATATATTTCCATGCGAAAAGGCCTTTTCCGCACCCAACGCCTAAACCGTCAACTTCAAGTACCACTTTTAAGACTTGTCAGGAAAATAACTATTCATACAACGCACTTCAAATGTTTCATCATATCTTTTTCTTATAGCCTACTAAAGGATATAATTCATTGATATTTTGAAATTTGTGATGAAACACCATTGGAATGGTGGAAAAAAAGAGGCAAAGAGGAAAAAGAAGGAAAATGAAAACAGTTAGAATTCAACTCATGGCACTCATGAGAAAAAATTACTTATTGCGGATGGAAAATGGCAACGATAATGTGCAATTTGTTCTGCAATATTCAATCGAATGAAGCCAGGAAATAGAGAAATAGTATAAAACGATACAAAATTGCGTTTTTTCTGAAAACCTCCAAAAATTATTAGCTTCGGCAATTTCCAGACAGCGGCATTCTGCCGGTCACATAAAATGCACAACTTTGCCCCATTTTACTTGACTTCGTATCTCCTTATAGTAACCGAGATCGCTTCGAATTAAATACCAGGTACCTACATAAATGAGCGAAGGTTCTGACATCTTTGTGCGGGTAGGAGACCAAAAAATAATTGTACATCTCTCATTTTCACTTCATAACAGCGAAGAACAACTGTAAAAAGATATATATACAAATATTCGAATCTTCACAGACAGATGTCATGTGTTGTTTCATTGCCGTAAAAAATGCACAGCTCCTACATCATTGTGTACTAAGACGAATCATTCAAATAATGAGTATAATTCATCAACTCATCACTATACTAGCACAATCGATTGCCTTAAATCAACAAGAAAATCGTGTACAGCATGACGCAAACGGAATTATAGCATTTGGTATAATCCTATAGATATCAACAGTGTTAGTTATGTCTCGGTTATACGAAATGAATTGAAGACTATGGAAATGATGAAAAATATTTCAAACCAAGCAATTATTTCTACTGGGGATCTAGTAAGCGAAGTGTGGTCCTAATTTCTCTATGTGGGTAGCGTCATCTTTAGAGGAGTAGTCGATTTAGTCGAACTTCATACAATAGAGACATTCATGTTACAGACCAGTGCCAATGAAGTCTTGCTTCTATCTCAGAGAGGGCACAACATGGCTGATTCACAAATCTTGATTCCAAGGAAATATTCTAAAAATGAACAATTTGTTCAGGCCAGCCCCAACAGCCCACGAAGGGCATTGGATTACATCCAACAGGTGTTAGTGTGGAATTCTGCACAGAAGAAATTCCACATATGCTCTTGGCGATACACCACCAGAATTGATTTTCAATTATTGGGCCGGGACACACTTGCAGACCGGTTTCGGGCTATTTGGCCTCTCGTCAGTGCAAGTCATCGACTTATGTTGATGATGGCACTGCCTTGCACTGACGAGAGGCCAAATAGCCCGAAACCGGTCTGCAAGTGTGTCCCGGCCCAATAATTGAAAATCAATTCTGGTGGTGTATCGCCAAGAGCATGTGTGGAATTTCTTCTGTGAAGAATCCCACACTAACACCTGTTGGATGTAATCCAATGCCCTTCGTGGTATTAGCCAGGGGAGTAGTTGTTTTCTAATAGGTGTTAGTCCGTCAACCTACAGTGTAGGTGAGTTGAGGCTGGCCTGAACAAATAGTTCATTTTTTGAATATTTGGTTTAAAGCCAGTCTTCAAGCATCCCCATGAATATTTGTTTTATTCCAAGGAAATAATTCATTTGAATTCATTTATTTTCTGAATAATCAATTATTCATTACCACAAAATCGCATTATTGATCAAAATTGTCGCAAATGTCATTATGTTGAATTAAACTGGCCGATATCAATGAGAATCGTACAGGAAACTGTGATTTTAATGTCAAGATGCCATAATTACGAAGGAAATAAAATAAAATCAGCAGAAAACTTATTTATTGATAAATAAGTTATAATAGTATATTATCAGAGTTATACGCTATTTTTTCTTCAAACGATGAAAAATGAAAAGGTATACCCATACAGCACACGATATCCTATGGACGTCCAAATCATGTCCAATTCTTTTGGAATATCCTTGGCCCAATTTTGGATATCCATAGGATATCCAATTTTTGGATATCCAAAGTAGTCCCAAAAAGAAATATCCACTGGACATACAAAAGGGATATTCTTTCGGATATCCATGAAGGATATCTTATGGACATCCATTTCGTACATTTTTTGTATAAATAATGGCACCCTACCAACTGCCATTCACATGGACATTCCTGCTAGCAGCAACGCAATAAAGTTGAAATATTCCAACCATATCCTTCCAAATAATATTTGAAACCAGCGTCAACAGAAGACGTGACGCGAAAAGCAAAATCGCTGCATTGTGAATACACACCTCAACTTGGTTTTCTGTCGTGCAACCATCTATGGCGTCTGTCGAATGTCGTAATTTTGAGTCGTTTGGGTCTTGGCTTGGCGTCTCCTTACTCTTTGCGTCATGTCCAGTCTTGGGTCGCTTTGAAAGTTTAAAATAATTATGTTATGGCTTGAAGCGTTAGTGTGCATAGAGAAACGAAGAAAAGTGCATATTTATGATGGATGCTCATGAGAGATGTCTTAAGGATTTCCATAAAGGATATCTTGTGAATGTCCGTGAAAGATATTTTATGGATGTCCATGAAGGATATCTTATGAACGTACAGGTTGGTGGCCTAAGAATGTCCATTGGACGTCCATAAGATATTGTTTGGATAAAAACTGGATGTCCATTGGATGTCCAAAATATCCTAAATGAATATCCAATGGATATCCACTGGATGTCCTTGTGTTGTGTGGGTAAATATTCATTCCAGGTCCTACTGATCTAAGAGTGGAAGGAATATTTTTATTAATTCCAAGAGATTGAGAATCTGTATTGCTATGAAAAATTTGTTTCATTATGGATCTCATTATCAAAGTGGTTATGGGTGTATTATTATAGTGCGGGTATAACAGACTGTTCGAATACTCAAGATATATCAATAACATCAAAAAATTCAACAAAAATATAAAAAAATATTCATAATGCATGTGTTTATTCTAGAATTACGATATTCATAAATCACTAGTGAATAATGAAATCATCAATATGATGGTAGTGGATAACCCGATGGACTATTCCGTTTCAATTCAAATCAATTCAAATCCATTATTGTAGTCCAGGTGTAGTCTGTCCTGGCTGAATATTGAATTTTTGGCTTTGAAAGCATGATCGTAGAAATAATATAGCATGCAACATCTCGTACAATACACATACTTTTTGTACTTAGTTGACTATTTCCCTTCATCAAGAATAAGAAGCTACAAGAAAGCGTTAGAACTTTTTTTTATAAGCAGATTCACACGAGAGGCAAGCCCTGTAATGTTCAAAGAACGCCGCGTGAATCAAGGGACAGGAAATACGAATTAACATTCACTTTGAATCTTTAAAGTTTGTAAGCCTCAAGAAGAACCTTTCTCGGCAAGGGGTTCCAAAGCTCAGATGTTCTAGTGGGAAAAGATCCCTGAGCAAGAGAGGTTTGACAGGTCTTCCAAGTTCACAACGAAAGGGTGGGAATTCTGTTCTCGTCGAGTCATCCGTATAGATATTGCCAAGGGTGGAACGATTGATAACAATTCAGAAGAGCACCGACCTGAAAATACCTATAGGAGAGAGACAAGTCTCCGACCCATCTACGATCTTCCAATGAAGTGAGCGAGTCTGTGAGCGAAGAATCACCAACAAGACGGATTTTCTTTCTCTGAATAGAATCGAGGAGCCTCAATAAATATTTTTGTTCCGAAGGCATGAGAACTATATTCCAAGACAGGTCGTATCTCAGCCTTGTAGATCATAAGAATCTGACGGGAAGTGAAGTATTTCCTCGCACGAAATAGAAATCCAAGTTTTTGGAAAGCATCTTCAGCTATCGATCTCACTTGGTTTTTCCATGAGAGACTAATACTGATCGTAATTCCTAGCATTGAGATACCTGACTTTGTAGGAATAGTTACTCCTGATATCTGGACACTAGATGATGATAGATCGGCTTTCCTTGAGGATAGACATGCCTGGGTTTCCCTATCATTGAATTCCACCAAGTTCGTGTTACCCCATTCTATTATTTTTACCAAGTCATCGTTAATTTTATTGACGTGAATGTTTCTTCGAATTCTTGTTTCTCGAGCTGATATTAGGACTCTGGAAGAGGAACTAGTATGAGGAGTACTGTCGCCCGCAAAACTATGTACTGGACAAGATGTTTTCTCGAGCAAATCATTGATATGAAGCAGAAACAAAGTGGGCGCCAGAACTGAACCCTGTGGAACATCTGCATTTATTGAAAAAATATCGGATGATAATCCAACAACCACATACAGAGACCTATCAGACAACAAACTCTTCAACAAAGCACACAACTGAGGAGGTAAACCATAAGACGACAGTTTAGGAAGGAGACTCGATCAAACGCTTTTGAAATATCGAGTGCAACAGCTATCGTTTCTCCGAATTTTTCTATTGAATGCTGCCAAATATGAGAAACATAAGCCAATATGTCACTGGTTGATCTTTGAGGGCGAAACCTGAATTGTCGATCATTAATTATTCCTGATTTCTCTAGATATTTGATAAGCTCCATATTGATTGATTTTTCCATGACTTTGAAAATGATAGAAAGCAATGCCGGGCCACCGTGCTGGGTAATCGCACGTTAAAAAGTAAGGCCTCGTTGATCCATTGCTCGCACAAGTTTCGACTTTTGAGGGTTGACGTTCGTCAGCTGGTTAACGGAACGAACAACAATGCAATTGGTCTATAATTACAAGCTAAAGTTTACTTTCCTCTTTTAGGAACTGGCTGAACTCTTGCTGTCCTCCAGGACTCAAGAAAACACTCCTAATTATATGAAAAGTTGAATGATTCGCAAAGTACTGGTGTCAGTTCGAGGGCTTATGCTTTTCAGAACAATTGCTGGGATTCTATTTCGCTTTTATATCTATTTATTGCCGATACACTAACTGGAATTTCAATAACAGGCGGTGTCGTATCGGCAAGTTCAATATTACCGATTCGTACACGAATGCCATAGCAATTAATTTCGGTCGTAAATTTCAAAAGGAAAATTATGGTTATAATCGTGGATTAGGTATTCAAGGCATCCACGCAGAAAAAACATGTTGTTAGTGCTAGAAACTTTCTCTAATGGAATATTTATTTGTAACAGTTAACTGCCATTCAGATATCAAAAACATAACATGTGTAAAGTATTGGGAAAGTAAAGAGTTTCATTTAGAATTCAAGTTTCCATAATAATAACTTCAGCTGAGACTATTTGTGATAATCTTGTTCTGATGAAACTGATAAAATTCCATGTTCTGGTTCTGCTATAGGTACTTTATAATTCAATCAAGATGTGAATCCGTGCTTGCAAAAGGTTGGGTCATTCTGAGTTTTTTATAAAATCTAATCAAGATGTAAATCCGTGCTTGCAAAAAGTCGGGTCATTCTGAGTTTTTTATATGTTGTCATCATCTAAACCAATATCAAAAAACCAGATATGCAATGTCCAAAGTGCTATGCGAGCGGCGGTGTACCCAAAAAACCATGAAATGTTGTGACTTTTTTCAGTTTTTGCTCAACATCTCCGTGAAGGAAGGATCTGACCGTTATAGTCATTCTATATACTCTCAAGGAAGACGTAATTTGCAACAATTTGAGACTCAGGCGAGCTGTATACAGGCTCTGGTTTCCACGATACAGCTCTTCGAAAATAGAACATTTTTTCAATTTTTTTTTTCGAAATTGTCACTCATTTAATTTGTGAATATTTTCTGAAATACGCATCATTGACCAATTACCGTAACACAAAACTGATATCACTCTCACTGGACTTACACATTGCTAACCAATTTTCAATATTTCAGAAAAATTTAAAAAAATTATATAAATTGGTAAGCGAAAGGTGAGAGATGTCAATTTTGGTGTGGGAGTCATCGATTTCTTTAGGAAAATTTCACTTTCACCTCATAGGTTCCGAATTCTTGATTAACACTCCCGACGTCTAAAATTTGAACTAATAGATTTTATAGATAGTTATTGCTTTGCATTTTTCGATAATAACCAGAGATAAAGAAAGCCTATAGTGAACTGAAATATAATTCAACACAGTGTTGAGACAAAACAAAAAGTAAAAATATTCACTTCAGGAACAATTATAACTATGAAAGAAGATATATGCAAAAACTATATTTTTATATATTCCTGCATCTTCAGGTGTTTAGATTCGTTTCCTGATCTGATTTTCGAAGATCTGAGGTCGGCCTTCATGGTACTTTCTTCCACAGCGCAGCGCATCAAATAGAAGAATACCGACTTGATAATCTTTATGAAAATAATATGTAAATTGGTGACATCTCCATTTGAAATGGAAAAGGGCACGAACTCTTTCGATACTTTTTCCAACAGCAATCACCACAACACCAAACGAAAAATAACTGACACGTGTTTTGCCCGCCAAGTTCTTATGATGATGTCGACTTGGTTGGTTGAACATGCGTCGAGTGCAAGTGTCTTCAGTTTGGTAATACGGTGAAACTTCGGTATACAATCAAAACTTCCAACTGCACCTATACTAGCTGCATTACTAGCATTCATAACGGTAATATTATAAAACAAGCTATACATATTTAATATTGAAATATTGTCACACTAACAAATTTCAGTAACAGTGGCTTTAGAACCTGATCAGTCCATAGAATTTTGAAAACTAAATATCACAAGCTGACTAATTACTCGTCTTCGTATATGTTCGAAGCAATAAAATATTGCGGAAAATGATATCTTTGTATTCACAGAGTAGAGTGTATCGTCTACAGAAGCGTGTCGCTATTTCATGTTGCTGCAGGAAATCTACGTTTTTTTGTGAGCTTCACACAACGCTGGCAAAAATTAATGAATGAAATTGGAAAAAAAAAGCGTTAAAAGGATAAATCTAACACGTTGGTCAGCTAGAAGCCGAAGTTCTTGAAACGTTGCAATTAATCAACGATGATTGTACCGAAAAGCGACAGGAAGCGGCGGGAATACTTTTGAATTTAGAGAAACTGGAGACGGCGAAAATGGTTGTTGTATGGGACGTTTTTTTGGAGAGAATAAAAAGTGAATGTTTAAATTCAGAAATCTGACATAGATCTTATTACCGTTGCTGATCTTTACGAATCACTCCGTAAGTTTTTCATAGCTGAACGAGAGAATTTCAAGCACTTCGAAGAAAAGGCGATCGAGTTAATCGTATCGAAATAATATACAAATAAAAGACAACCGAAAAGAAAAAAAAAGGTTTGATGAAACACCTGATGTAGATATTGGGTTATCTGCGAGTGAATACTTCAGGGTTAACACATTTTTCGTTGTCGTAGATAGACTCATATCCCAGTTAGGAAAACGGCAAGAGGCTTATCACGAATTTCACGAGAAATTTTCATTTCTTACCAAAATGAGTGAGTTGATACCATCAGTTCTGACTGAAAAAGCCAGTTTTTTGGAAAAAATTAATCCTAATGATTTAGAAACAGACTTAGTTCGGGAATGCATCCACTTCCAAAGCTACCTTTCGTCTGGAAAAATTTCATTAAAACCAAGTTCTGGATCATTAGAAAGTCTGTCTTCATTCCTGCGAGAACAGAATCTAGGAAACATTTATCCTAACATGGATATAGCACTTCGTATGGCTCTTTGTACACCAGCAACAAATTGTTCAGGTGAAAGAAGCTTCTCTTGCTTGAAGAGAGTGAAAAATTACCTACGATCAACTTTGAGTCAAGAAAAGCTAAACGCTTCAGCTCTCTTGAGCATTGATTCAGTTAATGAACAAGATTTCGTACGACGACATAATAAACGATTTTGCTAATTCAAAGTCTCGAAAGAAAGTATTGTAATGCTTTTAAAATTCAACATGAATTATAATACTAAAAAATAATCAAGAAAAGATATATTTATTGTATTGTTTTCAAACTGTGAGTGTAGTAATAAATATTTATCGACGTTCGCCAAATGTATACTTTTTATGCAGTCTTTATTTATATTATGTAAGTATTGTATTGATTCAAGACATACCATATAATATCTTACTTTGAAAAGAGTACATGATCGAGATATTTTTTGCCTAAAATAATGTTTTTTGATAATTCTTTGCAGTAAAAATAATCAAGCATCTAACACGGTACCATGCATATTTCTCAATGATACAAACCATACAAGAGAAGTTGATGTAACGAGGATGATGGAGAACAAATCATAAATTTGTTATTTTATTGATAAAAAATTGATATGATTGTGGACTAGGATATCAAAATTTGGAGGCGGCAAAAATTGAATAGTCTACGGGCGGCAAATAAGTAAATCCGCCACTGAGAGTGCCTACCTATAACATACAAAAACTATTCATTTAAAGAGAATTGGTGTTACAAATATTGAACTACAGCTGATGAATTGCAATGTTTCTCATACAGAAAGTGAATAAAGTGAAAAGCGATTAAAAGGAATTGATAATATATAGATAATATATATGTTGGGAATCAGTGATAAACAAAGCAAGTCATTTCAAAAGCGAAATTCTCATTGATGGTTTTATTCGTAGAGATCATCAGCAATGTATAGTTGTTATTTTCATTCAGTCGCAAACTGAAATTATCCGACTGTCACAAACAGTGAATAGCTCTATGACCGCCATTTTACGAACAGTCAAAATTATAAAATAATTCTTATACTAAGGCATGATAATGATATCGGTGGGTAAATATAATTAATCAGCATCATATGCAAGATATTGAACTTACCTGGGTATGAAATTTGTATATTTTCAATCAAAGTTCGGAGATGCGAACAAGAGAGAGTGAAAATTTCCTTTGAAAACTGTATCACAACGAGCGATAAATAATTCTAGTATAGCATGGACTCGTAACCTTAATAATAAACCAGGAGGTGGTGGCAGGTGACGTTCTTCTATTTTACACTGCATGCTTTTTCAAGGCTTGATAATTCCCCCAAGATAAGAAAAAAAAAGGCCGAGCGTGTGCACTTCATAAGGCAAAAGGCTTTTTTTGTGGGGAATTTTCGTGTTTTTTCATTCATTATTTTAGCTTAAAATAATATTCACTAATACAATACAAAGCTGCGTGCAAGAAAAAGTCACGGAATTTTCTAAATGTTTGCTTGAATTCGAAGAATTATGTTCATTCGATTTTTATTATTAATGGAATCAAAAACACGAAAATTCGTGCGAAGAAATACTTCACTTTTTGTCAGCATCTGATGATCTACAAGGCTCAGATACGACCTGTTTTGGAATACAGTTCTCATGGGTATCTTAACAAGGGATGCTCCAATGGAGTTTCTTTATATGAATTTATATGAGAGATCCTATCTTTTTTCCGATGAGGAATGACTTACTTAAATGTTTTACACTTATTCAGCTACACCCTGTATATCATTGATAGTATCAATTTTATTCTGAAAATGCTAACCTAATCGGTGAGTAGCCTTGTTATGATGTTTTTTGCCACAATAATATGCAAGTATCAGTGGCGGATCCAGGATCAGGTCAAGGGGGGTCTATAACTCAAAATTTATATATATATATTTATATATATATATATATATATACAAATATATGTAGAAATTGATGTTTTCACGGATCTTCGATATGCAAGATGAATTTTTCTGGGTTTTTAATCCGTTAGGTATCTTTTGATTTGTTCGACGTTTCGAATTCCATTTTGAATTCATTCTCAAGAACTGTGAGTCGAATATTTGTCCATACCGTCCTGGTCAATCACTCCCCTTACGAAGCAACCAAGCAAGAGCAAGCAAAGACTTCAATTGTCTGTTCTCCACGGAAACTGGTATTTATAATGACTCTCCTTAGACATTATCCGACTTGGTCCGATATTAAGGCTGCATCCTGCCCATCCAGGTATTATGTAGAAATTGATGTTTTCACGGATCTTCGATATGCAAGATGAATTTTTCTGGGTTTTTAATCCGTTAGGTATCTTTTGATTTGTTCGACGTTTCGAATTCCATTTTGAATTCATTCTCAAGAACTGTGAGTCGAATATTTGTCCATACCGTCCTGGTCAATCACTCCCCTTACGAAGCAACCAAGCAAGAGCAAGCAAAGACTTCAATTGTCTGTTCTCCACGGAAACTGGTATTTATAATGACTCTCCTCAGTCATTATCCGACTTGGTCCGATATTAAGGCTGCATCCTGCCCATCCAGGTATTATGTAGAAATTGATGTTTTCACGGATCTTCGATATGCAAGATGAATTTTTCTGGGTTTTTAATCCGTTAGGTATCTTTTGATTTGTTCGACGTTTCGAATTCCATTTTGAATTCATTCTCAAGAACTGTGAGTCGAATATTTGTCCATACCGTCCTGGTCAATCACTCCCCTTACGAAGCAACCAAGCAAGAGCAAGCAAAGACTTCAATTGTCTGTTCTCCACGGAAACTGGTATTTATAATGACTCTCCTTAGTCATTATCCGACTTGGTCCGATATTAAGGCTGCATCCTGCCCATCCAGGTATTATGTAGAAATTGATGTTTTCACGGATCTTCGATATGCAAGATGAATTTTTCTGGGTTTTTAATCCGTTAGGTATCTTTTGATTTGTTCGACGTTTCGAATTCCATTTTGAATTCATTCTCAAGAACTGTGAGTCGAATATTTGTCCATACCGTCCTGGTCAATCACTCCCCTTACGAAGCAACCAAGCAAGAGCAAGCAAAGACTTCAATTGTCTGTTCTCCACGGAAACTGGTATTTATAATGACTCTCCTTAGTCATTATCCGACTTGGTCCGATATTAAGGCTGCATCCTGCCCATCCAGGTATTATGTAGAAATTGATGTTTTCACGGATCTTCGATATGCAAGATGAATTTTTCTGGGTTTTTAATCCGTTAGGTATCTTTTGATTTGTTCGACGTTTCGAATTCCATTTTGAATTCATTCTCAAGAACTGTGAGTCGAATATTTGTCCATACCGTCCTGGTCAATCACTCCCCTTACGAAGCAACCAAGCAAGAGCAAGCAAAGACTTCAATTGTCTGTTCTCCACGGAAACTGGTATTTATAATGACTCTCCTTAGTCATTATCCGACTTGGTCCGATATTAAGGCTGCATCCTGCCCATCCAGGTATTATGTAGAAATTGATGTTTTCACGGATCTTCGATATGCAAGATGAATTTTTCTGGGTTTTTAATCCGTTAGGTATCTTTTGATTTGTTCGACGTTTCGAATTCCATTTTGAATTCATTCTCAAGAACTGTGAGTCGAATATTTGTCCATACCGTCCTGGTCAATCACTCCCCTTACGAAGCAACCAAGCAAGAGCAAGCAAAGCCTTAATATCGGACCAAGTCGGATAATGACTAAGGAGAGTCATTATAAATACCAGTTTCCGTGGAGAACAGACAATTGAAGTCTTTGCTTGCTCTTGCTTGGTTGCTTCGTAAGGGGAGTGATTGACCAGGACGGTATGGACAGATATTCGTCTCACAGTTCTTGAGAATGAATTCAAAATGGAATTCGAAACGTCGAACAAATCAAAAGATACCTAACGGATTAAAAACCCAGAAAAATTCATCTTGCATATCGAAGATCCGTGAAAACATCAATTTCTACATAATACCTGGATGGGCAGGATGCAGCCTTAATATCGGACCAAGTCGGATAATGACTGAGGAGAGTCATTATAAATACCAGTTTCCGTGGAGAACAGACAATTGAAGTCTTTGCTTGCTCTTGCTTGGTTGCTTCGTAAGGGGAGTGATTGACCAGGACGGTATGGACAGATATTCGTCTCACAGTTCTTGAGAATGAATTCAAAATGGAATTCGAAACGTCGAACAAATCAAAAGATACCTAACGGATAAAAACCCAGAAAAATTCATCTTGCATATCGAAGATCCGTGAAAACATCAATTTCTACATAATACCTGGATGGGCAGGATGCAGCCTTAATATCGGACCAAGTCGGATAATGACTGAGGAGAGTCATTATAAATACCAGTTTCCGTGGAGAACAGACAATTGAAGTCTTTGCTTGCTCTTGCTTGGTTGCTTCGTAAGGGGAGTGATTGACCAGGACGGTATGGACAGATATTCGTCTCACAGTTCTTGAGAATGAATTCAAAATGGAATTCGAAACGTCGAACAAATCAAAAGATACCTAACGGATTAAAAACCCAGAAAAATTCATCTTGCATATCGAAGATCCGTGAAAACATCAATTTCTACATAATACCTGGATGGGCAGGATGCAGCCTTAATATCGGACCAAGTCGGATAATGACTGAGGAGAGTCATTATAAATACCAGTTTCCGTGGAGAACAGACAATTGAAGTCTTTGCTTGCTCTCGCTTGGTTGCTTCGTAAGGGGAGTGATTGACCAGGACGGTATGGACAGATATTCGTCTCACAGTTCTTGAGAATGAATTCAAAATGGAATTCGAAACGTCGAACAAATCAAAAGATACCTAACGGATTAAAAACCCAGAAAAATTCATCTTGCATATCGAAGATCCGTGAAAACATCAATTTCTACATAATACCTGGATGGGCAGGATGCAGCCTTAATATCGGACCAAGTCGGATAATGACTGAGGAGAGTCATTATAAATACCAGTTTCCGTGGAGAACAGACAATTGAAGTCTTTGCTTGCTCTTGCTTGGTTGCTTCGTAAGGGGAGTGATTGACCAGGACGGTATGGACAAATATTCGTCTCACAGTTCTTGAGAATGAATTCAAAATGGAATTCGAAACGTCGAACAAATCAAAAGATACCTAACGGATTAAAAACCCAGAAAAATTCATCTTGCATATCGAAGATCCGTGAAAACATCAATTTCTACATAATACCTGGATGGGCAGGATGCAGCCTTAATATCGGACCAAGTCGGATAATGACTGAGGAGAGTCATTATAAATACCAGTTTCCGTGGAGAACAGACAATTGAAGTCTTTGCTTGCTCTCGCTTGGTTGCTTCGTAAGGGGAGTGATTGACCAGGACGGTATGGACAGATATTCGACTCACAGTTCTTGAGAATGAATTCAAAATGGAATTCGAAACGTCGAACAAATCAAAAGATACCTAACGGATTAAAAACCCAGAAAAATTCATCTTGCATATCGAAGATCCGTGAAAACATCAATTTCTACATAATACCTGGATGGGCAGGATGCAGCCTTAATATCGGACCAAGTCGGATAATGACTAAGGAGAGTCATTATAAATACCAGTTTCCGTGGAGAACAGACAATTGAAGTCTTTGCTTGCTCTTGCTTGGTTGCTTCGTAAGGGGAGTGATTGACCAGGACGGTATGGACAAATATTCGACTCACAGTTCTTGAGAATGAATTCAAAATGGAATTCGAAACGTCGAACAAATCAAAAGATACCTAACGGATTAAAAACCCAGAAAAATTCATCTTGCATATCGAAGATCCGTGAAAACATCAATTTCTACATAATACCTGGATGGGCAGGATGCAGCCTTAATATCGGACCAAGTCGGATAATGACTAAGGAGAGTCATTATAAATACCAGTTTCCGTGGAGAACAGACAATTGAAGTCTTTGCTTGCTCTTGCTTGGTTGCTTCGTAAGGGGAGTGATTGACCAGGACGGTATGGACAAATATTCGTCTCACAGTTCTTGAGAATGAATTCAAAATGGAATTCGAAACGTCGAACAAATCAAAAGATACCTAACGGATTAAAAACCCAGAAAAATTCATCTTGCATATCGAAGATCCGTGAAAACATCAATTTCTACATAATACCTGGATGGGCAGGATGCAGCCTTAATATCGGACCAAGTCGGATAATGACTAAGGAGAGTCATTATAAATACCAGTTTCCGTGGAGAACAGACAATTGAAGTCTTTGCTTGCTCTTGCTTGGTTGCTTCGTAAGGGGAGTGATTGACCAGGACGGTATGGACAAATATTCGACTCACAGTTCTTGAGAATGAATTCAAAATGGAATTCGAAACGTCGAACAAATCAAAAGATACCTAACGGATTAAAAACCCAGAAAAATTCATCTTGCATATCGAAGATCCGTGAAAACATCAATTTCTACATAATACCTGGATGGGCAGGATGCAGCCTTAATATCGGACCAAGTCGGATAATGACTGAGGAGAGTCATTATAAATACCAGTTTCCGTGGAGAACAGACAATTGAAGTCTTTGCTTGCTCTTGCTTGGTTGCTTCGTAAGGGGAGTGATTGACCAGGACGGTATGGACAGATATTCGACTCACAGTTCTTGAGAATGAATTCAAAATGGAATTCGAAACGTCGAACAAATCAAAAGATACCTAACGGATTAAAAACCCAGAAAAATTCATCTTGCATATCGAAGATCCGTGAAAACATCAATTTCTACATAATACCTGGATGGGCAGGATGCAGCCTTAATATCGGACCAAGTCGGATAATGACTAAGGAGAGTCATTATAAATACCAGTTTCCGTGGAGAACAGACAATTGAAGTCTTTGCTTGCTCTTGCTTGGTTGCTTCGTAAGGGGAGTGATTGACCAGGACGGTATGGACAGATATTCGTCTCACAGTTCTTGAGAATGAATTCAAAATGGAATTCGAAACGTCGAACAAATCAAAAGATACCTAACGGATTAAAAACCCAGAAAAATTCATCTTGCATATATATATATATATATATAGAGGAAGGGTAGTCGTTGCTGACTAGTTAAGAATAGAACCAGTGAATAGTGGGGTGTTTCAGCAAGTAAAGGAGTACTCTTTTAAGTTATTCCAAGCTTTCGGAAAATTTTATTTCCATCCATATTATTGTAGTTTCCCTGATGATGGAAATAAAATTTTCCGAAAGCTTGGAATAACTTAAAAGAGTACTCCTTTACTTGCTGAAACACCCCACTATTCACTGGTTCCATATATATATATATATATATATATATATATATATATATATATGACAGAAAATTATGAGCTACCGTATAGCAAAAACTAGTCAAGATCCAAAAAAAAGGTGAAAGAGATTGACATGAGCAAAATATGAAGGTGTAGCCAAGAGGTGAAGTAGGTTCGAAACTTTAATTCTTTTGAATCGAATCGAGTTGATTTAACCCGATCAACAGCATATTCTACTCATACATAGTATATTCAAATTGTTACCGGCATACACAATACTCATCACAAATGTAACGAGTCTAATTTTTCGAATACTGCGCCAAAAAGGATCCAATGGCAGCACTGTCAGAAATTTCTTGAACTTTTCCTCGATAAGCCTGACAAGTGTCAATTTTCTTTAAAGTGTCATCGAGAAAAATTGCAATTTGATAGTTAAAAAAAAAGCATTTTATTTTGAACCTACAACATGAAGAGGACTCTATTTTCATATTTTACTCTGCTTGATCCAGCGTCTGAACCGACTGAACCAGAAAAAAAAGGAAAGAACAATCGGTGAGTTCGAAAATTTCAAGCGAAATTTGTTTGTTTGGGTAACATTCAATCCAGACCTTGTTTGTACTATTTTTAATTCTTGAGAATATTTTTTTGTAGGAATTGGTGGATTATTGAATTGAAAAAATTGATGAAATTGGTTGTTGAAAAATGAAAATTTACTAATGTTTAAATGTAGCCTGCTCTTAAGTTTTCAATGGAATGTAATAATAATTATTGAAGTTCTTTAATTTTGAAGCAAAAAAAATTATTTCATTTCATTTTTTTGTCTTGATATTTTTTCGTTCCCTAACAAAATTTGGAAATCAGGAGCCGATAAAAATTGAAAAAAATATCTCTCATTTTCCCAATGGGGGGGGGGGGGTCCGGACCCGAAACCCCCCCGTGGATCCGCCACTGGCAAGTATTATACATATTATTATAAACCTTCCTCTTGAATCACTCATCTATTGAAAAAAACGCATCAAAATCCGTTGCATACTTTCAAAGATCTTAGCATACATAGCAACAGACAGATAGTCAGAGGGACTTTGTTTTATACAGATGGAGTATGAATAAGATAACGGATTGCCAATAATTGCATTTGAAATCAACAAATGAAAGCAAGAGTTTATTCAATTTCATGTTCGAAGTTAATAACCTTTCTACGATACCAACACGGTATAAAATGTTCGATTAGAAAATACACGAGCATCTGTGAGGTCGTATTTCTCACGATCTGACATAAAGGATTTACTTTCTTGGCAGGAATGTTTTCAACTCCAGCTGATACCGATATATGCGTCTCCTTCCGGCATATAAACTTGAAATGGTAATTCGTACAACGGTCCTCCAGGCGATATCGGTTTGGTGAATATCGACCTACATCTCGTTTCATTAACAATCATTTTGTTTTTCACCGACCAGATATGAAATCAGTTATATGACTGGCATGATGCAAGATTGTAATTAGTCTGTGCTTGAATTTGAGGATCGTCAACGATTTCCTGGTCAGAAATTCGCCGGTTTTTATTATTTTAATTTTATTAACATTAACACGCTTTTATTAGCTTGGGTTGTAACTATGTATGTAACGGAATCTTTGAGCATAATTTTCACCAATTTCCAGAAGTCTGATTAATTCGAAACTTTGCATACGTATCAAGGACCGATGACAATGCAATAATTTGATCATAGTTTTCCATTATAATAATAATAATCTTCATTTTCCAGTTGAAAATTACACACAATATACAATAACTGAAAATGACGTCGGAATACAAAAAAAAATAAGAAAAAAACAAAAAACATTGTTTTAAACACTATAAAAAACTAGCTACAATGAAATAAAAATAACAAATTTGCTCGTATTGGTTTCAAGGAATACATACTCGATATATTCACTAAAAGAGCTTTGTCTGATTATCCTTATAAGGACCACCAGGATTAATAAATTCTTTTATAGATTTTAAAGATAGAGCTAGCACGCGTTCTGCGCATGCCTGCAGTTTCGGACTTACAGCACAACGGAGGCAGAAACTTTTTCAGGGTAGTTGCGTTCTCACAATGTTCATTCCTTATCTTACATGCGTAGGTGTACATGAGTCTGATACATGCAAATTACTGTATATGATATTTATGTAACATATAATATAGTTCCCAGCGAAATACAGCCACGGAACTGCTGAAAGACGAAAGTTGCCAATAACCCTGAGTTGGGCTTCGACCGTTCACAAGATGCAAGGTTGTACAGTTGATCATGCAGTAATTTATCTAGGCTCGCGATTGTTTGCTGCTGGACAAGCCTATGTAGCACTTAGTCGTGTAAGATCTTCAGACGGTATTCGGATTGATGAACTTGATTGCTCTAAGTTAACAGGAAGTACCCCATGCAATAGTGAAGCTTTAAATGAAATGATGAGATTGCGGAATGATTCGTAAGAAATATCACATTTCCACTAGAAACTAATTGATAAATTGAACTAAAAAATGAAAAATAAATAATAGTTTGAAAAACTAAAAAAAACAGAGTTTATATTACGGTACTAGAAGGCTAAACAATCATTCATAGTCAATCAGCTCAAAATAAAATTATAATAAAATTTAAGTAATTAACGGAATAAAGTAATTCAGAGTAAAAAGCGTGGGGTGCATTTTACTACATTTCATAAGTCTCCTCTCAAAGATAATTACCGATAGAATGATTGTAATATATAATATATCAAGCACCCCACGATTTTACCCTGAATTACTTTATTCTGTTTATTACTTAAATTTTATTATAATTTTATTTTGAGCTGATTGACTATGAATGATTGTTTAGCCTTCTACTACCGTAATATAAACTCTTTGTAATTAAAAATTATTTTCTATTTTTTAGTTCGGTTAGCTATAAAAGCGTGTTTTTTTAGTTTTTTAAACTATTATTTATTATGTTGTTTTCTTTCTCCATCCCGTTATATTATTACCTATTCAGTCAATGATATCACATTGTGTTTCATACTGGGCAAAGCGTATGCAAAATTTGAAAGGAAAAAGGAGTGCTGATAACTCATCATCTAAGGAAAGAAATCTTAATTCATATATCACTTTCCTGTAGGTAAGGAATAGTATATTATGCAACGATCATGTGATAACCATTACATGAGAGTTGCATACGCTATTTTATCTACACCCGATAAATAGTGAAGAACTACAAATATTATATTTATATTTGTATTGCACACAATAATACTGATTAAAAAGATTTCTTTCAGAAATTCTACAAAATTGTAATTACTCAATGGTATTACTTCGAGAAATAAAACGATGAGAAGTGAAGAGATCAAAAATAAAAAAATAGATTATTCGAGGCAGGATTCGAACCCATGTCTCTTCCAACTAGTTCAACTAGTTAATATAATCTCAGCGCTTTAGACCACTCGCCTACGGAGAGCTCGGAAAATTTGATTGAAAAAATAAAGAAATGAATCATGTCAAATGAAAAATTCAATCAATCTAACTGTATTTCTGCCGGTAAAGGTGTCGAAGGTGATTCTCCCATATCGCTGGTTTCAGACATTTTGTTATGATTATTGAAGTTTGGCTATATTCTTCAAAAATCCAATACCTATACTGATTTTGACTTGACAAACGTCAAATGCAGAACTTGCACATCATGCTTGATTGAAAAATAATGGGTTTCTATTGGTTGAAAATCTGTATCATAATAAAAAATCTGTATAGTAATGGATTTCATTGTAAAACGGGTTGTGGGCATATAAGTGTATTATTAGGGTACGGGTGTAGATAATAGTATATTGTTTACCAGGTAGGAAAAGCTGGACATTGCTGGACGACTGTGAAGATTGGTGATCTGTATAAATAGTCCAGTAAATGAAGGGACGAACCTGTGAATAAGTCTATGAGTTCTTCACTTGTGGCTCAATTTGTAGGTCGTCACATATGTTTTCAAAGGACCCAAAACTTGACACGATTGCGTTCATGGAAATGGCCGAAAATAGCCCCCCAAACCCAGAAAAATGGGTTTCCCGCCAATATCTGGCTAAATATACGAATTAGAGAATTTTCGTTCATACAGAAATTAAAGATCGCCTCATTATCTACAAAAATGATCCGTATCATTTTTTCCGAAAACTCAACAGTTTTCGAGATAAAGGGACCCAAAACTCTCCTCATTTCAGCTGCCGCTTTCTCTGTAGAAATTCTGTTGTCTATGCATTCGCTTGGAGGCGACACTGTTTCATTAATTTGTTTACATTTTTTTCAAAAATAGTCTTTTATCGGAAATTTTTCTTTATAATGGGTCCTTGAATGATCTCTGAATTTTTTTGTACTTTCCCCGCGTTCTAATAAATGATCCATTTGTTTATTTACATTTTGCGATTTCGGAGTTATGTAGGATCTGCCGAACAACCGCGAATTAAAATATTATTTTTGGGTCCTTTGAAAACATCTGTGACAACCTACAAATTGAGCCACAAGTGAAGAACGCATAGATTTGTTCACAGCTTTCCCTAGTTTCAGATCTTCAGTTACTGGACTAAAAGTGTAAAGTTTCGACATTCAGGAGAAGCTGCACCCCGAATTAATTTTATTTATGTATTGTAACTAAGAAAAATCGCTTGAATGTTTGTTCAGAAGGTAGAAATATTCCAGAATAAATTTTTCGGGTTTTCTTTTCCTTGGGAATGAAAATAAAAAAGGTTCAAGTTCTTCGATATCTGTTTAACTGCAATCTCGAAATCATACAAAATTGAGTGAATATATTGTGTCAGTTACTCGAATTTTTATGGATTTGGGGAAGTATGCACACTTCTTTTGATATATCTCTTAATTAAACCTCCGAATTTATAAAAATACGATACGTGACTGACAAAATAGTCACTCAATATAGTATCGGGGCAAATATACTAGGTTCAAGCAGATATTATAAGAACTCAAATCTTTCTCCTTTTCATTTTCAGGGGAGAGAAAATCGAAATAATGGATTTCAGAACATTGTAACTTGGGGCCAGTATTCTGCCGTTAAAATAACCGTGTTCAAAGTAATCATGATTAGTGAAAGATTCTCCTTTGTGACACATGATCATTCGTGACATAATGTCAAATTGATGATTAATTATATTTTGTTTTTTTTACAAATTTCAAAGAGAAAAAATGAATTTACGTGAGGTTGATGACCTTTTTGACGATTGCGACCAAGATTTCATAGAAATGCAAAACACATATAGGTACATATAGTCATGGTGGGAACAGATCACTTCAATGGCCTAGATCACGAGTTTCTAGGTGTCGCTTCAAAAAAGCAATATACAATAATATATTCTCGATCAGATACTCCATCTTCTAGTTGAGAAAAATCATGCAGTAAGTAATATGTTTTACTATGAGACTTTAAGTCGTGATAAATATCTTCTAGGTATCATGGATGAATGAATTCAATGACTCAACTTCTAAAATCATTACGATTTTACGCAAGGGGTAGGTAGTGATAGATAGTCCTTTCATTCCCAATTTCAATTGACCATCAAAATTTTGCTTCATATCAAAGAAAATTTGTATTCAAGTCGGGACCATCACCAATACCGTTCTGATTTTTGAGAAAGAGTACCTTCTGGTCAATTGCTTTTCTACTCAGCTGCAACCATCGGTTATTTCATTCTCCATAACGTTTATGTCTTCTGATATCAGCTGCATTAATAAATCAATATTCATCTTGGGAAAATTTCAACTCTTTCTTTTTCTTCTATATGAAATTGAATATTATTATTAGGCGCTAGAACTTGGTGCGTCAAATCAAACACAGAACACTCCGGTAACCCCAATAATCAGAATTG
Organism: Zygogramma bicolorata; assembly: GCA_032362365.1. Classification (NCBI taxonomy): domain Eukaryota; kingdom Metazoa; phylum Arthropoda; class Insecta; order Coleoptera; family Chrysomelidae; genus Zygogramma; species Zygogramma bicolorata. The sequence continues at coordinate 416,471 of JAVJAQ010003750.1, forward strand.
AATATACTTCATGAAGTCTCTGTCGTTTTGAACGTGATCAATTTTTGATCGGATAGTAGAGTACTGGAATTCTCGATTGAAATATAATCATTGTTGAATTTCATTTAATCTGGACGTGAAGTACCGGCCCTTAGAGTACTTATATATAATAATGGATAATATATATTTCCAAGATATTTTATTTGAACACATTGACGTGTTCTGTATAGTATACTAATGAGCGAAAAAATCTTTCTCAAAATGATTATTACCAGATTGATCTTCAGTTGTCTTTCTATAGGTCAGATATTGAACGTTGAATCAAATATAATTTTTATTAAAATTTCCTTTCGAGATATAAACAATTCTCTCCTATTGTGCTGTACATATGTTCATTTTCGTACTACTCAATAGATATATATTATTATTTGTCGTCTAAACAAGCCTAGTCGGGTCCGTACTCCCACTGCTCCGACCCAGTGGGCGGACGCGCTAGTATAATTAATAGACCAAGAGCTAGCTACATAAAACGACTCGAAACCAGTCCCAAGATCAGAGCCCGGAAGTTGTGAGTAAAACCCTAGTACATCAGTAAATGGCTACTCTGCCGGTGCGAAACGTTTGCGGATGAAAATGCCAGCCGGTTTTCCACGTTGAAAAACTTGCGGAAAAGCTCGAAATGAGTCCCACGTGAAAATTGTTTAGAGACATTCTTAAGGTCTCAACTAACAGCGGTAAAGCAATGGCAGAGGTTTAATCGTACAAAAAACACTTGGCAGAGGCGATTGAAAAGTGTCGGAAAACCCTCCCGAAAAATCGATACGAGTCCCGCGCCCAACTTTTTTCCCAACATTCTTTAGCCCTTAACTAAGATCTGTGCGTAATTGCAGAAGTTTTGAATGACAATAAACCCTCGGCAGAGATTAATTAATCGGAAAATGTCAACAAATTTGTTAATACATGATTGTTCGCTAAGTTGCAAGTTGAGGCTAATTTCATGTATGCCATTACAATTATTTTCAAATTCCACCTCAAGTAAAAAAAAAATTATCACGATATGATTAAAACTCGCCGAGAAACTCGAATTTTTATCGCGCGTTCAATTTGAAGCCACTCTCTCGCTTTAGGATACAGCGTCTCCAAATGATCAAACTATATTTCCTTTTCCCCCTGATTATATCTTATTTACGTTATGTAGATTATATTACTTTTTATTTTAGTATCGATACTACAACCAATATTAAAAGAATGAATTTTGGGCATAGTATTTCAATGATGAACGGTACAAAATGATATAAAAATAATATATGATCGATGAAATGATAAATGAGCCATTGAAATATACAATAAAAAAATATATTATAACAATAATATATGGTATTACTTTTTATTTATACATCTATGCAACGAATGATGTGTAACCTTCAAACAGCAAAAAATCAATCACGCATGGACTGAATATAATAAGCGATCGGCAGCGTACGCTGCGGGAGACGCTGTATCCTGGCCTACGAAAAGCGAGAGAGTGGGTTCAAATTGAACGCGCGATAAAAATTCGAGTTTCTCGGCGAGTTTTAATCATATCGTGATAATATTTTTTTTTACTTTGGGTAGAATTTGAAAATAATTGTAATGGCATACATGAAATTAGCCTCAACTTGCAACTTAGCGGACAATCATGTATTAACAAATTTGTTGACATTTTCCGATTAATTAATCTCTGCTGAGGGTTTATTGTCATTCAAAACTTCTGCCATTACGCACAGATCTTAGTTAAGGGCTAAAGAATGTTGGGAAAAAAGTTGGGCGCGGGACTCGTATCGATTTTTCGGGAGGGTTTTCCGACACCTTTCAATCGCCTCTGCCAAGGGTTTTTTGTACGATTAAACCTCTGCCATTGCTTTACCGCTGTTAGTTGAGACCTTAAGAATGTCTCTAAACAATTTTCACGTGGGACTCATTTCGAGCTTTTCCGCAAGTTTTTCAACGTGGAAAACCGGCTGGCATTTTCATCCGCAAACGTTTCGCACCGGCAGAGTAGCCATTTACTGATGTACTAGGGTTTTACTCACAACTTTCGGGCTCTGATCTTGGGACTGGTTTCGAGTCGTTTTATGTAGCTAGCTCTCCGTCTATAACCAATGACCACTCCCCGCACAGCGGGGTAAGTGGTCACTGGCTCCGAGAATCGTGTGTCCTGAGCAGACGCAACGAACCGAGAATAACGGCCTTCTGCATGCGGCCGGCCAAGATCTCTGCCGCATTACGGCATGCCGGTATGATCTTGAGCTCCGAGAGTAGCGTTGGTCTGGAACCACCGAGTACACCTTTAATCAGAACCACTAACTTGACAGAATAGTCTGGGTGGAGCCTGCGGAGTTCGTAAAGTAAGTCCTGGTACTTTGTCCGTTTTTCCTCCTCTTTTCGGACGATATTCGTTTTGGCAGGGGCCAAAGCGGTGGTCGAAGCGGACTATATCAGGCTTATTGGCCTGTATTTGCCTGAGGGTGGGAAATGAAAAGTTCCAAAAAATTCGACACCTTCCATTTTCCACAACGGACTCAATATCCCCTGGAGCGTAAGGCAGCACCGGTGTCCTGTCTATTTCATACGAGTGCCGAAGAAAATAGTACAGCACTCGTAAGGCCGCGTTATGGCGACGAATATAGGCCGAGACCGCATAAACTGCACAAGATGACAGCAAATGCATCAAAGTCTCGGGCGCCTGTCGGCAGGCCCTGCATCTAGTATCAGGGACCTCTATACCCATCACGCGGCTCCGGTAGACTAGGGTGTTGAAGACACCGTCTTGGCACGCCATGATAAACCCTTCAGTCTCCGACTTCAGCTCATCTGACCTGAGGAAGGCAAATGTCAGGTCAACAGACAAGCCATGGTCCTCGATGTTCTTAAAGAAGACTCCATGCATGGGCTTGTCTGTATGCAGCTGCAGCATTTTAGCATTCTCTGCAGCCTTGATGTGAGCTCCCAGTCCGTCGGTCCACTCAAAACGTTGTCCATGTCCATTTCCAGAGTCGTCATTGGGCTGTCCATCGGTTTGGGCCCCTCCACCTTGCCCTTGACCCCTATCCGAATGGGGTCGGTTGTGGGGGCCCTGTCCTCTAGTGACAGGTACCAGAGTTGAGGGCCTGCAAGGTGGTTAGCCAAGCAGGCCCACGGCCGGCACCAGAGAGAAAAAGCTTTTCTTTCCCGAATGCGCACTAGCTGCCGGTCCGATTTTGCATCCTAAGCTCGGGAAAGTGGTGGCGCTACTCACCAGAGACTGTTCAGATGTTGTTTAGTCTCCCCTGCTTATATATTATTATTATTATAAGATTTTGCGTATTCAACTGCTGATCCATCAATTTCCATCCAAGAACAAAATATATTGAATTCTCTCACAATGTCGGTTTAAATTTCTTTTTCATTATTGCCAGAAGATATGATAGTTTCAGCATACGATTTTATCGATCCTATTGTTTTTAGAAGAAAATAAATTTATATAGATCGAAAATAATATTGCTCTTGGTTGATCAAGAAAGCTGAATTGTTCAAAAATATCGTTCAAAAATATCACGTATTTCATTCATTTTTATACTTTCAATTGTTTATGAACAGTGCGAAATGAACATTTGAAAAAAATACCTGAATTATAAAATGGGGATATTTTCCGTAATAATTCGCGAACAGAATAGACGGCTTTTGAAAGAATTCGACCAAAAAAGTGGTTTCAGAACCGCAACTGTATACAGAGGGCTCGACCATGGCAGTACCCAATTCGGATGGAGATTTCGACAAGAAATATTCATTCACGAACGCCCATTTCAAGTGGAAGATTACCGCTTTACATAACACCCAACCAAGCCGTAATTAATCCTTTGAAGTATTGCGCGTTCGAAGAAAGTTGCCGTCCACCTTTCACTTAATTCCAAACATGCACCCTTTTGGCACAGAGATCATCTTCCACTTTCTCGGCCGTAATGTACCATTAGGTATACACGACGGTGTGCAGGAAATATTGACGGTTTACAACATTTTTATTGTGTTATGCTAATCAGGTGAGAATAGAAGAGTGATGTGATTTCCATGTCGGCAGTTTGAATGCATAATGGATAGTTAAGTTTCTCATACTTCAGAACAATGATGCCACTGACGATGACGCGATGTGAGGAATTTCTTTCTATTCATTGAAGTGTTTGAGTGTGATGAGTAACCAGGCCTTTCTATATCTAGAGACAGAGAAGATGACACGAACGATGAGAGTTTTTCAAATCACAATTTCTTATTAATATCATTGATTCACATATAAATATTTCAACTTAAGTTTCTGTTCATACAAGTAGGTATTATGAAGTACATACAAAATTATTTGAGAATATAGTAGATACTTGTAGTATCGTGAACATATTACGGAAAAGAAGTATTAAATCATTTGAAATCATGGACCAAACCACTAAAATTAAGTACGATGATGAAACTGTAAATTATCAGCAAACAATAACATTGTTAGGCTTATATATTGATGAAATACTATCATAGAATAAACATATTGATGAAATTAGAGATAAAATGGACCCCCTGATTGGTATACTTTTCAAAATGAGAAATTACAGACCATTATACTCAAAAATTGTTTCAATTTGCTCTTATTCATTCAAACCTGCAATACCTAATTCCAATAGGGGGCACTGCAAGTAATTGCTTTTTGAATCCTCTGAAGAAGTTACAGAATGAAACAAGCAAATGTATTTTCAGATGCAATAGGTAATATATTATACAGTAAAAAATATAAATGCATTGGACAATTCCAATATATGATTGGCAATAAATAAGAATGAAAAAAAGAATCAAATAACATCTAAAGGAGAAGATTATTCTTGTTCATAAAACAAAATATACGCATCGGAAGTCACAAGAGATTTGAAGGAGATTGGTGCCACTTGGGAATCATTGTATTCATACCACTTTCCAAAATAAGGATGTCGACGGCAAGCCGTGTAATGTGCACTGTATGTAGTGCCGTTGTGATTGGAGAAAGCATAAAGATTGTAGCAACTGGGGGTTACATTACCTGTTGCGTGAATGCTCATGTCCAGACCTTCCAAAGGAAAATCTACGTTGACATTTAATTTTGCTCTCGAACCGTCTGTTACAGAAAATCGTTTAAGATGGATCACTAAAACCTTGGGCAACTTATGGATTGCCAAAGATTTCAAGCACTTTCGTTTTTCTTCCCACTTAGAACATGTCGGCTTCTCATTTCCATCCAAAGTTTCTTCTCTCGTAAAAAAATCTAAACAATGCGATAATTTGAGTTCACCAGTTATTTGTGGAATAGGCAACGAAAGATCCCAAAACGGCTCAATGGACACAGAACAGTGACCACAATATGTGCATTTTAACGTCGATTTTAATTGTCCGACGAAGTTGTCCAGTATGTTGGAATTGTCTAACCATGAATTCTGCATTTTCTCAGTGTCGATTTCTGTTGGGATTTGTTTGTGTTTTTTTATGGCTCCATTGACATCTTCGTGCAGTCCCTCAAGCAGGTATCTCAAAAATTCATGGGCATCCTGTTGTGCATTACCCAAGAAACGAGGAGCGAATCGTTGAATTTGGTTCTTCAAGTAAAATGTGTTTACAACTCTGTCAGAAGAATCTTCTGACCATGACTCCTTGACGACCTCTGCGAAAACCTCAATTACAGCGCCCTTTTCATTCAAGGTATTGATGTCCTTTATGTATTCATCCTCCTTCAAGAATTCTAACAACCATCTCGTGTTAGATAAACATTGAATGACACTGTTCATGAAACAGGTGTTTCCGATATTCTTAAGTCCAATCAGGCCAAGTGTCTTCCCACTACTGTCCTCTTCCGAGTGGTCTCTCCTACAGTGATGATCTCTGTCAAAGGAAAGGTGTGACAAGGAACTGGAATACGATTTCGAGTTGACTGGATATGGGGTTGAACTATGGATCTCTGGAAAGGTCGATGGATCTGGGTGTGTGTTGTCACTAGTCGCATTCAATAATACCTCCTCACTCTCTACTTTCGTATAAATTTTCGAAAATGGCTTTTCAAATTTAGTTTCTTGAAATTGGATTCCTGGAAACATGAAAATCTCATCAAGTTTTCGGGTATATGGAAGAGTACCAAAGATTGAAGCTGGATTTCCTGTTTGAATGGCAACACTGATTCTCTGCATGAGGAAAGATGTAGCTCTGGAATCGTGAGTTTCATCAGTTATCTTTTCACCAATTTCCTTCATAAATGCCAATGCTTCACTGCCTAAAACAACAAAAGTTTCAATAGCAACTGGGCAGAAGATATAATTATTTCCCAAATTCTTATATTTCCCCAACTTGGAACTCTCTCCCGACGAGGCTGCAGCACCGGCTTTTTTGGAAGTGGAAGTGAGATGACAAACTGCTGGAGTATCAACACAGGTGAAGTCCCAAACAACTGATTTACCATTCTTCCAGGGAACAAGTGTCATACCGTCTGGACGTTTTCCGTCGTCTCGGCTTGTACTATGGGTTCTAAGATTGCAGGGATTTTTGCCGAAGCCAATGCCCATTTGATCAAGTCATTTATAGCATGATGGCGAGATAAACGTCCAGCGCTAAACTTGCAATTCAAACCATGAGTACCTGATATATTTACATGTGCACCACATTTGCAAGTGTGTTGAACGCAAAGTGGTGTACCAAGCCTTAAACCAATGGCAATTCTGAAAGAGATTAAATTATATGGAACCATAAATCAATTCAAATAAACTAAATGGCTTGCTTGTTTTGGACTCTCTTCGTGAGTTGAAAATCTGTTGTTCCATCCACTCAATTAGAAAAATGATAATAGCCTCGAATGTAGTCTTTACTGAAGTGAACAATATTCACAGTCACAATACAAGAGAAACCAAATTGTGAATAACAATCCAATATCTGATGATATAAACATGTAATGTTCCTTGGATAATAAAATTGATTGAAGATAAGTTTTCCTATTCTTTCAGCTTTCGGTATTCTGGTTAAAATCAGGCTTCGATGTGGAGCACGGCTGAATTGATTTCGCTAGGAAAGTCACGATTCTGAATTATTGGGGGAGAAGTATCTTCTTCATCCGATTAACAGCAAATATTAATTTTGTTGACACATATCAATCAGCAAAGTATCACTTCTTCTACCTAGACAGCAAAATGATTATTCTCAATGTCCATAATATAAATATACCGTTATTTTTCCACAACTGTCAAAAATTTACTAAGTTATTAAACTATAATTACTATGACTTACACCTTTCCGTTCCACCACTTTACGATTCCTATCAATCAAATTTTGTTTCAATTTATCACTGCAGAAAAAATTAAAGAATGTGAGAATTGTAATAACTTGAAGATACACTATCCCACATATATCATTATAAAAATCGGAGAAAAAATTATAATGTCAAATCGGCAGCTAAGTAGATTGACTGATCTATACATTTTCTAACTAGTGAGACAGTTTACTATTTCCGTCTACCTCTATTCAAAGTATACATTTCCCTACCTCATTCAAGGGAACAAAATTGTGTTTTTCCTAGGGAGGAAAGATAAAAATAAAAATCATTGAAGAAGGTGAGAATTTTCAAGAAGTAAATATATTAAGGAAATGAAAGTTGAACGGCAAATATTATAATAGAGCTACAGCAATACGCTATGTTCATGATTCCGCAGAAGTTGCCTGTGAGTCCCGGTAGCGCAACGAGTTGGTGCACCGCTCACTATTCTTGATGAGCTTGTAGGCGTTGGTTCGAATTCCGGCGTCGACAGCTTTCCGTCTTTATTCTGTAGGTTCTCCTCATTTTCGGAATTTGAGGAGCATGCTTTACTGAACCTACTTCTTAGTTTGAGTTCTTTACCTCAGTAAACGATCTTAATGCGCCAGATTAAATGGTAATCTATCGAATAGTAAGACTGTTAATCACAGTGTTCCTCGAGGCCCGTTACTGGCTTTACATTTATCTGTCAGAGGAATATTGTTGGCAATCTGTCCACGTTATCTAATGAGACAATGGATTTAGCCAAAACCTGGTCTATTTGTAATAAACTCAAGCTTGACCTAGGAAAGAATCAATCCATTCTTATATCCTCCAATTCAAATCTCACAAGAGGTGAAATCACATGGCATGCATCTAGATGATAGACTCAATAGAAGATAGAAGGCTTCAGGAATCCTTACACTTTCCATTTATGTCTGTCTCTATTTCAGTTCTGGCTTCATCTTCAGACTTATCTGCCTAAGCTATAGTCAAATATCAACATTTGCATTCGATATGGGTTTGCTGTGATTTCAAATACGATAAGAGGAAAGATGAAACAGAATAATCAATCTACCGTTGTCGTTTCCGATGGTCTGTCTTTTACATATTAGTCAGATATGAGTTTGGTGATTGAAGGATTATAAGGTTCATTTTCCCCCACAATACCTTTGTTGAGTTCCTTTCCGAAGCCATAGTAGGATTCAGGAATTTTTCACCACACTTTCCATTTATGTCTGTCTCTATTTCAGTTCTGGTTTCATCTTTAGACTTATCTGCCTGAGCTATTGTCATATATCAAGTCTTGCATTCGATATAGCTTTGCTGTGATCTGAATTACGATAAGAGTAAAAATGAAACAGAATAATCAATCTACCGTTGTCGTTTTCGATGGTCTGTCTTTTATATATAGGTCTGATATGACTTTGATGATTTAGAGGATAATAAGGTCTCTTTCTACCACGATACCTTTGTTGAGTTCATATCGATACATTAGCTAAACCACTGTAGTAGTATTGCCTTTTTGATTCAACATTTGAGAAATATCGTCATTATTTACGTTCTGAAATCATGTCATTATGGTTTATTCCACAGTCATTTGTCTCATGGCATTCTTCTTTGGGGTGATTCGTGTCACTCTCATAAAGCATTCATTCTTCAAAAGAGAGTAATCAGAATAATGGCGGGAGTTCATCATCGTGAACATTGCCGCCCTCTTCTCATCAGTTTTTAAATCATGCCGCTTCCTACTATATTCATTTAGTCATTTCAACTCGAATTTCATGAAACTAAGCATATATACTTTTCTCAATCCGAAGTTCAACATTACACCACTCTCTATGCTAATCTAATATCAACTCCTTGGTACAGACTCCAGATATCGCAGAAGAATTCTCTGAAATCACACTTATGAAACAGACTACCTTCTAGGAAAAAAAGTGGATTCAAGGTAAAAATCAAAACTTATCCATTGAAACATTGTTTTAATACTTGAACATACTCCATTTTGTTTTTGACGCTCCACTATTACATTGTATACTGTAGTGAATGAATACTTCCACTTCCAATGAATTTTGTTTGTTTGTTCCATAAATAAATTATTGAAAAAATAAGGGATAAAGTGCCTTTTCCTCCCTTGAACCTCATCTTCGAGAGGAGAAGTAGAACTTTCCTCCTTTGTTATACAAGGTTATTCTCACAATCATCCGAAAATGTGACTATTTGACAACCTACTTCCAGGTTGAGAAGTTAACAATTTCTCACTTAGAAGAAGAAGGTCAGATAAACACTTTGCCGGCAACTTTGTACTTTTCTGACCTCGTCTTCTCCCTTCATTTGAAACTTGTTTCTGCTGATCGAAATTTGTGGAGTGCTCAGATTACCGCTATGTATACACACCCCCTGACACGACATTACAGTTAATAAACCTTTCTCCAGTATCAAATGAACAGAAAAGATATAGGTACTCAGTATTTTCCTCAAAAATCACAAACCACATATTTCAGTAAGTAATGCAAACGTCGCTGATTTGCAGCAAATCTAGCAGAAATATATGAAATATGATAAGCATTACAAACGCATCAATTGAAACGAAGCTAAAATGTAATAGTATATTAAGTAACGATCGTGTAATGATGGTTAATATATGAGCATAAACCGGGATACGAAACGAGCCGAAGGTGAGTTTCGTATGGTTTGTGCGAGTGTATTAATAACCATTACATGAGAGTTGCATACGCTATTTTATCTACACCCAATAAATAATGAAGAACCAAAAATATTATATTTATATTGAACACAATAATAGTAGGTAATCAATCGTATTTCTTTGAAAGATTCTACAAAATTATAATTATTGGTATATCCACGGAAAATACAACAATGAAAAATGAAAAGAAGAAAAAACTGAAAAAAAACTTCTGCCGAGGTCAGGAATTGAAACCGGACGTGACTGACCACTGCCGGCGCCATTGACCACTCGGACACGAGAGCTCATATAATATGGTTGAAAATAAAAACATATGTGTTGCATTTGTCAAATGAAAAATATAATCCTTGCGATTGTATTTTTTTCTTGTCCAAGACATCTGTGGAGGGTCGCTGGTGATTCTTCTATATCACTGCTATAAGACATTTTCATGCGATTATCGAAAATTGACTGAATTCTTCAAAAATTCAATACCTACTGCTTTTGACTTCACAAACGTCAAAATGCAAAGCTTGCATGCACATCATGCTTGATTGAAAAATAATGGGTTTCTATTGGTTGGAAACCTGTATCGTAATGAAAATCTGTATCGTAATGGATTTCATTATAAAACGGGATGTGGGCATATAAGTGTATTATTAGAGTACGTGTGTAGATAAAACATATTTTGAACTCTTCGTAGGCTTCTAAAAAAAATGACAATCATGAAATATGTTGGGAGTTTCATCAAATTCTTCTATTTGCAATGCCTACTTTATCATTGGGATTTTGTAAAGAGGAACTCACTTCGTAGACAATCTTAAAATACTGTTGCTTTCTATGAAAGTGAATTTACCACTTCTCCCATAAATCACTGGAATAAGCAACATCTTGATGATGTACCTGCAGAAATGAATACACGTCAATAAATCAAGTAGAAACCATCGAGAGAATGTGAAGATGACCGTAGTTAATTTCCCTTCGGCTGAGGTGGCAGTGAACGACAAAGAAACCAGTTCATGAATTACCGTGGAAGAGAGAGAGAACACGTTTAAACCCGGAAAAACAATTCAAAAGTTCGAAAAAATGTGACTCAAGTTGGGTGTCTGCGATTTTCTACGTTTGGTGTATATTGCATCAGATTTTTTCTATATTAGCAGAGTTTGATGGATGTTTAATATTCATGAGGTTCTGTTACGAGTTGAAAATACATTCATCTATTTCTTTGTAGTTTTTTTTTGGGTACTCGACCTAACACAATCTCAAGAACTAAGAATTAATACAGCAATCTATACGAATCTCAAATTTTTGACATTTACAAAAAAAGAACCTATTTCGTTCTCGAAACGTCAACTATAAGTATTTCGATAAATATTGGTTCTTGTATTATCTGCCCAGGCAAATTTAGGATATACAAGAAGTTGCTGATTAATAGAACGTGCTCCATTCGGAAGGAATTGTTTTTTTATAAAGGCATTATCAGGTTCCGATATTAATTCTTATTTTTTCAGAATGTAGTAGATTGGGAACCCAAAAAAACTACGGAGAGAGGATGCATCCACCACACAATGATGACATTGAAACAGTACTTGAATTCATCTGAAGATCTACAATTTCTGAAGATATTAACATTCTATTGCACCGACTTTTTCTCATGGGAATATTTAGCTAATGGCCCACCCACCTTATTCAGGAAAAAAATTGAATCGAAGAAAAAATAAGAATTTGTGAAAAATTTCACAGAATTTTGAAAATGAACTTAGAAGAGAAATATTTGTGAACAAGTTTTGATAACTGAAGCAGATTTGCTTTATGAAACGTTAATAACAATAAGTAACGCGAGTTGCTGAATAATAGAACCTGTTATATTCAGTAAGAACTTTTTCTTGACGCAGCCATTTTTTCGGCTGAAATAGAATTCTGCCCTTCTACACTTATATAAATTCCGAAATCAATTATAATTTTTTCAAGATTGTGGTAGGTTAAGAACCGAAAAAAAAATACGTTGAAAGGTGAACTTGTTTCATTTCCAAGTACGTTTTTTGAAGATGATATTCAAAAAACATTTTATCACATAACAATTTGAATAGGGAAAGTATCATGTGTGACACACCATTGAATAATAAGGAATTCATATCAATTTCCGCTAGCTAACTTTTCAGTTTGGCGCCCTCTTGTGGGTGAAACGACTCTTCCGTATTCCAAATTATGATACTTCATCAGTAAGCTGATTTGACATGAAGTCGGTGACAATGTGTTATTGAATATAAATAAATACTACTCTCACAATTAGGTCCGACAACTGGTAAAACTCCCTACAGTCCATTGCTGGTCAATCGGCATCGCTTGATCAGATTCCTTGCCTTTCTGCCCATACAGGTGGTGGTGATAAAATGAATATTTTTCACGGATGCTGGAATATAGAAAACAGTTCTTTCGGGTATTAATCCGATTGCAGGATGTTGAATTGTGAGAGGAGTTAGTATTGTGTTTGGTTGTTCAATTCGTATTCGATTTATTGGTTAGATTGTGTTATTGATAGAGATATGTCTGTAATTTCCTGATAATGACTCCAGCAGGAGAGTCGAAACGTCGAATATTCAACATTCTGTACCCGAAATTCGTAACTGATTTGACGGGCTCTTTAACCATTTGTTTTCTCTGTATTGATGTCATTTTCGAATGTTTTTATAATTTATTCTATTCATTTCACATAATCATATATTCAACATTTTCTCATATCTGCTGCTGAGCGGTACCCGCGTGCGGGAGAGTATTTTAATTGAATTTCATCTCTATTGAATCATTAGATAATAACAAAATATATCCTCAATCTGTCACTCGAAACTAGAATTTTCATTAGGTTTAATAGATGGTTTTCTTGGTTCAACGGCAGCAAATTCTTTTTCGTACTTCCGGGCCTAAAGTGACAACTTCACTCCCTTGTGACAGGTACTAAAGTGTCACATTTAATCCCTCCGGGATTAAATATTGACGAAACTCCCGGAACGATTAAATCACAAACAAACGAATTTAAGGGATATTTTATTGAAAAATATAATTAATTAGAATGGTAATTTCATTTCTTCTTTTCAAAAAAGCTAATAATTTTGGAAATTTACTTATATCAATATCTTCTCTAATGTTAATAACCGATTTCAGCATTGAGTAATGTGCCCAGAGAGTTGAGGCACAAACCGCTTTTGATTTATCATCGAAGTAGACTAACAGCGCATTTTCAGTAGGTTGTCTCACATTTTTTAAGCGACACCACTTTTTAAAAGCATCGTACTGCTGCTCGTATAGTTTTCTAGATTTCGGTGGTAACAATTCTTCACCTACTTCGGCTGCTCTTTTATCAATATCAGATACACCTTCTTCACTCATGATACCAATAATTATCAATAACAATGTTTCTTTACAATGACACTAGTAATGACAATGTTTCTAAATTATAACTGTCACAACGCAATGTTACTATGGTAACTTATTTTAAAGACAGTTTATTAAATGAGTTGAAGAGAGAAAAAACTGATTGAAATTATTGAAATAATTAATAAAATCATACCGGAAGTACGAAAAGTATCGTATATACCTTGCGACTGAAGTACATTTAATCCTTCAGGTAAATTATGGCCCTCCCTGCGGTCGGGCCATAAACTTTACCTTCAGGATTGAATGTACTACTTCAGTCCCGCGGTATATAATGTACTATTATGTCTTCTTCAAAATCGATTCTGTCAATCATCCCCTGCTCCATAGGTAATATTGCTAGCCTAGATGGTCTCTCTTGATGCATAGTTGAACAACTGTTGAATAATAAGTTTCCTATGAATATGTCTCTCAATTCAATTTCACAAAGAATTTGGATCGAAACGAAAAGTAGCTGAATTTGGATTTTGGTCCATTGAATGTACTAATAAGATCAAATTTATCAGGTTATATGTTGTATATTTCATCATTTTGCGTTTCACGCCCGATTGTGGGGGACCTGCTCATATCCCTCTATGAACAGATGTGTTCCTTGGGATTGATGAAGTGAATTGAAATATGAACGATCAAAATTCCAAATATGTTAAAGAGGATAAATGTGAAGTGGCATGTTCCTATTGCCATATAATATCCATACAAAACTCCTCTTTTTTTCCATACATCAAATTTTGACCCAGGACTCTCTTATTATTATTGTCAAACAATCGATATTAATAATGATAAATAATAATGAGTTTATTTAGCTATAAAGCTACTGAATACAATTATAACATGGAATGTGAAATATTGATTATGAACATTAAAAATACAATGGGATATATTATTTTCACAAGTACACTCTGTATGAAATTCAATAAAATAAATAAATCAATAAATGAAAAATCATCATTTCAGTCGAAAAATTGTTAAACTTCCACAATTTTTCATTTCTATCGGCAATTCATTGAAAGTTTTCAAGCCTTTATAAAATAGTTGATTTTGTCCAAAATTTGTATTAAGTATACCTTTTCAATTTGATATCATTGGAATTCCTTGTATTATAATTTGTGTTGTAGCTAGTGAGTTCCAATTTGTCTTTTAGGTATTTTGGAAGCATATTATTTTTCAATTTATATAAAAATATATAAGTATTCAGATATAATCTCTGTTTAACACTCAAAATTTCAAGGGACTCATGCATCCATAATACTTTGGTATAGATATCTTTATTTAAAACTACTCTCAAAGCCCTGTTCTGTAATTTCTGTAAAATTTCCATTTGAGTTTTATTCAGAGTGAATAATATTGTTGAACAATATTGAAAATGGGGTTCTGTTATAGATCTAAATATTTTGAATTTTGTTCCATTTGTTAGGTGTTTTCCAATTCTTGATAATAATCCAGTTTTTCTAGCTATTTTTCCTGAAATATATGTGAGATGCTCATTAAAATTCAGTGAATTATCTAACAACACACCTAGATATTTGAATTCAGAAACAATTTCAATTTTTTCATTGTCAATAAAAAGAGATCTTGAATTTTGTACTGGTCTATTTGAAAGTAGCATGAATTTTGATTTACCTGAGTTCAGTTTGAGTTTATTGAAATTCAACCAGTTTTCCATATATTTAACATCTTCCTCTAAAGAATTAATTATTTCATCTATTGATTTTCCAGTAACATATATTAAGGTGTCATCAGCAAACAATTGTACTTGACAACTTTTGATTACTTTATTAATATCATTAATATATAAAATAACTAATAGTTGTCCCAAAACAGATCCTTGTGGAAAACCGTGTTCTGACAAAACATAACTGGAAATGTTATCATTAAATTTTGTGATTTGTAATCTTTTTTCGAGATAAGATTCAAACCAATTTATCACCTTACCAGTGAATCCCATTCTGTTCAATTTTTTTAAAAGAATTTCTCTATTAACAGTTTTCAATGCTCTTTTGATATCTAAAAATGAAACTCCAACTATTTTGCCTTCATCAATCGATGACTTCCAATTGTACAGCAACGTTTGTAATGCAATTTCACATGAATAAGTTTTTCTAAATCCAGCTTGAAAATCTGTAAGTAAATCATGAGTATCAATATGCTCTAGAATTTGTTTTTTTACTAAAATTTCTATTACTTTTTCATAATGTACCCCGAAAAACTGAACATCCCACTAGTAACATTAACAGCTTACATTCTTCCGTAAACTTCAATGAGAACTCTTTGAATGAATTCAATTTTCACCTTTCTGAAATGAATATTTATATCAACAGTAATAAAGACGTCAGTGATGTTTTCGAAACTTTTCTTAATGAATTTCTTTGGTGTTTCATTATAGCGATCGAAAAGAAAATGAAAAAAAAAAACTAAAATAAACACGGGTCAAAAAATAACTTTCCCAGATGAACTGAATGCAAAAAGAGAACATTTACGTAACTTAGACAGGCTTCGTAAAAGAGTATCAGACGAAAACTTGAATAAAAAGTACGTAGTTTTAAAGAGAGAATGAATAAACAGATCGAATTGGAAACGATATGCCACCAGTTCAGTATCAGTCAATATCACTACTGTTCGTGTGAGAAAGAGTAGAAAACGATTAAGTGTACAATACTGCAGTTTTCTGAAAAAAAATCGATAACTGGGAAATCAACCAGTTCCTTAGAGATAAAAGTAGGTTACAGTCCACCGGATGAATTCATTTCATATACTTAATTTTCTTCTGTACTATAAGGAGAATCTGTTGATACGATCGATGAACCAGACCATGGAAACAAGTGATGTAACTGATGTAACGAACATGCTCGATTTATTCATATCATATTCTTTCCGTATCACCTTGAATGAACTATAAGTTTGTAAGTAACTGATGCACTGTTAACATACTAATGGTTCGCAGTTTTTTTTTCAAACTGCCACTATAAGAAAATGAATGTATTATTTTTCATCTGCAGAACGCGATAAAATTCTGAGGAATTTATATGATATCCGAAAAAATAATGAAGTATTGAAGATAAATTATTATTAGGAAGTTTATTTTTTGTCTTATCTCATAGAAGACTATATTCCCCGAATTATTTTTCATGCTTTATTTTCATTTGGATCATCATAAGAGCAGTATTCAGTACGCCAACACCGTAATGATTGTTCATATCCAAAAACAGAAAAAACTTAAAGAGATTCAAAATTACCTAACCAAGATGTTAACAAATATGAAGTGGTAACGCGAGATATTAGAATATTGAAATTGAAATCCTCAATATGAATAAAAGAAAAATTCTCTGAGGTTAGAAAGTGATCATTGAATATTCATCATTACTTTTGCTTGAATGTGGTTGAGAATGTACCTTGCTGAGAGGTATTGGTTCGGACTTTCATTGTCTATATTATTAACTGCATTGAAACTTGTTACTATGCAGAATAGACAAAAAACTTATGAAAATATAAAAATCGAATAAGGCAATAAATAAAATCCGAACAGGAAAGGTTGAAATGGATTTTTTCGTTGAAAAAAATGAAATTAAAGGTTCGATTGATCATAGGAAATGATGTTGTGACGTGACAAAAAAAAGATGAAAGGAGGTGATTCCTCATCGAAAAAAGTATGGGATCTTTCATATAAAGAAAATTCATTGGAACATCCCTTGTGACACAGCCCCTGAAAGGAAGTACATAAAATTTGTATAACAATATTTTTCACAAGCACTGAAGAAGTAACAATATTGAAATCAACCTGACGTTTTGTACTACCAAAAAACACAGCCAATAATTTATTTGGTTTACCCCATGGTTGTAAGGGGTGGAAAACGTAACCCCTTAAATATATTTCCAATGTAACTTTTTTATTATAATTTGTTTACCATTCATTTTCGATAGCCTGTTTCATTCTTCATTCTTAACAAAAAATTTCTCTCGAGTTTTTTGCCCAATATGAACCAGTTCGCAGCAAAAAATTATTTTACGAACAACTATAGAGATACATCGTCATAAATGCGAAAATACGAAACTAATCTATCTAGTAGGTCGCTATTAGCGATAGTGACAATTAAATTGGTATGACGCTGTCAGTTTTTGAATTTTCGAAATTGAATTAATACTGATTGTGTGTTGTTGTTCTGTTCTTAATTTGTTACTGTATCTTAACAAGGGATGCTCCAATGAAGTTTCTTTATACGAAAGATCGTATCTTTTTTCGATGAGGAATCACCTCCTTAAATGTTTTACACTTATTCAGTTACACCCTGTAGACAATGGAAGTCCGAACATTATTCATCACTACTCACTACTGAGTACAAAACCAAGTCGCTTCCCACTGTCTGTCTGTCCCTATGTATGCTTAGATCTTCGAATCTATGCAACAGATTTTGATGCGTTTTTTAATAGATAGTGGGACAAGAGAAAGGTTTATTATGTATAATACTTGCATAATATATTAGAGAAACACTGGTCATTTTAGAGGTTTCTAATGATATGTCGTAATTAAACACATTTTTTTGCGCCTACATAACAAACGCTGGCTGAACCCTATTGATAGATCAAAATAATGTACTACATTATTGTACATCTCACAAAGGTCTATAAAAACGTCCGCAGTTGTATATTTCTACCTTATAGGGATAATCCTCAATAACCATTGTTTATGTGTGATAAGCCGAGGCTGGTGGCTAGTTAAATGCTCGTATGCACCGCTCCTATTTAATGATAGTTTAAGTAAGCTAGGTTTTGTTGCTATGGATTTGCCAATCAGATGCCTTGTTCCTTAGTGATGGAGCCAAGCTTAGTTAAACCTCCATCAAGTAAAAGCGGTGCATACGGGCGAAAGATAAAAGTAAAGCATCTTCTGCAATCAGCATCAAAGAGAAATGTAAAATTAGTGGGTATGAAGCAGAAGCACAGCTGATATGTATCTTGTTGCTAATAAAATTTTTGCAATTGCATCAAAGTGAGACTCCCTTTTTTAAAAAGCACTTCCATCAAAGTATCACAAACAATAGTGTTACTTCAATATATCAGTATGACATATACAGGGTGCCTCAGAAAACTCAACAGGCATTATATTCGTTAACGAAAACATACAAAACTCTTTTCGGACGTGTTGCGTATACTTTTTTTCGGCAACCGTGTAGAAAACCAAATCAATGGAAAATTTTCTCATTAATTTTTTTCTCCGTAGAACAAAATTTTAAACATTTACTACGAGAAATATTATTTATATTAAATATAGAAATTCGAACAGAAGATAGGTGCAAAGAGAAATATGGTAATCTTTAGTATTCATCAACCTGTGGTAGAAGTCCATTATTAGTATTTATGTCTACATTTGTATAAGAATTCGAGTAATTGCTGGTATTGATGGAAGTCGATTAAACAAAAAATATAACAGTTTCCTGTACAATTCTCACAAACAATGGTTAACAAAACTGCGACACACGTTTCGATGTACGAAGCTGTCCTATTACGAAAGTATCGCGGTTTTGTAAACCCATTTTTTGTGAGAATGGATTGTCCCATAAATTATTGTCAATTTCACGATGGAACTATGTAGAGTCGGTTTGATAATATGTCAAATCTCAGATATTTGACAAAAAACAAACTTTTGTAGAGGCTAATAATTACCCTAACCCCAAACTGATATTCTTCACACTCGACGCGCGTTTCGCTATCAAGGTTAGCATCTTCAGGAGAAGGCAACTGATACTGTTTCTGAAGACTAAGGTTAGCTGTTTACACAAACCTAGAAAAAAAAGTAAGTGAACAAACTTTGAAAACAGAAGGAGATTCGGTTGTTGCAACGCTAACAACTTTTGTTTAAATTTTTTGATAGGTGAATTTGAGTTGGACGAGATTAAAAAACTGCCTTTTTACACCTGTATATATTCCTTTGATAATAATTATTTTTTGAGATTTTGGAAGGTCAACAACCCAAAAAAAGTACGAAGGGAAAACAATTCCAATCGTAATGGGATGCTTTTATGTGAAATGCAAGACAACCTGAAAAAAGTTTCCTATCGTATTATTGTTGAACTTATCAACTTATCGAACTCAAATTCTGGGCTACACATGTAGTACCACGCAGCGTGTGAATTTTTTGCAGATAACGATTTGTTTTGCCTACTATTATCTTCCCTCTCAAAGGCACACCGTGGAAAATTGTTCCAAAAATTCGGTTATTGCCACCCGGTTAATATTTTTAGCTGGTACATGTAGCTCACATTCATTCAATAAATAATAATAATAATGATAAATCGACTTTATTCATTCATGAAAAGGCGGAGTGTCAGCAATTGCTGTTTTTCAACTCAACTCAAATTGATATTTTATTCCAGAAAATCCCGGAGAAGTTGTTTTGTGGTTGTCGAGCTAGGAGTTTGGAATATCCTTCAAATATGTATTGGATGGAACCGCTGAACTGAATACCCCGCATTTCCATTTTTTATACCGAAGGCAATTCGTTGATAAATAAGATCTTGGAAGCCAAACTCCCTGAGCACTAGAGTAGTATGTGTAAGCCATTTTCGCCTCATCTTCAGGTGAGGCGAAACCGGCCTAGCGTATATCGAGCGATTTAGGGAACATACTACGCCTATGTCGTCGTAGCGGGGTACGGGGGGCGGGGGCCCCTGTAACCCCGTTGGTACTCCGCCCATGTCCGCTAACGGTCGTCGCCGACATGTCGAGACCTGCAAAAGTTCGAACGGCGAGTTCCCAGGCTCACGTGCAAGGCGGCTCTTTTGTCGGCATGTTCGTCAAAGATATCATCGAATGATTAATGGGTTTTCGGGTGAATCCCCAACCGCCGAGCTGTTTACGAAAACAAACGTGATGACTCATGCGTTTTTCCGAGAATTGCAGAAGGTCATGCGTCTCACTGTCGCCTGAGACTTGCAAAACAAAATACGTGGGGAATCCCAGATGACGCAAGCGCTTTTCCGAGAAATGCAGAAGGTCATAAGCGGCGTTTTATCGGAAACGTTCGGGTGGTATCGTAAAAGCGCACCCATTTCGAGCGGGAATATTTGAACTGGAAGCGTCTTTCGCTTCAGGCGGCGTTCATGACACATGTGGGTGGTACGGTGAGGCAATGCTGTCATATTCTTCAGGCGGCTTAGAGGTCAACGAGATGGACGCGTGGCGGCGCGGGTAGGAGATCCAACTTCTCGATTGCCGCGAAGTCAGTCTCCTGCTAGAACTCGTACGATATCGCCATCGAAGACAGTGTTGTGTGTCCGCCATCAGACCATCGAAGTCAGTTTCCTGCTAGAACTCATACGATATATACCGCTATAGAGCGACAGTGTGATCAGACTGAAAAATGTAAGTACCTCTTTTTCCTTCGTGTTCGGGAGTGTTTTTCGCGAAACAGCTCACATACAGGTTGAGAGCTATTCATGCGATCTTCGGCATATACAGCGTGTGTCGAAACTTTTTTCTGTCAAGTGTGTTGGCTCAGTGTGAATTTTTTCGAACTCATCGGCATATACAGCGTGTGTCGAAACCTTTTTCGTTGGCTCAGTGTGCATTTTTTCGAACTTATCGGCATTTACAGCGTATGTCTAAACTTTTTCTGTCAAGTGTGTTGGCTCAGTGTGATATTTTTCGAACGTATCGGCATATACAGGGTGTGTCGAAAATTTTTCTGTCAAAGTGAAGTGTCTGCAAGTTGTTGTTGGCTCATACAGGTTGAGTTTTTTCAGACGTATACAGTGTGCGTCATAATTTTTTCGTCAAGTGTGTTGGCTCATACAGGGTGAACCAACAGTGTGCGTCAAAATTTTTCCGTCAAGTGTGTTGACTCATACAGCGTGAGCCATTTTGTTTTCGAACGTATGTACAGGGTGTCCTAAAATTTTGATGTTTTTTGCTTCAGATGGACCTCCTTGCAGAGTTGAACACAATATGTAGCGCTTCTGGATACAAGCAGACCGTTCCTATGAGCAGCTTGCAGAAAAACAAGCCCTATCCAATTCAGAAGCTTCGCCTGGTGAAAACCAAGTTCGGAGAGACCATCATAGCCGATATCCAGCTGTACGAGGTATTCCTTCCGAGAAGAGTGTTTGCAATCCTCAGGGGACATATTGACCAATTCACTCCGGGGAAGTACGCCCTGGTAGTCGAAGAAGGAGGGGTCGGAAAGACAAACACCTTCAAGTTCATCGAGAACTAGGCAACAACATGAAGGAAGTTTTCTCTCTCTGTGTCCACCCATATCCACATATTTTTTGAGAACTGTAACCTATAGGAAAATATATACTTGTATGTGAAATCGTTTTGACTTTGATTTGGAGAGAATGCGTGACAGAGTAACCATATGCGGAATGCCATGAACGTACTTTTCCAAGTACCGGGTGGTCTTCTTGTCCTTGTCCGTCAACAAGACATAGGGCATTGGTGGCTTGAACAGGAAATTCTGCCGCTGGTGACCGATATGGATGGCAAGTTCTTTGGGGTGGAACACCCCGTTGACGACGAAACCTTGGATATCAACGACCGCGATTCTCATGATGTGTGCGTCTTGTACTAGCTGGCAACTGAATGACGATGTGCGCTAGAGAGCGTCAGTTCTCCCACTTCTCCCACCACGGTGGCGCGCGCCGCCTATGATTTCTCATGACCTCGGTAAGGGGAAGTACAATCGTCCGGGATGATGCAACAAGGGGAATTTTGACGAAAAACCGACGTTTTCGACACGGCTGTCCACCACGTCGAACAGACCGAAAAAGATTTGAATTTTCAACTATCAATACTTAGACGTTCAGTGGATGAGAAAGCATTTCAACGCAAAGGTGGACCTTCGAGTTAACCGTGACGAAACGTAGTTCTCGTTGGTCGCCTGAACCAAAAAAGACAAAATGGGGGTGGGAAGGCTGTACTCATCAGGCCGAATGCGACGAAAATATCTCCAATGTCAACCGACACTCACCGACGATGTCGACACGACTGTCCACCACGAAGATTTCACCTTTCTCGAACAGGCCAAAAAAAGATGCATTCCTTCAATTTTCAGCTATTACTACTTAGACGTTCATCAGATGTCTTGAGAAAACATGTCAACGCAAAGGATGACCGTATCAATACTTAGACGTTCAGCTGATGAGAAAGCATGTCAACGCAAAGGAGGGCCGTAAGGTCAACCGTGACGGCTCTCGTTCGACGAGAGAGAAAAGACCAACAAAAATGGGGGTGGGAAGGCTGTACTCATCAAGCCGAATGCGATGAAAATATTTTCAATGTCAACCGATACTCTGAGAGGGCTTTTCTGGTTCACATCAAAATAGGTGGACCGGTCAGGTCAACCGTTATGGAATCGAGCGAAAAAGGGGAAGACGTTGGGCCAACTGCCATGAAAACCGTTGACAACCGCCGCCCTCTTGAGATGTGAGCGACTCGAAAAAACAGTTGTAGTCCCCTGTGGACGCTCTCCGATTCTCCAAAATTCGGAATTCGGCCCCGAGAAGTGAAAATGTTTTCTGCAATGATTCACCGCGATACGACTCATCCCATACCGGCCAAATGACGATAAGGAATGCGAGGTTATCGCAGACATGTTCAGACAAGTCAACAACTTCAATGACGCACAGGCTATGAGTCATCACACAAACAGAGTGACCTTCGATCAGCAGTAAAACGAACAAAGACAGCTCTGAGTCATCGGTGACCTTCAAACCGTGAACAATATCCGAATCGTAAGAGTGGAAATTCACGGCGGCAGAAAAAACGGTGTTCGACCCTCCAAAAAATGGAATGTTTTGAAACGAGAGAAAACTGTTGAACTGACTGCGTTAGGCCGAACGCGACCCATGCCGATCATATCACGTCTACCTGAGTGCATCAGGCTGAACACGATGATTGAGTTGACATTCCCCGCAAGCGGTGGGGACCGCATGTTTTGTCGTGGGATCCAAAGTGAAAAAATCAGATACTTGGGGGAATATACACCCATGACGTGACGACAATGGACAGGGGGGGCCTTATAGTTCACCGTTGGTCCCACCCCTCCACAAAAAGCATTCCCAAATTCGTCACATGTTCGATTGGAGTCTTCAGTACTCATTTGTCTTCCAACGAGAATGGCTGCAGACTGTTCGTATGCCGAGAGACTTCAAACGTTTCGCAACTGGCCTTCGACATTTCCGAAAGAGAAGTTGGCCAGTGCCGGTTTCGTTTACACCGGTTCAGGAGACGACGACGACACAGTTACCTGTCTCAATTGCGGTGTCGAAGGATTCAATTGGGAGACTGGCGATGATCCTTTGATGGACCACTTCAGGTGGACACCCTATTGTACGTTTTTCGACAGCGATACTTCTTCGTTCATCAATCGGGTGAAACGACCAACACATACGGAAAATAGTGTTCTCATGCGGCGTCTCGCAACTTTCGAAAACTGGCCCATCGGTCTCAATCAGACGCCTCAAGAACTTGCCGAATGTGGCTTTTTCTACACTGGAATAGGAGATCACGTAAAATGCTTTCACTGCGGCACCGAAATAGCCCACTGGAAACAAGGAGATTCGGTTTGGATACATGGCTGTCACGACGGATGCGATTTCATGATGAAACTTCAACCGTCCAGGGCGTCTCCGCCGCCGCCACCGCTGACCTGTAAAGTTTGTTTGGACAATGAAGTATGCATTGTATTCATGCCTTGCAGACATTTGGTTTGTTGTCTCGAATGCTGTGTAAGATGCGGTGAAAACTGTCCCGTTTGCCGTTCACCAATCACCTCATTCATGAAGATATATGTATCTTGAATATACGTTTGAATTTGGCGCCTCGTTTCATTCCACCTCCACATAGGTCTGCACACACAGACATGCGCTTTCGATACTTTGAAACTTCACGTCACGTTCTTGTGGCATTCTCAACCGCAAAATATCCCCAGAATCTGGGGAAATATCAAGGAAATCCTATAGAATTTTCCCCAGATCTAAGGAAATGTTCTCTCAAGTGCAACATCGTCGGTTGGTGCGTATCCATGCTTCACTGAGGGGGTAATGGAGGAAACAGCATACACTTCAAATGTCGAATATCCCGCCTCAAGCGTGGCATAAGAGCCGTAGAAGGACGTCTGGGAACTTTCCCACCCAGAACGCCGTCGACCACGTCAGTCTTTGAAATCCAAATGTTCCCGCCATCTGACGTATCACGTGACCATGACTGCTGCGCGGAATGCTAGAACGTTCAAAATTCCCGCCACGTCTTGCACGCCACGGTCATGCGCACAACGATCTGCTGGGTACTTTGAAGTTTTCGTCTGACGACCAACCTTTGCCGCCTAGAACGTTTGCCGCTCATGCGCACCAACGCTTTGACGTTCAAGCTGAAGTCTTTCGAATTTCCCGCCTAGAGTGTTTGTCGCGACGTTCAGGCTCATTCAAAGTTGCCGCCTACAGCGTTTGCCGCTCATACGCACAAACGCTTTTGGATACATTGACTGGCTGAAGTCCTCCAAATTTCTCATCAGAACATCGACGCTCATATCATTCAAATTTCCCGCCTAGAGCGTTTGTCGCTCCGTTCAGGCTTAAGTCTTCCAAATTCCGCACCCGAACTTTGACGCTCAGGCTGAACTCATTCAAAGTTGCCGCCTACAGCGTTTGCCGCTCATGCGCAAAAACGCTTTTGGTCACTTCGACGTTCAGGCTGAAGTCAGTGTTCACCGCTCATGCGCAAAATGATCATTCGTGTACTTTGAAGTTTCTGTCCGACGACTTACCTATCGATGTTGCCGTCTACAGCGTTTGTCGCTCCGTTCAGGTTGAAGTCTTTCGAATTTCGCGCCAGAACGTTCACTTTGACGCTAAGGTTGAACTCATTCAAAGTTGCCGCCTCATGCGCTCATGCGCACAACGATAATCCGTGTACTTTGACATTTTCGTGCGTTTGGCCCTAACCATCAAGCTGAAGTTCAGGGTTCACCGCTCATGCGCAAAACGATCATTCGTGTACTTTGAATTCCGTACGTCTGACGACTAACCTTTCAAAGTTGCCGCCTATAGCGCTTGCCGCTCATGCGCAAAACGATCATTCGTGTACTTTGAAATTTCCGTACGTCTGACGACTAACCTTTCAAAGTTGCCGCCTATAGCGCTTGCCGCTCATGCGCAAAACGATCATTCGTGTACTTTGAAATTTCCGTACGTCTGACGACTAACCTTTCAAAGTTGCCGCCTAGAGCGTCTGCCGCTCATGCGCAAAACGTATGCTATACTTCAGCTTTTCGACGTTTGACGCACGACGTGAATTCGCTCATGCGTATAGGCTTCCTCAATGGACTTTGCCCCCATCGAGCGTCTGACCACGTGACTACCACCACCCCTCCTGACATGTACATGAAAATCGGTAGAGCGTCAGTCTATCAGTTGGAGTCGTACGAGCAACAATGTTGAAGAAAATCCGTAACTACGCGAGTCAGTGGACGACGCAACCACAAACGTCGGAAGATGATGTGAATTCGCTAAGGCAAAAAAACTGTGAACTAGTGAAATCGGTGCAAGAGTTGAAGCAGATGCTGGTCACGGAAATACGCAAGGCTTCCCACGAGAGACGTAAAAATGCCGGAAAGATTGCAAAGGAGCGAGCTGAACGAAAACGAGCTGAGATCGAACGTCTGAAAGTTGAAGAGAGGATCCAGAGAAACATTTCTGTCCTGAGGGAATCAATCGCACCCAGGTTGACGCCTTATTCGATCAGCGAAGAAAAAGTTCGATGTCTTGGTCTGTTCGAAGTGGTACCCGACAGAGAGTGGTACATACTGAGACGTCAACAATGCAATTGGAAACATGCTGAAAAAGTACTTGGCGAAAGAGGTGTGCGTCTGCTCAAAAAGTGGGAAAACGTATCCCATTCCATCGATATCTGCAACCGTATCAAGAGTCATTTCAAAGAAGTGGAACAGTGTGATGTACATATAAACCGAATCAAGGTCCTACAGCATCCCATCACCAACGACTACATCATGAATATGATCGATCACTATGTGCATGACAATGAAGCAGTCGTACTTGCATCAGAAAATGAGCGTGCAGTATAGACCAATCTGTGTGGATAGTTCGAGCATCCATCTCCATCTCTGCAGCCCACGTTATCCTTGAGACGCCTTGACTATGTACTTTTGAATGATACGAATAAACTACTTTGTTGTATGCTTTGCCTCATTTCTGAGATGTGTCATTTCTCGCACGCAAAAACGTTCCATTTTGATGCAGTTTTTTCGACGAAAAAATTGCATCAAAACGCACCATTTTTGACGTGTTTTTCGACACTCATTTTCGATGCGTCGAAGTGACAGAAAAACGTCATTTTTCACGTGTTTTTTCGACGCTCATTTTCGATGCGTGAAAACGCGTGAAAAACGAAGGTTTTTTGTCACTTCGACGCATCGAAAACGAGCATCGAAAAAACACGCAAAAAACGACGTATTTTGGTCACTTTGAAAATGACAAATTTTGGGCGAGAAACAGTCGATGAAAACTGCACAATTTTCATCCCATTTTACATGTATTCTTATGGGAAAAACCGGCGATTTTGATCGACTCATTTTCGCACAAAAATCATCGAAAAACGACCAGTTTTTCACGATATTTCGGTGCTCATTTTCGGTGCGTCGAAGTGACAGAAAAACGTCGTTTTTCACGTGTTTTTTCGACGCTCATTTTCGATGCGTGAAAACGCGTGAAAAACGATGTTTTTCTGTCACTTCGACGCATCGAAAATGAGCATCGAAAAAACACGCAAAAAACGACGTATTTTGGTCACTTTTGACGCGTCAAAAACGCACCGTTTTTGTGCTGTTTTTTCGCCTCAAAAATGCTAAGTTTTTGTGCAGTTTTTCGCACATGTTTCTGTTCACTTTTCGAATGCGAGACATTTGGCCTACTACCAGTCAAGTTGATCTGCCTATGTCAAAGTATCCTCTGAAGTTGGTTGCGCACACATCAGATGCCACCTGTCACTCATCCTCAAAGCGTATGATGAACAGTTGATGCGCATGACCGACAGACGTTTTTCCCGTTCGCTCTAGGTGGGAAATTTGAACGTCTTCAGGCGTCTGCCTCGCATCTGACGTCCACCTGACTAGCATCTGACGTCCACCTGACTAGCATCTGACGTCCACCTGACTAGCATCTGACGTCCACCTGACTAGCATCTGACGTCCACCTGACTAGCATCTGACATCCACCTGACTCGCATCTGACACATCTGAAGTGCACCAAGCACGCCTGCCATGTACCTGAACGTGTATGGCATACCTTTGTACATGAGCTGCAAACGCTCTAGGCGGTAAGTGACAGAAACTTCAAAGTACATATGCGCTGGGGGTGAACGGTGAACTCAGACTTCAGCCTGCACGTGACCAAAAGCGTGTTTGCGCATGAGTGGCAAACGCTCAAGGCGGCAACTTTGAAAGGTGAGTTGTCAGATGGAAACTTCAAAGTACGTGAGTGGTCCACGTCGTGCGTCAAACGTCGAAAAGCTGAAGTATAGCATACGTTTTGCGCATGAGCGGCAGACGCTCTAGGCGGCAACTTTGAAAGGTTAGTCGTCAGACGTACGGAAATTTCAAAGTATACGAATGATCGTTTTGCGCATGAGCGGCATGCGCTATAGGCGGCAACTTTGAAAGGTTAGTCGTCAGACGTACGGAATTCAAAGTACACGAATGATCGTTTTGCGCATGAGCGGTGAACCCTGAACTTCAGCTTGATGGTTAGGGCCAAACGCACGAAAATGTCAAAGTACACGGATTATCGTTGTGCGCATGAGCGCATGAGGCGGCAACTTTGAATGAGTTCAACCTTAGCGTCAAAGTGAACGTTCTGGCGCGAAATTCGAAAGACTTCAACCTGAACGGAGCGACAAACGCTGTAGACGGCAACATCGATAGGTAAGTCGTCGGACAGAAACTTCAAAGTACACGAATGATCATTTTGCGCATGAGCGGTGAACACTGACTTCAGCCTGAACGTCGAAGTGACCAAAAGCGTTTTTGCGCATGAGCGGTAAACGCTGTAGGCGGCAACTTTGAATGAGTTCAGCCTGAGCGTCAAAGTTCGGGTGCGGAATTTGGAAGACTTAAGCCTGAACGGAGCGACAAACGCTCTAGGCGGGAAATTTGAATGATATGAGCGTCGATGTTCTGATGAGAAATTTGGAGGACTTCAGCCAGTCAATGTATCCAAAAGCGTTTGTGCGTATGAGCGGCAAACGCTGTAGGCGGCAACTTTGAATGAGCCTGAACGTCGCGACAAACACTCTAGGCGGGAAATTCGAAAGACTTGAACGTCCAAGCGTTGGTGCGCATGAGCGGCAAACGTTCTAGGCGGCAAAGGTTGGTCGTCAGACGAAAACTTCAAAGTACCCAGCAGATCGTTGTGCGCATGACCGTGGCGTGCAAGACGTGGCGGGAATTTTGAACGTTCTAGCATTCCGCGCAGCAGTCATGGTCACGTGATACGTCAGATGGCGGGAACATTTGGATTTCAAAGACTGACGTGGTCGACGGCGTTCTGGGTGGGAAAGTTCCCAGACGTCCTTCTACGGCTCTTATGCCACGCTTGAGGCGGGATATTCGACATTTGAAGTGTATGCTGTTTCCTCCATTACCCCCTCAGTGAAGCATGGATACGCACCAACCGACGATGTTGCACTTGAGAGAACATTTCCTTAGATCTGGGGAAAATTCTATAGGATTTCCTTGATATTTCCCCAGATTCTGGGGATATTTTGCGGTTGAGAATGCCACAAGAACGTGACGTGAAGTTTCAAAGTATCGAAAGCGCATGTCTGTGTGTGCAGACCTATGTGGAGGTGGAATGAAACGAGGCGCCAAATTCAAACGTATATTCAAGATACATATATCTTCATGAATGAGGTGATTGGTGAACGGCAAACGGGACAGTTTTCACCGCATCTTACACAGCATTCGAGACAACAAACCAAATGTCTGCAAGGCATGAATACAATGCATACTTCATTGTCCAAACAAACTTTACAGGTCAGCGGTGGCGGCGGCGGAGACGCCCTGGACGGTTGAAGTTTCATCATGAAATCGCATCCGTCGTGACAGCCATGTATCCAAACCGAATCTCCTTGTTTCCAGTGGGCTATTTCGGTGCCGCAGTGAAAGCATTTTACGTGATCTCCTATTCCAGTGTAGAAAAAGCCACATTCGGCAAGTTCTTGAGGCGTCTGATTGAGACCGATGGGCCAGTTTTCGAAAGTTGCGAGACGCCGCATGAGAACACTATTTTCCGTATGTGTTGGTCGTTTCACCCGATTGATGAACGAAGAAGTATCGCTGTCGAAAAACGTACAATAGGGTGTCCACCTGAAGTGGTCCATCAAAGGATCATCGCCAGTCTCCCAATTGAATCCTTCGACACCGCAATTGAGACAGGTAACTGTGTCGTCGTCGTCTCCTGAACCGGTGTAAACGAAACCGGCACTGGCCAACTTCTCTTTCGGAAATGTCGAAGGCCAGTTGCGAAACGTTTGAAGTCTCTCGGCATACGAACAGTCTGCAGCCATTCTCGTTGGAAGACAAATGAGTACTGAAGACTCCAATCGAACATGTGACGAATTTGGGAATGCTTTTTGTGGAGGGGTGGGACCAACGGTGAACTATAAGGCCCCCCTGTCCATTGTCGTCACGTCATGGGTGTATATTCCCCCAAGTATCTGATTTTTTCACTTTGGATCCCACGACAAAACATGCGGTCCCCACCGCTTGCGGGGAATGTCAACTCAATCATCGTGTTCAGCCTGATGCACTCAGGTAGACGTGATATGATCGGCATGGGTCGCGTTCGGCCTAACGCAGTCAGTTCAACAGTTTTCTCTCGTTTCAAAACATTCCATTTTTTTTTTGGAGGGTCGAACACCGTTTTTTCTGCCGCCGTGAATTTCCACTCTTACGATTCGGATATTGTTCACGGTTTGAAGGTCACCGATGACTCAGAGCTGTCTTTGTTCGTTTTACTGCTGATCGAAGGTCACTCTGTTTGTGTGATGACTCATAGCCTGTGCGTCATTGAAGTTGTTGACTTGTCTGAACATGTCTGCGATAACCTCGCATTCCTTATCGTCATTTGGCCGGTATGGGATGAGTCGTATCGCGGTGAATCATTGCAGAAAACATTTTCACTTCTCGGGGCCGAATTCCGAATTTTGGAGAATCGGAGAGCGTCCATAGGGGACTACAACTGTTTTTTCGAGTCGCTCACATCTCAAGAGGGCGGCGGTTGTCAACGGTTTTCATGGCAGTTGGCCCAACGTCTTCCCCTTTTTCGCTCGATTCCATAACGGTTGACCTGACCGGTCCACCTATTTTGATGTGAACCAGAAAAGCCCTCTCAGAGTATCGGTTGACATTGAAAATATTTTCATCGCATTCGGCTTGATGAGTACAGCCTTCCCACCCCCATTTTTGTTGGTCTTTTCTCTCTCGTCGAACGAGAGCCGTCACGGTTGACCTTACGGCCCTCCTTTGCGTTGACATGCTTTCTCATCAGCTGAACGTCTAAGTATTGATACGGTCATCCTTTGCGTTGACATGTTTTCTCAAGACATCTGATGAACGTCTAAGTAGTAATAGCTGAAAATTGAAGGAATGCATCTTTTTTTGGCCTGTTCGAGAAAGGTGAAATCTTCGTGGTGGACAGCCGTGTCGACATCGTCGGTGAGTGTCGGTTGACATTGGAGATATTTTCGTCGCATTCGGCCTGATGAGTACAGCCTTCCCACCCCCATTTTGTCTTTTTTGGTTCAGGCGACCAACGAGAACTACGTTTCGTCACGGTTAACTCGAAGGTCCACCTTTGCGTTGAAATGCTTTCTCATCCACTGAACGTCTAAGTATTGATAGTTGAAAATTCAAATCTTTTTCGGTCTGTTCGACGTGGTGGACAGCCGTGTCGAAAACGTCGGTTTTTCGTCAAAATTCCCCTTGTTGCATCATCCCGGACGATTGTACTTCCCCTTACCGAGGTCATGAGAAATCATAGGCGGCGCGCGCCACCGTGGTGGGAGAAGTGGGAGAACTGACGCTCTCTAGCGCACATCGTCATTCAGTTGCCAGCTAGTACAAGACGCACACATCATGAGAATCGCGGTCGTTGATATCCAAGGTTTCGTCGTCAACGGGGTGTTCCACCCCAAAGAACTTGCCATCCATATCGGTCACCAGCGGCAGAATTTCCTGTTCAAGCCACCAATGCCCTATGTCTTGTTGACGGACAAGGACAAGAAGACCACCCGGTACTTGGAAAAGTACGTTCATGGCATTCCGCATATGGTTACTCTGTCACGCATTCTCTCCAAATCAAAGTCAAAACGATTTCACATACAAGTATATATTTTCCTATAGGTTACAGTTCTCAAAAAATATGTGGATATGGGTGGACACAGAGAGAGAAAACTTCCTTCATGTTGTTGCCTAGTTCTCGATGAACTTGAAGGTGTTTGTCTTTCCGACCCCTCCTTCTTCGACTACCAGGGCGTACTTCCCCGGAGTGAATTGGTCAATATGTCCCCTGAGGATTGCAAACACTCTTCTCGGAAGGAATACCTCGTACAGCTGGATATCGGCTATGATGGTCTCTCCGAACTTGGTTTTCACCAGGCGAAGCTTCTGAATTGGATAGGGCTTGTTTTTCTGCAAGCTGCTCATAGGAACGGTCTGCTTGTATCCAGAAGCGCTACATATTGTGTTCAACTCTGCAAGGAGGTCCATCTGAAGCAAAAAACATCAAAATTTTAGGACACCCTGTACATACGTTCGAAAACAAAATGGCTCACGCTGTATGAGTCAACACACTTGACGGAAAAATTTTGACGCACACTGTTGGTTCACCCTGTATGAGCCAACACACTTGACGAAAAAATTATGACGCACACTGTATACGTCTGAAAAAACTCAACCTGTATGAGCCAACAACAACTTGCAGACACTTCACTTTGACAGAAAAATTTTCGACACACCCTGTATATGCCGATACGTTCGAAAAATATCACACTGAGCCAACACACTTGACAGAAAAAGTTTAGACATACGCTGTAAATGCCGATAAGTTCGAAAAAATGCACACTGAGCCAACGAAAAAGGTTTCGACACACGCTGTATATGCCGATGAGTTCGAAAAAATTCACACTGAGCCAACACACTTGACAGAAAAAAGTTTCGACACACGCTGTATATGCCGAAGATCGCATGAATAGCTCTCAACCTGTATGTGAGCTGTTTCGCGAAAAACACTCCCGAACACGAAGGAAAAAGAGGTACTTACATTTTTCAGTCTGATCACACTGTCGCTCTATAGCGGTATATATCGTATGAGTTCTAGCAGGAAACTGACTTCGATGGTCTGATGGCGGACACACAACACTGTCTTCGATGGCGATATCGTACGAGTTCTAGCAGGAGACTGACTTCGCGGCAATCGAGAAGTTGGATCTCCTACCCGCGCCGCCACGCGTCCATCTCGTTGACCTCTAAGCCGCCTGAAGAATATGACAGCATTGCCTCACCGTACCACCCACATGTGTCATGAACGCCGCCTGAAGCGAAAGACGCTTCCAGTTCAAATATTCCCGCTCGAAATGGGTGCGCTTCTACGATACCACCCGAACGTTTCCGATAAAACGCCGCTTATGACCTTCTGCATTTCTCGGAAAAGCGCTTGCGTCATCTGGGATTCCCCACGTATTTTGTTTTGCAAGTCTCAGGCGACAGTGAGACGCATGACCTTCTGCAATTCTCGGAAAAACGCATGAGTCATCACGTTTGTTTTCGTAAACAGCTCGGCGGTTGGGGATTCACCCGAAAACCCATTAATCATTCGATGATATCTTTGACGAACATGCCGACAAAAGAGCCGCCTTGCACGTGAGCCTGGGAACTCGCCGTTCGAACTTTTGCAGGTCTCGACATGTCGGCGACGACCGTTAGCGGACATGGGCGGAGTACCAACGGGGTTACAGGGGCCCCCGCCCCCCGTACCCCGCTACGACGACATAGGCGTAGTATGTTCCCTAAATCGCTCGATATACGCTAGGCCGGTTTCGCCTCACCTGAAGATGAGGCGAAAATGGCTTACACATACTACTCACTAGCAGCTATAATTTGAAATTCTTTTACCAGAAAACTTCCACAACGATGATTTCATGTATACGGAGACCGACTTTTTCCTACAAGCGTGCGTGATTCACCCTCTACCCGCACGCAATTCAGTTTGGAAAGTGTCATTTTCCCACACTAGTGCGGGAAATTTTTTCCCACACTAGTGCGGGAAAAACATTCATATGATATCCTCGTGAAATATAACTGGTGGGTGACAAAATATGAGAGTTCAAGCTTTTTTGTTGCAATACTAAGTGAGTTTGTTCGAAATCATCCACAATTTTGCACTATTTATTGAAAAAATCAACAAATATTGATAAATAAAAATGTATTGTTATGAAAATCACCCTATATATAGGCTTTGATTGATCTGATAACGAGTAGGTAACAATTGATGTTGTCATGCCGATCGATACACATATTTGTTGTTGTCAGAGTGACAGACAAAGCGCTACTTATATAAAATTTTCGATTCAGTGAAATTGCCACAATGGATTATTCATCTGATGAAGAACTTCCACAAGAAATCGTGCAAGCAGTTACAGATGCGAACTTAGAGTTATTGCCAACGAAATCTAAACAAAGGTATGAGATGCAATACACGAGTTTTATCGAATGGTGCAACAATAAAAAAGTTAAAACACCAAATAAAGAAGAAGTATTCTTGGCTTATTTTCTAGAAATTTCTAAAACATGGAAGCCGAACACTTTATGGGCAAGAAATTCAATGTTGAAGAGTGTATTCAAAGTAAAGCGAAATTTGGATAATAGCAAATTTTACAAAATAATTGCATTCATTAAAAGACAAAATGTCGGTTTTCGACCTAAAAAGGCCAAAATCTTCACTAAAGAAGACGTTTCAAAATTTATGACTGAAGCACCCGATGACATATACCTCATTATTAAGTAAGTAGCAATTTTTGGATTAGCTGGTGCTTGCAGACGAGAAGAGCTGACAAAACTCACCATTGACGACATAAACGACAAAGAAAACCTGATAATTGTTAATATCAAGAATTCCAAAAGTCATTCCTCTAGATCCTCCGTGATATCTGAAGAAGCAAATGATGGTTATTTTTTGAACGTATACAGAAATTATGTACATTTACGTCCAGAAGAGACTCCTCACCGTCGTTTATTCTTGTATTACAAAAGTGGAAAATGTACTGTGCAATGTGTAGGAATCAATACCATAGGAAAGATACCCTCCGAAATAGCAGTATATCTGCGCCTTCAAAATCCAGAGCTTTACACTGGTCACAGCTTCAGGCGTTCCTCAGCCACTTTACTTGCTGACTGTGGTGTGGGTATAACTAATATCAAACGCCTAGGAGGATGGAAATCGACTTCAGTTGCAGAGGGGTATTTAGAAGACTCCACCAATCGAAAAAAAGAAATGTCCAACAAAATTCTCAATTTGAACACTACATCGTCTTCCGGGTGCATTTTAGAACCATCCACGTCTATATCGATCGGCGACGATTTGATGCCTGTGCCTGCACATTTATTTTGATTTCTTTCGATAATGTATTGCCCGAGTTACCTTCTTCTTCAGGAAATCAGCCATCTTCAAACAATATGCTGGCTTCCGCTATAAATTTCCATAATGCATCAAATTGTACATTTACAATAAATATTACGAATAATTAGTGGATAGAAAATGTTACTCTTGTTAGTTGTTTCCATTTGCATGAATAAATAATTGAAAAA
Source organism: Zygogramma bicolorata (assembly GCA_032362365.1). Taxonomy (NCBI): domain Eukaryota; kingdom Metazoa; phylum Arthropoda; class Insecta; order Coleoptera; family Chrysomelidae; genus Zygogramma; species Zygogramma bicolorata. The sequence continues at coordinate 451,739 of JAVJAQ010003750.1, forward strand.
ATGAATTTGTTTCCTACGCTTGTAGAAAAAGTATTGTTCCTAACTCATGCGGAAAGTGTCTTTCCGCATTTGTTAGGAAAATTACTATTACTCACGACTGATAAATAATGGCGAGGGATTGAAAGTAATAGTCTTTATTCCCTCTTGCAGTCCTACCAAAAAATTTCTCGAATTGAATATTACCAGGGAAACGATATAACTAAACTCCAAAGTGTCGGTGTCAAACGCGTAGGTAGTGTTTGTGTATTTGTATTTTACATGAGATGAATGGAATTGAATAATTATTCAATTATGATCAATTAATGAGTTGTGAGTGAAGTTAGGTTTGATTCGTAAACATTCCTCGAGTATAATAGCTATCCTTATCGACTGGTGGTATAATCTACTATTATAGGTTCCTCAAAAACACAGTTCGGAGTATCAATCAATTTTTTCAGCAACCGTCCGGGAAGTGGGTACTTTCCGGACGCTTTTTCTTTGAGAAAGTAGCATTTTTCCGGCCTAGTCCGGGAAATACGTACTTCCCGGACTAGGCCTGGAAAATGCTACCTTCTCGAAGAAAAAGCGTCCGGGAAGTCGGTCTGTTGCCGAAAAAATAGTGTACGCAACACGACCGGAAATAGTTTTTTTGGACTCGCAGACTTCCAGGACTCGCTACGCTCGTCCTTGAATTTTGTCCACTCGTCCAAAAAAACAGTATTTTCCGAACTTGTTACGTAAATTACTATTATTACGATATGTTTGTCACCTTGTTTTGTTTCATATTCACTCAAGATATTATCCGATTAACGGGTTATTGACGGTATCATAATTCTGGGATAGCCTGCATCCTGCATAACATATTCTTTTTTAATATGAGAGGCTTGTCCTCTAATGTTAAATGAGATTTCTGAAAATGAAATCGAATGAGGCTAGTTGAGATTGAAGAAAATTTAAAGAGCTGAGAATGTATTGTTATGTAATAGTAGAAACCAGTGGAAAATAGAAGATACTTGCGAATTCTTTCAGTTTCATTGTCAAGGGTTCGTATCCAAGAGATTATCTTACGTTTCCATCTCTTTCAGCTGTTGGTTGAAACCCGTTGGATAGTTTGACAACTTTTAAGCCAAATATTTTTCCAGACACTTTCAAATATGAAACGACATCTTCAGATATCATTCATTTTCTGTGAAAGTAGTCGATGGAATGTTGAATGAGTGAATTATCATTTTAGTATTTGTAGTTTCATTTTTGCCTTACATTATGCATTGTTTTCGGGCCAAAGCAATTGGATCAAGACGTTGCTCAACTAAGAAGATTTTCGATTCGATGAATATGAATGAACGGAACATACATTTTATGTAAAATTTCTTTCTGAATGAAGAACTAGAACGATTACATTCTAACTTCATAAATAGATCTTAGCGAGAGTGCAGAGCACGAACTAGAACTATCAACAAGGAAATAAAAGACGCCTTACTTATATAATAAAAGTTATATTGTCAAATTGTATAGACACACATTCATGCACAGGATTCAGTAACTTTATTGTCGTGAAACTATTTGATTACACCGCCACTGGTACTCTTTTGTTTACGAGATTTACTAATTTCCGTGGCTGACATGTGCGGATATCACGGATGGCTTCTTGATGTTACGACTGAAGAAACTATCAGCCACGGTTCAATTCTCGCTACGAATGTAATTATTTGACTTCTCTCGGGGAAGTAGCATTAACAGTTCCTTGAGAATTTCTCGGCAAAATTTGCATTTGAGATTTATTTTGGATTTTGTAATTGTTACCGAATGAAATAAACACACAATCCTGTTTCAAATACCTTTTCATATTTGCTTCACTTTTTTACGTCTATCTCCTAAAATTTTCAAGTGAAGTTCGCAAGTCTTGGAACATCTAATTGTGACACATGTAATACACATTTTATCCAAAAGCGTATCAACAATCTTTCCAAGGAATACCAAATACATACCACCATCCATTGGCTTGGAGAGGAGTTAGTCGCCCCACATTCTACACGATACTATTCGAGAAACGGATTTGATTATATTTTTGGTTATCACCTCTTCAATTGTCTTCTGATCTTATGAGAGGTTAGTGGATGAACAAAGCTGTAGTATTCTGCACTTCAGATTTAAACTTCGCCTTTTGGTAAACTAACGATTTTTTTCCAATAAATACTTTTATTTTTATTATTATTATTATAAATGTATTGGGGAATCGCCGATTATTCATTGAGCGTACGAACTCACCAATTTTTCCTAACCAAAACATGGTATTATAGCCGCGAAGTTTCTTCAACATTTCCTTTGATATATTTTCTGCAATTCTTTTGAATTTCTCATGAAAAATATCGATTTGCCATGACGAAAAAGTTCTGAAACAATGTGGTTCATCGATTTAATCCCGGCAAAAATAGGATGGAATGAGAATATGATTCCCGGAGTTTGATGAAAGAATATTTGATGATTTTCATTTTTTTTTCAATTTCAACTCTTTGTATTACAAAAACGGAGCATCCCCTGAATCACAAGATTAGTTTCATAATCGTTCTCGGAAATGTCCACTCGACTCAAATACTAGTTTCAATCATTTATATAGTAATACCATCAATCGAAATAACAAAGAGTTTCATGGTCAATTTAATGCAATATAACATCCTAGCAACAATGACCTCCAAAATCTTCAATTATTTCAGAAGATGAATGCTCGTCATTGGGTCACAATAGAGGCAGTTTGAATATTTCTCAACAAACTTGGCACCTTCTTTTTTATCAGTGATATATTCCATAAAAATTCTATTGGCAATGTTTGTGGTTTGTTTGTTTATTTCTTGGTTCTCGGTAGTGTAGGGGTTAGCACATTCGCCTTTCAAGCGGAAGACCGGGGTTTGATTCTCCGCCTGGCCACCGTGCTGGGTAATCGCACGTTAAAAGCTGAAGCCTCGTTGATCCATCGCTCGCACTTCTGAGGTGACGTTCGTCAGCTGGTTAACGGAAACGAACAATTTTTAAACAATGTTTCTTATTCACTTGTTGACACAAATGTTTCTTTACATATAGTTCTGAATACATTTTTGAAAAAAAATTTATCCATCACACGATTAAGAAATTACATGGAAGGCCTGAACACTTGATATCTCGCTCTTGATTTCTAGCAAATTAATACGAAATGACTAATTCGAAAGTGCCAACAAATGGGCAACTCATGAATCTGCTTTCGCCACATTTTTCGAGTGCCTGATGACAACTTGTGGGTCATAGGTTATGTTCATATACTTCATTTCTAAAAATTCCTGAAGGCTGCTTCAGAATTTTTCATCTACCGCAAGCTTGAATTCGACTCAATCGTCTTCTTATACTCTGAATCCAGCATATTTATGAACAATATCAAAGCTAACTCACTAACAATAGGGAAGAATTTTCACCAATGAAGATATGCCAAACAAATAGCAGCATTGAACTCGGAATTAATGGATCTGGTAGGAGTCGTATCAGAATAGTGAAGTCTCCACTGTCACCAATTTTGTATCTGAGATTTCGATAATTATCTGTGTTTCTTGAAATATGCGCTGGAAAGATTATATATTTTCTAATGGAGAATCAATTACCTGAGGTCTCTACTTAGTGGAGAAGGATATTAGATTCTGCACTAACACAACAAATGAGGTAGACATGATTCATCATGAAAATAACTACAGGTTAATAAAAAAATCAGCAGAACGAGTTAAAAGGGTGAGAAGGAGCGAAAACAAAAGAAACAAAAAATACATGGAATGTTACTGGAACGAAATAAAATAGATTTTGAATATCAATTCGAATAATATCGGAATTTCCAGACGCATTCATTTTCAAATATTTTGAATGAAAGTGTCAAACTTGTCTGAAAAACGCTTGCTTTCTATTGGTGGCCTTTTCTATTTATAGTGTGGGTACTAACGATTTGTAAAAGAAATATCCGGCTAGAGTAGAGGCCAAATAATACATCTGTTTTAATCTTAATCCTTATTTCATTTGGAAACAAAGTTGATTTTGAACGTCTACTTGGAAGGTTTTGAAGAAGTTCGTTTATTTTAGCCTCCCAATCAATCTTGGTCAGGCAGTATATGATCAATAGGTACTCTCTGAAATAGAATGTTGAACTAACTGTCATTCAAGGATTCAGTACTGAATTGATGAATTATTGGCCCTTAGATCGTTGGTGCCGAAATTTAACTGGGAGCCTAACTGGAATAGAAACAAAATCGAAACCGTCAGACACCTGTTTCGTCCCACTAAAGGTCTCATCAGTGCCACCCCGCTGAAGGTGCGATAAGAATAGTTGCACAATTGACCACATGCATGTATTTTTGTTTGCACACGTATTTTGGATTTAATCATTAGCATCACTGAAATTTTCATCACGGGACATGTAGTTACTTATTTGGTCAGAAGATGTAGCCACTTCGTTTTTTGTATTGAAGCTTAAAAATATCCATTTGTTTTTTATATGACTCAAAAATGAATAATGAATACTACAATGGAACAAAAAACGAAAAAAGAATCGGTGTCAGTTTGAATTGCCTACGTATTGAGCTACAATAATGAAAATGGAAATGAAGAGGAATTATTTAGAAAAACGGAATTCACGAAGCAAAGACCCTTCAACTGAAGGTACAAGGACGAAGGTTTGGTCGAAGCAGAGTTTACCGAAAACCATCAAGGGTGCCAAAAGTTTCCTTATTAATATACCTGAATTTTCTTGAGGTTGAGGAGTGATAGAGTGACAATCACCGCCAATAAATCTCCCAGCGGGGAAGATGACCCAAAGCTTTTAGTAGGTGGCAGCACGACTGCATGTGCCTAACGAGTGATTTTGCAGGTTATGTTTTATTTTTATTTTAATGAATATTTTCAAAAGATACTTAAGAATCATAAGGAAGTTTTCTCCAACCGATAGATATGGATGTTTGTCTGTACCAGAACTGAAAAGTTTGTTGAGGGAACGTGGTGGATCCCTCAAAGGAAAAAAAACGATCTGAGTGAAAGGTAAAAAATTCAAACTGATGACAGAGGTGTTCCGTTGAAAGTCTTCATAATAACCATCTACTAGCCATGCTACGTTCTTTTGTGAGTGACTGGAGCATAATCTAGAATGTTCAGAAGCCTGAAAACTCTTTCTTTTCAGGGCTACTTCCCACTGCTTTTTCAGTTTTGTTTCTTTTGGAAATAAATGCGTACCTACATTTTTACCTCCCAATGCACTACATAAGACCATTTTATGTCGATTTCAAATCTTTATATTCTTAATCATTACAAAGAAGGGACGCTTAATGTTTTGAATTGTTGTCATTTGACTTGAGAGGCTGTCAAAGGTACATGCAGTGGTGGCGCTCCTAGTGGTAGAGTTTTGCAGCCGTCATCCCCATTATGAACATTCAATTATCTGTACAGAAAAAGTATATTTATTTTGGATGGTACTAGGGGAAACTATGCCAGTAATCCACAAAACAATTCAACTTGCTTGTGATGTTTATCGCCCAATCATTTACCTTCGGAATTGAAGGAGACACAATTCGTATGAATCCATTTGAAATGATATCAGTTAGTCCTTCTACAGTGTTGGTAGATTCCTAGATGGATGTTATATTTGAATATATTACATCCAGGTGGTACTTTCATCACTTGGGATATGCCTTCTTGAAAATTTCTGGCATATTTTGTTGACATCTTGAATGATTGGAATACCCGATTATAAAACTGCCAAGATTTTGTGGTTATATGTATTTTCAATAGTTTACTTAGCCACAGATTCTTCGATTAGATAGGTTTAAATTAGATTTGGAGAGGAAATTAGGGAATGGAGTAGCTCAAAGCTCAAGTAAGACAAATTTCTTGAAGCCAAAAATTCAAATATATCAAAATTCTTGAAATTTCAGATGGCATCTAAATTATTATATGTTACGTGGAAGATATTTCATCGATGCCAACAATTGAATCCTATGTACATGTACCAATGAAAATGGATGAATATGGTCAATTGTGAGCTGGAAATATTCAGGCAACTAGTCTCCCAATAATGACTTTGCGACTACTTAGAACTGTTCTAGATTCGATATCAGTAGAAACTAAAACAAACGTCTAGTTATAGCCTATAACTTCGGAGTGGTTGGCATCTATATATATTTTTTGAACTAACCGGAAGGTGAACAACAAATATTAATTTTATGGAGTCTTATGAGTGTTGGATTTGAAATTCGAATATTATTTTGGAAATATTCATAACTTAATACAGTACAGAAGTGCGAAGAGTGAAATAGATATGAAGTGTTGTTGTGGTTTACAAACCAAAATGCAGCGAATTCATTGAAGTATTCCTACAAAATCGAGAAAAATGTATATAATACTCTATATATCTATATAGTACTATCTCACTATATAAATTCCTCATTAACGACAAAAGCTTTGTCTCGGGAGAAAAAATATATTGAAAATTAATAAATCAACAACTACATTACATTTATGTAAATAAATCATAGTTTTCTAGTCTGTTTTTTATCCTTTCACACTATCCTCCAATTAGTCAGTGGAATAACTGCCAATTGTATCTCCTTGGTTAGATACATTTTTAAGAAAGCATGATCCATTCACGATTGGTAAGATTGGAACATTTGGTGTGAGATCAGTTACCCTAACACCAAACGAATATCACTGATTCATTGGCATCCATTGCGTCGACTCTTTGAAAAACAAATTTGGTGCTTTGGAAGTGGAGTACCCAACCTATTTCTTCAGCTTTTTCTTTTGAAGAAACCTTATGTTCTGTTAGTTTTCTTCAAAATACTCAGTAATGAATTATACAATGTATAAGTACAGAGAAAGGTTTTGTAGCAGAACAAAAATCAGGTTTTTCTCATGATTCATTTGAATAGTAAAAATAAAGCTATTGTTGGAACACTAATCGGTGACATGTTTTATTAAATCTGATATATTGATCCTTCATTGAGCACAAAAAGCTAATCACATGCAAAAATTTCACGAAAATCACTTTTCACTTCTTGGTATATAATATTTAGGAAATGACATTACCTACTTAATAACACAATATAAGGGTTGCAATATGTTTGCAGAGCCCAAATAAACCCGCTTTCCAGGAAAATTTGCATTTCCATCCCTCATCGGACAGCAATATATTGATTTTATGTGGATGCTCTACTAAAGCTAATGTTTGCAAACATAAGCTCCTTATTTTTAGGGTTACTTTCTTCCACTCCAAATGCAATGATATGCCCTTCTTTGAACACAACTTCCCCCTCTTTTAACGGTCTAGTTCTGCTCCCCTAGTAATCCAAAATACTACGTAGTTCCAATTCTATAAAAGCCATTTCGGTCTGGAATGTAGGTAGGTGAAGTAGTTCAAATTATAACACTCACGAGTAAAATGAGGCTGTAATACTAGCCAAACATGTAACTAACTTAGCACACAAAGCAACTGAAGGCGTTTAAACAGTAATTATCACTCAAAAAATCCTCAAGAATGCAAAATATAAACTAATAGTACCACTACTTCAAATGGCCAACATTTGTTGTTCACCCTAAAGTGAAGCCATCTTGGATTTAGCAGCGTCATCTAGCGGTTGACGATTATCGCCTATTTCGAAACTCTTCTTCCTCTGGAATGGAAAGCAATTGACGAAGATCTCTCTAACAATGGACTCGTGCAGCAAAGCTGTCACACTAAAGAATAAACGTCGAGCTCCTTGTAAGGGAGGTTGCAACCCTGGTAGAAATAGAAATTTCGATAAAACAAGTCAATGCAATCAAAGAATAGAGTTCGACATTCATTTATCCATCCATAAACTCTCCTTAGGATAAGAGAGATACTTTCACTTTTATTCGATAACGTTAGCAGGAATTTAAGATGAGGAGTCTGTTTGTTTTGGTTTCTTATAAGTGGAATAATTCATCACAAACCATCGTAGCTCCCTTCATTCATCGCCTGCATTCACTCGGAATTTAGAACTTGCACCATCCAACTATTGGTTGCTTCAGATCTCATCCAAAAAAAAATCGACTGTAAGTGTTACGCCATACGATATCGAACAAAACTGAGGCACGTGTGAAATTGTCCAACGTTGAAAGTGAATTCAAGTGCAAAACTCCAACAAGAGTGTTCAATGACCTCTTCTCTCGCGTTGCTGCAGGGGAATTAGGCTGGTTGCCGAAGATATAAATATAAAGAGTATGCAGCATATTCGTTTAGGCACGTCAGTCACATTTACATTCATGCTAATTTGTGAAAATATATAAAAATGAGAAGTGAATGAAAATTATATGGGTTTGCATATCAAGGCTTGAATGGAAATTTGATTAATATTCTGATATGTTTTTAATACAAATTGCAGAATGGTACAGGGGAAGAAGGCGGTTTTCCAGTAAAATTCAAAATCAATATCTTCAGGCCTTCTCCTAGCCAAAGGCTGGGTCTTTCTGTTGCCTAGATTTGGGAAGAAATGGGTAGGTCAGGAGTTATAAATTTTCAAAGATATGTAGTTCCGAGAAATGAAGCGGGATGTCTATGCGGTACTATGCAAGAAGGAGGAATGTCCATATCTTGTTGGTATAGACCAGGAGGTGGTGACAGGTGACGATCCCCATTTACACTGAATCCCTTTTCAAGGCTTGATAATGAACCCTGAATTATGAAAAATAGACAGGTTCCTGGCACCCAAGCGTGTGCACTTTATAAGGAAAAACACTTTTCTTTGTGTTGAGAATTTTCGTGTTTTTGATTTTCATGAAACTTTTCTTAGAGATCAATTACTCTAATACCAAACTGATAGTTTTTGGTGTTAGGGTAATTGATGTAGCTACTGCCCAACATATAAAAAATGTGAAAAAATTGAATGAATATAATTTTTTAAATTCCAACAAACATTAGAAACATTTCCTGACTTTTTCTTGAATGCTGCTTTGTATTGTATTAGTTAATATTATTTCAAGCTAAAATAACAAATGGAAAAACACGAAAATTACCCACAAAAAGAAAACCGTTTTTCTTTCTGGCGTGCACAGGCAAACTTTTGACTTGGAGGTAATCCATAACAAAACAATGATGAATCTTGCTTCAAAAAAGCTCGTAGCAGAATGCATAACTGAGCACAAAAACCGATTCCAAACGCTTGAAATCGATCCCCTGCAAAATTCACAATTTATGACTAGCCGCCTTCTTCCTCTGCACTCTTCGATACAAGTCAAGGTAGGAAATAGCAGACTTGTATATACCGATAACGATTAAATGCTACGAAAACCCTAGCATGTCTCTTCTCAAATAAAGGCGATCTATCATCATCTAGTATTGAGATGTCAGGAGCAACTATTCCTACAAAATCAAGTATCTCGATGCTAGGAATTACGATCAGTGATAATCTCTCATGGGGAAACCATGTGAGATCGATCGCTGAAAGTGCTTCCCTAAAACTTGGATATCTATTTCGTGCGAAGGAATACTTCACTTCTCGTCAGCTTCTAATGATCTACAAGGCTCAGATACGACCATGGAATACAGTTCTCATGTGTGGAGTTCGGCACCAGAACATTCATTGAGGCTTCTCGATTCTATTCAGAGAAAGGCAATTCGTCTTGTTGGTGATTCTTCGCTCACAGACACGCTCACTTCATTGGAACATCGTAGAAGGGTCGGAGACTTGTCTTTCTTCTATAGATATTTTCACGGTCGATGCTCTTCCGAATTGTTATCAATCTTTCCCCTTGGCAATATCTACACGGATGACTCGACGAGTACAGAATTCCCACCCATTTGTTGTGAATTTGGAAACCTGTCGAACCTCTCTTGCTCTGGGACCTTTTTTCAATAGAACAGCTGAGCATTGGAACTTCTTGCCAAAAGAGGTTTTTCCAGAGGCTTACAAACTTCAGAAATTCAAAGTAAATGTTAATTCGTATTTCCTATCCCTTGATTCACGCGGTGTTTTTTGAATATTACAGGGCTTTTCTTTCGTGTGAATCTGCATATAAAAAAAAAGTTGTTGTACTAAGTGTTTATCAGGAGATTCTGAATTTCGGAAAGCGATGTGAAGTATTGCGATAGAAATCATAAAAAATCAATGACCAAGACAAAATGCATGATCAATATGAAGAACATGAAGTATTATTCACCGGTAGTGATGTGACGAACAGTTTTGACAGCTTCAAGGAATTCACATTTTCAGGTATTCAGATAATAGAAAATGGACCTGAATTAAAAACAGAAAAGAACAGTACAACATAAAAAAAATCGGATTTTATATTTGAAAAAACGAAGTAGTGTTTATTGTTTCCATCTACGAGGCGAGATTGCCTAAATCTTCTGAAAAAATCCGAAAACAACTGTACTTACTGCCTGAATGAAATTTAGTGGGTGATGGTTTTTGGGGGCGCTTATTGCAATTTTGATATCGAGAAAGAGTGGCGACTTGATTGAATACCCCCAATCTGGACAAAGTACGTCGATATTTCCTTGACAAGAATTTCTTCACATCCCTACAACTCCTTTAGGTGGTTATTGACCTGGAATAAAATCAACTATGCAAAACAACTTTCACGTATTATTAAGCATATTCAATTGAAAAATTTCATCTCAGAGGGAAGGAATTTTGAAGTCAAGTTGATAGAATAGAAGAGTCCGATTTGTAACTCCAAATCATCATTATTAGTAAGTTTTATAACACCCTGTATTTGTCTTCCCGAAATCATTCCTGCAACGCCGAATTCACCTGTACTAAAACATCTTTCACTCTCGCTTGCAATCTTCGCTGTGGGTCACGGCCAATATCAGAAGGAAATCGTACACTGCTGGGATCCCCACACGTTCCCCACCTCATGGGAACTCCTCTTTGATCAATTGTTGATAGCTCGAGAGAGATCCTCACTATAAAACCATAGATATTTGGGGTAGATTGGTCACAACTCGACGGTGGTCCATTGAAGGCTTTCTATCGTGCACTGGGAGTCGGAAGCACCATGACTTCCAAATTGCTAGTGAGTTTTTGTGAAGATTTGATTTCGGTTCTGGGAGTTACAGCTGTTTTTGTTGCAGGTGCTGCTGACGTTGGCGACGCTGGTTGTCTACAGTGCAGCTACGTTCGGAAAAGAACAGTAAGTAGTTTTCGAAAAGTAATAGTGGATAGGGCAAAGTTTATTCTTACTTGATTTGTTATGGAATTCAGATCCACATAGAACGAATGACAAGTGTCTTGGCACAAAAAAATAATAAAAAAACTCATCTAATAATGCATTATGCCCCTTAAGGAATATCACAAGAACTTTGAAATATTTCTCGGTTATAAAACATTTTTTCGTCAATTAATTGGTGCCAATGTTCAAATAACAACCTAATGATTACCAAGAGAGGTGTTTCAATGAGGACTTCGGTAGACTCTTGAACTCCAGGTATTTTCTTTTTCACCTAAGTACTCTAGAGAACAATCCCCCCAACGCTATCTCACCTCTCAAATACCCATTCACATTATTCGTATAGTTGCACAGATTCGTCTGACATACAAGCATTCTCTCAAACTGGATTTCAAAGGTATTTACTATTCCATTAATTTCGGGGAAATCTGCTCTCTTCGCAATATGAATGTCTGTCAAACATTGAATCACATTTTATTTGTCTGTCCCATACTCTCTGTGGTTCGACCAAAGGGTCTGCCGTTCTTAGCAAATTACGAGACACTTATGAGCTCCCTGCACAATTTAAACTGTGACAATGCAAAAATTTTTACCGACTTCATTATGGAGGTTTTTAAACTACGATCCTTCATCGTGAATGAATAGGATATAGGATAGTCACTTTGATTCAGGACCATGTTAATTTGTTATTACCAGTGTTTTCTTACTATTTTGTCTTTTTATTTTTTTTCTCCTATTTTTCGCATTTGTCCAATCCAAATCTCTTGTTATAAGATGTATGTCTTGAATAACAATAAACAATTGAATTGAATTGAATGATAAATTCCAATAATTTATGTACCTACTATTTTATCATAGAAATTCTCTCCCCCCATTTTTTCTAAAATGAGTAATGCTTCTCCAGTTCAACGTAAAGGCATCATATGTCATTCGGAAGCTTCCTTTTGTTGGATTCTCATACAAATAAAGTGATTTGTCCTCTCTATGTTACATAGTGATCAGTCTTGTGGTACTGTATCTAATGTAGATACAAGATCCAAAATCATGCCACAATAACTCATAAATCTGTTCATTCGTGATTGTTTTATGATTATTAATGATCTGTTCTTGGGATTTGTGTCCATCTTCAGAGGACTACGTCAAAACATACATTAGGGATAGTTATCATAATTCAGATGAAGACAATTTGTCTTGTTCATATACTCAACTCGAAAAGTAGCCTGTAACATCGAATATTTCCCTCATATGTCCCATAAGAGCAATGCAATTATCGAAAACTTACAGCGGTAATTGCATTGTATCGAAAACTTACGGCGGTAATTGCATTGTATCAAGTCACCATAACAACACATTTGAAACCGTATCGCTAGACGTCAGTAAACAACACAAATAAATGTCAGATAGACTTCAAAAATAGAAAAACATTTCGCGTTTCGGTGAGTGCTCCATACAATCTATGGAGGAAAGTATAAATGAACAAAAAATAACATTTCCTTGAGAATTTCTTTATTCGTGAAATATTCCAATGAATTACATTCGTGCATAAAAATGACCAGATAATTTTGCATTCAAGCGTGATATCTAATACAAATTGCATTCGGTTATTTTCATATTTTGTAAAAATACTTTCGCCAAATTATAAAAATAAACTCTTGCAATGTTTAGATATCACGCTTTCTTGCAAAATTATCGGTAATTTTTATGCACTCGTGCAATTATAACCGAAAACAAAATCGTCACTTTGTGCCTTGCTTTTCTGCGATCACTGATCATGAATTCCATGAATCACTCCACTTCTAGAGCTGAGACGTAAATATTTGTTGTTATCCAGTTTCTGATCTTATTTGCTTCCACTCATATCGGCAAGTAATTCTTATAGACGAAAAGCTACGTGAACAACCGTGTGTAACATCATGGAAGATTCATTCCTGGGAAGAATCCATTGTTATAAAGAATGATGCTTATTCAGTTTTTAAGTTCATTCTGCATATAGTTTTCAAACTTTGGTAGAAGTTATATAGTAATATTATTTTTGGTATTTTTTATAGCAAATGCCATCAACTTCGATCGAAGTCCTTCAGCAAGTAGGCCTTGTTATTAACTCCCTAGGCATTTTCTACGTCAACCATGAAACGTGGCAGAGTAATTTTCCCATACGACAAAGATAAATTCTCCGCCCCTTTGACCCCTTTCTTCTCAAAATACTCTTAGCTAGCAGAATGTTTATTTTATGCTCCTCTACAATAATGGATTCGTCCTAGTTATGAGTCTTACATGTACCTAATACTCGATTTTTCAAGCAGCTTTATCTCAGTCTGTTACTCATCTAATTACTCATGTATTCAATTAAGGCAATACCTAATGATGAAATCATATGAAAGAAATGATAAATAGTACTCAGCTTCAGAATATACTGAACATGATCTGCGAATCTCAAACGTTTTTTCCCTTCATTGGTCAGGTTTGGATTGAAAATAATATTTCGGAGATTTTCATCAACGTTGTCACATGACTCTATCCATAATTTCAATAGTTATATTCAATTACCATTATTGTTGTTTCATAGTTCAAATTTGAAAAATGTATCACAATTGGGTCTTACAGGGCACATTGCATAGTAAATTGTATTATCAGGAGAGAAAGTGAAGTGTGGCAAGCCAAGCCAAATTGACTGAGTACCCTTAGGGGAATCCACCAACTTCTTCAATGAATTACATGTGCCTTATTTTTCTGAAACGTGAAAAATGCAAATCTATGGGAAAAACTGAATAAAATTTGAAAGCTGTCATTTTTACTGGTCAATAAATTATTTTTGTTGCCGGCGACAGTGAGAGTAGCACGTAGCCATAAGAAACTTGGGCGTTTTGGGGAGAGAATGAAGAAGGCTTTCTTCTCCTCTGAATGAGAAAATAGGAATCTCAACTTCTATGAAAGAAGTGGAATCAGAAAAATTTTATAAATACTCTCTGTTGATAGGTACGTGTATATCATTCAAAACTGAGTATTTCGAAGTTGTGATTTCCCTTTTTTTTTATCAGGAGAAGAAAAAGCCAAAAACTTTCAAACTTTATTATCTCCACAAAAATAATCAAGTTTCTAATTATTGGTTATGATTGCACGAGTGCATAAAAATTAATGATAATTTTGCAAAAAAGCGCGATATCTGAAAATTGACAGTAAATTTTGATATTTTGGCGAAAGTGCCCGAGTCCAAAGGACGAGGGCTCTTTTACAAAATATGAAAATAACCGAATGCAATTTGTATAAGATATCACGATTGAATGCAAAATTATCTGGTCATTTTTATGCACGAACGTAATTCATTGGAATATTTCACGAATAAAGAAACTCTCAAGGAAATGTTATTTTTTGTTCATGTATACTTTCCTCTATAGATTGTATGGAGCACTCACCAAAACGCGAAATGTTTTTCTATTTTTGAAGTCTATCTGACATTTATTTGTGTTGTTTACTGACGTCTAGCGATACGGTTTCAAATGTGTTGTTATGGTGACTTGATACAATGCAATTACCGCTGTAAGTTTTCGATAATTGCATTGCTCTTATGGGACATTTTATATATGAGGAAAATATCCATTATAACGCTGGCTGGTTTTCGGCTATAAATAAAATTAATGTGACCGAAATGTCAATTGAAACTTATGACAGACTTGTCACGAATTGAATATTTCGGAATGTATGAGTTTTTAGTGAAAGTTTTCATTAATTTACTCTTTTATCCACTGGAATTGAATATCATCCCGGTCAGTGATATTTTGTCTACGAATAGCTCTCTATTTTGCTTTGTGTAGATATTCCTATGTTTGCTATTTGATTCAAATTTCGAATGCTTGGTATACAAATTGAGCAAGAAAAAGTTATTTCTATATGAAACAGTGCCATATAGGCAGAGGAGTAGCTGTTTTAGATACACTTTTTTTCCTTATAGTGAATGAGTCAAACGTCAAACGATGATATACACGTGCCTATCAACAGAGGGTTTGTGATTTTTTTCTGATTTTACTTCTTTCATAGAAGCTGTAATTTTAATTTTTTCTACTCGGAAAGAGAAAAAGCCAAAAAATACGTACGTAACCATACTATTAATGAGTCAAATTAAACAGAAGAACTTTACTGTTTAATGTCAGTTACAAAACGTTATACATGTTTGACGTTTTAGGAAGATATTTTTCGGAGTGAAAATAGTCAAAATCATATTAAATCATACTTAACGTCTGAAAATCGTCCCCAATCCAGAATTAACGCATTTTCAGCCATTCTGTCCCATTTACCATAAGACATTTCCTAATATTTTGTTAGGAATATCTGGAGTGCTGGTAACATCCTACTCCAGCAATTTTATCTCTAAGGGTCACCAAGTTATAGTAAGAAAAATTTTGAAAAATACTGCCGACTTTTAGAAAAGCGCTTTTTCAATAATTTTCTGTCTCGGTCGTTACGAATGAATATTAACGATGTTTCAGATACTAGTTCTGACCTGAAACTATTGTGAAATATCTGCTGATTCTAAGGGTTGAGTTGACGTTGATGAACCACGTTTGAGTGTAAAGTAAAAGAAAGTATGTTATATATTTATACAGTTCATATAGTCATATCACGAACTATGTATAATTTCCGCTGGAGTACACGTATTTTCGTAATGATACTTATTCTCGCTGGGTGACAAATATCATTCACATCATCATCTTTAACCAATTCTCAATCACGGCGAAAGTTCTTTTTTCAAACGGAGGCATGAGTTCTGAAAATGTCATGTACCCGATCAATTTCGTCAGGCCCAAAAACAGTAAACATTATCACTGCGACCAGATCATTTTTTGTTTCCACATAGCCCAAACCTCATTCACCTTCACATTGAGGAGGGATTGATAATGGGTTATGCAACCGATTTTGTGAATGATATGATCGCAAACGGAATCAAATTCATCAAATTGTAACTCGTGTAGCTTTCTCATTTCCATTGCCTTTCACCAATTATGTTAGCGAGTAACTGCGTTTAAAAGGGTCAATGTGTTGTATGTTATGAAATTCTCTTAGGAAAGAATCATGTTCGTTCATCTATCTTCGATTTGATGAAGAAACTACTTTTCTGAAATGATATCATCAACTCATTACGCATTTTAGAAAAACTCACCTTGGAAAAATCTTCCTATGGCCAGGTTTCGTATGAGCTTCATCTAATATTCTTATTATATTTCTACCCTGATGATAATAATATGAATAGTTAAACTTGAATACAGAAGGATCTACAGCTTTGGTTCGTGAGACGAAATATCTTTTTGAATACAGTGAAAAGTTTTTTTATATAAATAAAAATCCATGGGAATGAGTGTGTCGGAATCAAACTTAGATTTCTTTAGCAGGTACTCATTATTTCTCCTTGAGTGCTCGA
The DNA here is from genome assembly GCA_032362365.1 of Zygogramma bicolorata. Classification (NCBI taxonomy): domain Eukaryota; kingdom Metazoa; phylum Arthropoda; class Insecta; order Coleoptera; family Chrysomelidae; genus Zygogramma; species Zygogramma bicolorata. The sequence continues at coordinate 468,318 of JAVJAQ010003750.1, forward strand.
CTTTGAGAACTACTTACATTTAGCATTCAGATAAGACCTCATATTACCCAAAGTATGCCTCAGTCAAGAACGTCAGTCTATAGCCTAGGCTCAGCTGTGATTGCAGACAGTCTTATGTAATCTATCAATACGGAATCCGAAAGCAGATATCAATTGAAAAAAAAAATTGAAGAAATTCTTGATATGAGCACGAACAGAAGCCCAGTTGGAAAATACCAGATATACTTATCATCATAACAAACCCATCCATTGTGATGTATAACCAATAGAACTAGAACGAAGTTACCATCTTCAGTAGAAGAAAACTGATACGGTATCAGCTTTCTTATCTGAATATACCAATCTATTTAGCGAAACGCGTGTCTACTGAGAATAATATCAAATTGGTGTTAGAGATCTCTACAATGAGTTTTACGAACTGTAACAGGTAATGAAAATCCAAATCGAACTAATCTGATAAAAATATTTGAAAATTGACATTTGAATTGGATGAAGTACTTCGGATTTCGACTCCAACATCAAAGTTCTGGAAGAGACCCTGAAACACCTTGTAAATCAGAGATAGTTATTCAGAAAGTAGATACCCAATCAAAATATGGCATGAACTTTTTTCAGTGTTCACATCAGAGTTCACCTACCTAGCGAGGAAAGCCACCACCACAAAGAAATAGTGAAGGAGATAAACCACGTAGGCGGTGGAGGTGGGGGAGGTTATGGAGGACACGATGACCACCACGGAAGTGGTGGCTATGGCGGGGGAGGAGGATATGGAGGAGGAGGAGGTTATGGAGGAGGAGGTTATGGAGGAGGCCATGGAGGAGGGGGACACGGTGGAGGAGTGTCACACACGATAATCCTAAATGGTGTAGGAGGCGGCGGACATGATGATCATCACGGAGGTGGTGGTGGATATGGCGGTGGTGGTGGCTACGGCGGCGGTCACGGCTACGGAGGTGGGGGAGGCCATGGAGGAGGCCATGGAGGAGGTGAAGTCATACACTTACATGGAGGAGATCCCTTACCAAGCGGCGGAGGAGGTGGTTATGGAGGTGAGATATGGTTTTACAAGCGTTTATTGAGGAAATCTCATTTCATTTTCATTTTATGCTGATTGAGTATTCACATACCAACTGCGTCGTGACAAGAGGTTCTGACTCATCAGGAACGTGGTAGTTTCTTTTGATTTCCTCTACTTATCGTTCCATCATACTAATATCTGAACTCTCCAAGGCAAGATTTCTACGAGTTGCCGTTTTGTGAGGTATTCAAGCAGAAATAATGAAATAATACTTCGAGTAAAAGAGAAATATTTAGATTACGAGATATCTGTCCCTGGGCGAGAAAAATATTTTTTCAGTTCTTTTTTTTTATAAATAGATAAACAGATTCATTCTGAGTGATGCAAATTTCGGTCAATACAAATATCATTCTCTTTTCCTTGCGTACAAATATCGTATTGATATTACTCAGTTCTATACTATCCATACAGTACAAATATTTGTGGTCTGCACCCAAGTAATTGAATACTAGAAATTTAACTTTACAGAAGAATAACAGAAGTACGAATATCCTATGAAGGTGCTTTATGTCTATTTTCTGGTTAGACTTCAGAGAAGTATTTTCTGAATCAACAAAAAATGACAAAAATATGTAATTTTAGTTGTGTTTCGTACAAATCGTTGAGGCAAGTTACGAAAAACAGAAAATCGAGAAATGTTGAAGTAACTACAGAGAATTGGAATTTTGCAAAGAGGTATGGAATTCAAAATTGAGTAACATTTTCCTGGGACATTCATTCAATTTCCAGAGAAAAAAAGAACTTCAAAAACAATGCATTTGGGAAACGTCAAACTTGACAGGCACAGGGTAATACATCACAACTAAACTGGAAATGATTTTCAAACGTTTTCACAAACCAGAATAGAACTCCAGTCATTCATTTGTGAGAAATTCCATATAAAGCAGACTTTATGAGTGATTATCTTTTCCCGAAGCAAAAATATTATTGTGAATTCGTCATTCATAACCATTTCAGGTGGATTCGGAGGTGGCGGCGGCGGATATGGAGGCGGCCATGATCACCACCACGGAGGCGGAGGAGGCTTAGGAGGAGGTTTTGGAGCAGGAGGTGGTTTCGGCGGTGGCCATGACCATCATCATGGAGGCGGAGGCTATGGTGGAGGAGGTGGATACGGAGGCGGAGGAGGATTTGGAAGCGGTCACGACGATCACCATGGCGGAGATTACGGAGGTGGATTTGGAGGTGGATTCGGAGGCGGATTTGGAGGCAGTCATGACGATCACCACGGCGGAGGAGGAGGCGGTGGAGGTTACGGAGGAGGAAGTGGATTTGGAGGTGGATTCGGAGGAGGTCATGATGAACACCACGGTGGAGGAGGTTATGGCGGAGGAGGCGGAGGTGGATTCGGAGGTGGCTATGACGATCATCACGGAGGAGGTGGTGGAGGTTACGGAGGAGGTGGATTTGGAGGAGGCCATGATGACCATCATGGCGGAGGAGGTGGATTCGGTGGTGGACACGGCGACCATCACGGAAGCGGCGGCGGATACGGAGGAGGCTTCGGAGGAGGTGGATTGGGAGGAGGTCATGATGATCATCACGGGGGAGGAGGATACGGAGGCGGTGGTGGAGGAGGCTCTGGGTTCGTAGGAGTAATTCACGATCATCTCGGTGGAGGAGGTGGTGGAGGATTTGGGGGCGGTTATGGAGGTGGCCATAGCGGAGGTGGCCACGGAGATAGCCACGGTGGCCATCCCGGTTACCCTTAGCTCAATTTCTTCCGTCAGAATACCTCTATTCAAAAGTCTGTTTGCGCCATTAGATCGTTAGCCTGTTAATTTATCGTGATTCGTTGTGCTCTTGTGATTCAGTATGTGTGAGTTGTAAATATTGTTGATATATGTTAATAAAATATTTTTTATATTAATTATAACGTTTTTTCCATTGATGCGAAGTTGAATTCGTGGTGTTATCTCGTAGAGAATGATAGGAATTCTCAACGAAAAAGAATCAGTCGAATCACAGAAAAACTAGTCAAGGGACCAATAGATTTTACATATTTCATAACATGACTTGGAACATGAGGGCGTTCACAATGCATTCATCAATCATAATCAATTTCTAATAAGACTTTCATATGTCTTGAATATTTGCCATCGATGACAATGAATTAATGTAATAGCTTTTGTCGCTTTGAGAACATCATAGTTTGGTGTGCATTTATAGTATACCCGTGATGAAACAGCTACTTTTGTGAATATCCCAACGAAGGGAATACATTCAACTTTCAGAGGCACATTCCAGCAGCATATTTTGTCGAAGGAAACTGGAATTTCCTATCTGCAGTCAGATTTAGCGATATTTACCTCCATCTACGTAACGATCATACCTATATATTCTACATGTTTTCATCTGGTTAATACGATGATTCATTGGTTCGCTGTTTCGTTCTGCGAGGTACAGATGAACCAGGATAAAAAAGCTTGGAGATCCAAAGATTTTTGAGTCCAGTTCCTATTGAAGTGGATGTATCACAACGAATACTTTCGTCAATATTCCTTGCATATTTGTTGACACCCTTCATATGGTGGCATGAGTCAGGAATATAACTGGTTCTCCATGAATATCTGTCCACTAACGTACTGCACAGGTGAAGCAAAAATAGCTTCGAATTCATTAGGACTCTTTCTCACCCTAACGTCGAACTGATATTACTGATACCAAATAACAATATTTATTTCTGGTAACCTCAAGAAAAAATATTCTTTTTGCCAAGAGAAAGATGTTCTAAGGAATTGATTTGTGGCTTCCTATTTTTTCTGTATTGACGTGGGCGAAAAAATGCTAGAATTTCAACAATACTAATCTTGTGAGAGTGAAACGGGCGTCGAGCGCAAGTAATATCGGTTTGGTGTGGGAATTTAATTTTTCTTCATGAGTAGGTACACAATTATATCGCTAAAAACTGAGAGATTATCTAGCTAGCATCCTCGTTCTGAAGCAACAAGCAAGTTTATATTATCTCAGTGCTGGCAATCGCAAATCTCGCAATTTCCTTACTGAGCTGGGTAATGTAGAACCACTTCACGAACATATTTGCTTTGGATAATCGATAATTTCGTTTACTGCAATCGAAAATAACAAAGCAACCGTACTCTGGAACTTTCCTTATTATTCAAACACCCAGCACCCCCTTTCCAACTTACATGTTCAACCATAGGCCATGTTTGTCTCTACAGAACGGTGTTCATGAGATAGAATGGATGATAATGAAAAACAACCACAAAGTTCAGTTAATCCCAAGTAACGTTGTTATTGGAGCATCCTTTTTTTCACAAAATTGAAAAAAAGAAACTGTTACCACGCGATTACCTATATACTAGTTCTCAGGAACAAATTTATATATCTTTCTGAAGTCTTTCAAAACAAATGAACTCATCACACTCCTTTCCAGAGCCTTCTGGAAAACGTAGCCAATTACATCTTGCCACAGAATTGAGTGAACGATGGGAGTTGTCGAGAAGCAGAAAACTTGCAAAACTCCCAGTAATATAATCAAGTGGGTCATTATTCCCAAGATGGTAATACCATAAAATCATTTGAAAAAATCTGGGATCACTGACGAAAAAATATCAGTGTCTTTCTTAAACTATGGAAAACCCAAATGAAAAGAGTACAAGTTTGCCAGCATCACTAAGCTGCTTAATATATACACATTGTGAAAGCTATTTCAGCTGTAGCCTCAGTCCATAATGAAAAAGTGTTTAGTGAGGAGTAAAATCAACACTCCATAATCATGATCTGAGAAAACGAACAATCATTTGTTTGCTGCTTATTTCATGTGGAAATGTTCAAGAAACCTTTTGAAATGTTCTCTTGAGTTTGATGAGCCATTCCATCAATTGAGTTATTTGGCAAATAAAACAATTTTTATTCTGATGAATAAACAGAAGTTATTCATTATTTCAAAATTCACAGTCACAAAGCCTTGCAGCTCCTTCGCTAGGCTGACATATGTAGAACGTCGGCACCCCTTTATATTTGCTTTTGATGTTTTCGATAACTTTGTCCACCGCGCTCGAAAATAACAACGTAACTGTGCAACCCCCGAATCCCGCACCTGTCATACGACTGCCCAGTACTCCCTCCACTTCCATGGCCAACTCCACGAGGTTATCTAGCTCCGGGCAAGATACGTTGTAGTCATCTCTGAGGGAGTTGTGACTCTCGCTCATCATCCTCCCAAAGCCCATGTAGTTGCCCTGCTTCAGCATGTCTGCGCCGTCTTTCGTCCTTTTGTTTTCGGAGATGACGTGCTTGGCTCTCTTGATGACCTCTTCGTTGGCGTTGATCGACTTGAGGTAGTCCAGGTCTTGGGGTCTGGCGTCTCTGAGGCTAACCTTCTTCAAGAGTTGTGCTGCTTCCTCACATTGCTTTCTTCGCGTTGAGTATTCACTGCCTTCATAAAAAAAAATATAAATATTGATCTTTCATTGATCTATTCAGTATCAGAATGGTATCCAAGAAAATATTATTTATTCATTGCATGAAATGAGTTTTAGAAAAATTAATATCGCTAAATCCTTCATTTTGAAGCTTCACTGTTCTCTGTAGAGGTGGGTTTTTTCTCAATTTTGTGCGATTTGTTTCTCAGTGAGAAGGTGCTTAATGTGTTAGTGTTCACACTAGTGTTTTTATACCCTAAAAATCTAAAAAATTTGTTATGTATAATTTCAAGCCCTGATTTATGAATGATCTACTGCAGACGCCAGATGACTGAAGCAAAATTAAGCATACTTTAAATATAAGAGTAGTACAATGTTTGCATGGCCTGAATTGGAGTGAAATTTTTGCGTTGCCTAAAAATGTAACCTAACCTTTTTTCACTTTTTGAAGCGACATAGTCTATATATGAGGAGAATGTTTGTTTCCTATCAATCATAACACCCAGATCCTTCACTTGGTTGACTTCTCTCAATGATGTATAATTAAAGTTGTAATCATAGGAGGAAATTCCGTTTCTGGTAAATCTAATGCAACAGCATTTTTCTAAATTTGAGTAGAGCTTGTTTATTCGACAGTTACTATGAAACCTATCAAGATCACTTTGAATTAGGGAACAGTCAGTGATACAATTCACTTGAATTTTTTTTTTTCGATCGTATGTATATAAAGTTAGTCCACAGAACTGAAAGCGTGATTTTATATCGTTGAGATAAATAATGAAGAGTAGTGGTCCCAGGTGCGAACCCTGAGTTACGCCCTAGGTTACAAAAATATGTTTGCTTTGAAGACAAAATACTTATATCGTGTGTAGCATTTCAAGTTTCGAAGGAAATTCAACATATCAATGACTATTTTTGGAAAATTGTTTATGGCAACTGATGTAGACAAATGAATGAATGCTGAAGTTGAAACATTCAACTTGAAATAAATATTGATATCTGCCCAATGTGAAATATTTTCTTCTAGAAAACTAGCTGATTATTACGGAAAGATCTCGAGAAAAGAGATATTAATATGAAATTCAACCTTATCCTTTCATAACCTCACTTTATTTTCTATATTCTGAAAACTCATAGTCCATCTTCTCCTTTCCATTCCATCAATTAGAGCATGGTATCGTTTCTCAATCATCTCAAGATGAACTTCACCATGAGTTATGAAATTGTCTTTGCTGATCAGATTAGATTAGTTACCGTACCATAAATTACAGTACCAGCGTTTCCCATGCTAAATATTTTTTTCTATGTATTTATAGACCAGCAAATTTAAAAATTCATAGTCCACTTGCATATATTATCACGTAGAAAATGAATTCGAATATGTGAGACGACAGGGCACCTTAATTCGAAGTTAAGATCATCATCATCAATCATTCATGTTCAATAGAGTTCAGAAAGTTTCTTTCAATCATAACCAGATACGGTATTTATCATCTCACCGAGACATAATATCAGGTGTCCCTCAGGGAAGCGTGGTTGGTCCTATTCTATTTTTGCTTTTCATTCAGTAAAACCCAAAGTAGTTCTTCAATTACACAATTCGCTGATGATACAACATTCAGTGTAGATGACAATAATATACCCATGCTATAAAGCCAGAGTCGCCATAGACCAAATGAGGTTCTACTGTTCCAAAAATGGACTGGCCTTAAATTGTAACAAAACTAATATGTTGCTGTTCTCGACAAGGGAAGTGGATTTAAGTGTACTGGTCCGTTCCGAAAACAAATCGGTAGTGCAAAAGAAGACTGTGAAATTCTTAGGAATTCATATCGACGATAATCTTTCGTGGATCTGTCACATAGATTTTATTACGTCGAGGCTAGCTAGTCACTGTTTTGCCTTGAGGCAGTTGAGAAGTTTTGTTTCACTTGATGTATTAAAGACATATTACTCTGGCCATATCCATTCAATCATAAACTACTGCATAATGTGCTGGGGAAATTGCTCCAGGGTGAATGGTGTACTGGTCCTTCAAAAAAGAGCGATCAGAATTATGACTTTCAAAGATAGAAGATCATCATGTAAGGACCTATTCAAAGAACTGAATATGCTGACTGTGACATAATAATAATAATAATAATAATAATACATTTTATTTATCTACCATACATTAACTTGTAAATATAGTACAGAGGTATATTATTTGTAGGTAAATAAAAGGAATCTGTTAGGCTATAATGCCAATTCTTCCACATCTATGTACATTTTGAACTGTGTCACGCATATAAAAAAGAATGAAAATCCATTTATATTCCGAAATGACATATCTAACACCAGTGGTCATAATCTCAGAAATAATCACAATATCCAAATTCCTGAACATAAATTGGCAATAGTGAGTAAAGGGCCGAATATAATGTCCATAAAACTCTTTAATAAATTACCATCAGATTTGAAATCTGTTACCGCAATTCATATTTTTAAAAATTTGGTCAAAAAACTTTTACTCCAATATAGTTTTTATACAATTGAGGAGTATTTCAACTGTATTATGTGATATTTTTCTGTGTTTGACATGTATTTTTATGTTTTTAGCATTGTTTTCCTGACGAGTTTCTATATCTGTGAAGATCCACTGAAATAAATTGATATTATTAAGATGGCCCTTCAAATATCGAAAATAGGGCATACCTAATTACACTTCCTATCTGGCGTATTTGAAAGATGGACACAAACGTGATATCAGCTGACAGGTCTGTCTTACAGTTCATACCACCTTCTTCAATATTTTTTTCTGTCAATACCACCATGTTCCATAAAGAAGTATGGATAAGGTTGATGAGCTGGAAAGGGAACCTGGCTACTAAAATAGCGTGTGTTAGTTGTGATCGTGATATTGTACAAAGGTATGATTTTGATTATACCCTTTTTCCGACCATTTAAGGGTCATAACTCACGCTATGCTCTACGCACCAAAACGTGTCAGTAGAAAAAAATTGTTCTTTGAGAAACGCATATTCTGCCTTTTTGCACCAAAAACACTATCAGATCAGACGCGGTTTCATTCATTAGGGTGTCTTTCACTATTCATTCCATCTTTAACACTTTTATCGATTTTTCATAATCAGATAACAGACTTACCTTTATCCATTTCAAAAATCGACGATGTGAATACTGAGTTTTTAGAGAAATAGGATAGATAACACGATAAGAATTATTTGAAGGCATAGATGATAAGGATAGATGGCATTAGGGAGTTCGTTAACAAGTCAAGTTTTTTTTCATTACTCATGAATAATGCCAAAAGATGGCAATCAATTGAAAAGCAGAGGTGACATTTCCTGTCAAAGTCGTGTAATCCATCATATTGAGTTATAATTCAATGCCTAAACCATAATTTGTTGTATAACCATCTATTTTTTGTTCTAAAATTGTTCGTTTCCGTTAACCAGCTGACGAACGTCAACCCTCAGAAGTCGAAACTTGTGCGAGCAATGGATCAACGAGGCCTTACCTTTTAACGTGCGATTACCCAGCACGGTGGACCGGCGAGGATTCGAACCCCGGCCTTCCGCTTGATAGGCAGATATGCTAACCACTACACTACCGAGACCATCTATTATATACTCTATTTCGAATCTTCATTTGCTCTTTCAACATTTCAGTCGAACTGTAAACTCATTGTTAGTGAGAATCTTACAGGAAACTATGATAGTTTTTTGTTGAATATTAATTTCCATCAAGTTTCTGCCACTTCAATTCAAAGTTTCAAATCCTCTTCACGGAGGCATTGGAAAATTATTGTACTGTATTGTATCTCTAAGTAATGCTTTTACCGATTCTCCTTAACGCTCACAAATAAAATTACGTAGTTAAACTGGCCCCAGATACTGATCGTTAATCTGATATCTTCTAAAGCCCATACAAAACGAAAGCATTCGATGAAACTTGTCGCATAAGTGAATACATAAAAGAATCCTTCAACCTTGAATGGAACTAACCTGTCAATTCATGCTTCACATTCGAATTTGTAACGAGAATCACTATCCTCTGATCGGTCAGAGGAATATACGACGAGGTCAACTTTCGACAATCTATCAGCAACGCTTGCTGTTTTCTTCCCATAAACGAAATGAATTGGTCCATTATACCACAAGGCACACCAGCATATCCATGTTCAGCCCGCTGGCAAGCCAAAGCCTTCTGTACGAGACTCACTTTGCTCGGTTGTCCGACTTCATCCAAGAACATGTAGACTGCCACTTCTAGTGCAGCACTGCTAGATAGTCCCCCTCCAATGGGAACGCTGCTGTGGATGACGGCTTTGAATGCTGGTGCAGTTCCGATGTAGTTAGCAATGACCCCTCTGACGTAAAGCGACCATTTAGGACCTCCAGTGGTGTCCTTAATGTTGTCCATGTCTATGACGGCCTTCTGGTTCTCCATTACCGTTGCAGAAGTGTATACGAAGGACTTTTTGCCTTCGTTCTTCTTACCCACTACTATGGTGACCAGGGGTAAGGCCATCGGCATTACGAATCCTCCATTGTAGTCGGTATGCTCTCCGATCAGGTTAACCCTTCCTGGGGCGTAAACGTAGGCTAGAGGTTCCTCGTTGAAATGGGATCTGAATAGGTCTTTGGTTTCCTCCAGAAGGGTCAAGATGGACGGGATTTTATCGGCCATCGTGGGGTTCACATTTTGAATTTTGACAAGCTTTGTCAGATCAGGTGACAGAAAGAGGTTAGGAGAACATGATACAACCTCTACTACCACGTTTTTAACAATGTATGTAGGCATTTCACCCAAACATTTCGATTTCATGATGTGATTTGCCGCTAAAATCCGCTTCCGTTCTCGAAACCTGTTACTTTTTGAAAATGAGGATGTTCAGAAAAGTAATAAGGTAATTTATTGTGATATTAGTAGTTAGATAATATGTGCGTGTTTCTCTTGTGGTGAAATTCAGTGCTATTTTTCAATATTAGCAATGGAAGGAATTTTTAGAAATTGCGGCAACTGACAGATTGGTGATACTTCTTGCAGCGACAGGTTCGCGAGAAGTTGCAGTGGCAAATTGCATAGTGTAATCCAGATATAATGTGTTCTGCTCGTGAGGTGCTAAATGTGATTTTGAATGATGATATAGATGACTTTAAGAACTCAAGGAATATCGTCTACGAAATTGTATACTGGTCATGAATAAAACATCAAAAATCCTTCATTTTCAACCGATGCCAATTAGATTGGCAGATAGTTCTATTCTTTCCGTGGTAGAGCTGACTGAGTTGGTGGAATACTTTGCAAAGGAGCATGATAATACTTAGTTGGAACAATATTAAGATATTTTTATCCGCATGCTGTTTCTTGTTCGTACATGTCACATACTGAAAATGAAATAAAGGAACGTATTATTATGTTTTTAATGATATACACTGTTAACATTTGACATAAGTTTTGAAGTTCTGAAAACAAATAACCAATTGGGATGAACCAACACATATATAAAATTGTGGGAATTCGAAAAAAATTCCAAAGGAGGAGAAATTCATAGAAGTGCTTCGGAAAATGATTATTCTAATTACAAAAATCCGTACAGATATCGATAGTCTGAATAACTTTGAGATTACTTACGAACGGTCAAAACTGGAATGAGAAACACCTGCATGAAAAATCAAGTAAAACGTAGAATCATACCTTGAAAGATTCCATTATACAGGGTGTAACTGAATAAGTGTAAAACATTTAAGGAGGTGATTCCTCATCGAAAAAAAGATAGGATCTTTCATATAAAGAAACTTCATTGGAGCATCCCTTGTTAGGATACAGCCCCTGAAAGGGGGTACATAAAATTTGTATAACAATTTTTTTCACGAGCACTGAGAAAGTTACAATATTGAAATCAACCTGATGTTTAGTACTACTGAACAGACACTTAGCCAGTAATTTATTTGGTTTACCCCATGGTTGTAAGGGGTGGAAAACGTAACCCCTAAAATTTATTTCCAATGTAACTTTTTGTTTTATTATTTGTTTAGTAGTAGTAGTAGTAGTAGTAGTACATTCATTATCCCAAGAAACATTACATGTTTATGTACAGGGATCTCATAGAAGTATTACATCTATAATTTGAATAATACATATAATAACTTACTATACAAAAAAAAAACAAGAAAATGAAGCAGTGAAAAAGGATCAAACCCTCAAAAGAGAAAAAAAAAAGATATGCTTGCCTAATCAAGCAGAAAGGATTTTAATTTATTTTTGAATTTAAAAATTGACTTATTCTCTTTAATTTCTGTAGGAATGGAGTTGTAAATAGCAATTCCCTCATGATATATTGATTTTTTACCAAAATTAGATTTAACAGTTTTGATACATAATAATTTATTTTGCCTCGTAGAATGATCATGTGTGTTACATATCTCAGTGAAAATAATATTATTTGATGTTTTCATTTCGTTTTTAACAGAGTGAATAAAACAGCAAATCTTCAGTTTATAAAGAGAATTCATATCTAACAAATGATTTGGTTTGTAAAGATTTTGTGTCGGCTCTAGATACGGTAATTTATATATACATTTAATTGACTTATTTTGTAAAGATTTCAAAGGTTTTAGAATCGAGCAGTTTGCTGTTCCCCATATAGATATGAGATACTGTAGGTGTGAATAAATCAGACTGAAATATATATTCTTCAAGAATTTAAGTGGTATGATGTTCCTTATTCTGAAGAGGATTCCAATCAGCGGTGAAATTTTTTTTCTGATATTTTCTACGTGTTGGGCCCATGATAATTTTTGATCGATGTATAATCCCAGAAGTTTTGTGGTGTCAGTATAATTTATATAATTGTTATCTATTACTATCGAATTTGTAGGAATGGCATTCGTTCTTTTGAATATATTTGTATAAGTTGATTTGTTGAAATTCAATGTCAATTTGTGTTGTTGAAGCCAAATGGTGATTTTTTTCATATCATCTTTTATATCATTTTGAATCTTTTCATAAGTTTCTGAAAAATAAATGATTGTAGTATCATCAGCAAATAATACAAGTGTTCCCTTCAATGGTACATACGCAAGAGAATTGATATAAATTAAAAACAAAATGGGTCCAAGAATAGATCCTTGCGGCACTCCGCAAGTTATATTATTTAAAGAACTTCGATGCTTTCCGATATGAAAGTATTGTTTTCTATTGAATAAATAATTTTGAAAAATCTTCAGGAGAGTTCCTCTTATACCCATATTCAACAATTTTCTGAGCAAAATTCCATGATGAACGGTATCAAAGGCCTTACATAGATCCAGAGATAAAAGGCAACATTTTTTATTTTCATCAATTTTTATTTGAATTTGTGAAATTATTTCCATTGCTGCTGTTTCTGTATCTCTGCATTTACGAAACCCATGTTGACCATCATATAATAATTTATTTTTCTCAAGATATTCAATAAGTCGTATGTGTAACACTTTTTCCAAAATTTTAGAGAATACTGGCAGAACAGAAATTGGCCGATAGTTATTCAAATCCGTTTTTTTGCCGTTTTTATGAATAGGTGAAACTTTGGCAATTTTCATACTATCTGGTATTATACCTATTTCGAATGATTTTGAAATTATAAAAAATAAAATGGGCGCTAATTCGATTTTCACTGCTTTTACAATTTTTGCACTTATTCCATCATAACCACAAGCCTTTTTTGTATCTAATTGTTCAATGATTTCTTCAATTTCAGTCATGCTTGTAGGTCTCAAAAACATGGATGAAACACTTGTTCTCTCTTCGAATGTTTTCACGCTGGGAATGGTAGATGCTAATCTATTACCAATATTAATAAAATGATTATTTATTTCCTCGCATATCCGATAGCCTGTTTCATTCTGAACAAGAATGTCTCTTGGGTTTTTTGCCCAAAATAAACCAGTTCGCAGCAAAAAATTATTTCACGAACTACTACACAGATACATCTTCATAAATGCGAAAATACGAAACTAATCTATCTAGTAGGTCGCTATTAGCGATAGTGACAATTAAATTGGTATGACGCTGTCATGTCAATTAATATTGTAACTTTTACAGTGCTTGTGAAAATAATTGTTATACAAATTTGATGTTCCCCCTTTAAGGGGCTGTATTTTTAGAAGGGATGATCCAATGAAGTTTCTTTATATGAAAGATCCTATCTTTTTTTCGATGAGGAATCACCTCCTTAAATGTTTTACACTTATTTGGTTACACCCTGTATATTTCATCAGTATGTGATTAGTATTTGAATATTATTTTCAAGAAACACGATTTATCAAAGAAATAAAAATACCAGCAGGTACTTCCATATCGAATCACCGTGCACTTTTTATCGCGAAAAACCGATAGTTGTTGTAGCAGTTGTAGCAAGCAGGCAGTCGAATGAAAATAGAGTACCTACTTTAATTCATAATTGATAGTCCGTCGCAACCAAATCTATTTCGAACTCTTCGACTGCTCTCATACCAGCATTCCTGGAGAGAATGACATTGTTATAAATCGTTTGTATGAGCTATACTCATCATAATCGTTGATAACTCGCAACAATTCCTCGTGAACTGATATCAATTTTTCGAGGTCGTTTCTATTGAAGATTGATTTTATTGTTCTATTCACCTATGCCTACCTTGGAGTGTGCGTCATAATTCTCCTATACCAACTCCCCATAGTCCTGCGGTAATTAAAATTACTAAGGAATGTCACTATTATTTTTGGGGTTTCTCAGTGACGAACAACACTTGCCATCTTTGAACAAAGTCGAGAACTGTTTCAGAGTGTTCACCACTTTGTGTTTCATCAGTGGACTACAGTAGGCAGTACCCAGTACCACGTAAATCGTGTAGATGACGCTAGTGAAATGAAAAATAGGCAGCAGTAACTTTGTTTTGATCAATTTTATATTGCAATCCACGTTGTAAATAACATCAAACATTTTGTAATTCTAAGTGGCAATTTGTGTAAAACACAAGTAGGGTGATTTTTGGAACTTACACCAGCTGTTTTTATTGCGGATATTCTTGGTATTTACATACGAAAGGGCATCATTGTTCTGTTGAAACATAAGGAATTGAATATTGTTTGTTGTATTATGACTGTCAGGTGTGGTCAGGTGAAATTGTGGTTGATCCATACGGCTTTTGCCACGTTCTGCTCAGAAATGAAAAGCGACTTAGGGTGGATTTGGAAAAACTTTTAACATTTATCACTATGAGATTTAGGTAAAGCAGGATGGTGGTGTCAGTCATAAAAAAAAACTAAGATTTAAAAGATAAGTTGTCATCTGTCAATACTAACATTTGACATTGACTATAACAATAAAAAGGCTAATTACTTGCTGTCAATTTCACAATTGGTACCATCCTGGTTTTTCACCGTACCCCACCATTAAAGATTGTTGGGATCGAGCTTGGAATTCACTCCCTGATGATATATGGGTATATGCTTTCTGACCAAAATATCTCAGATATCCTATGGAAGGTTTGTTCCCGTGGAAAAATTCGAATGGTGTCTTTTTTTGAAGGAATGTGGGAGCCTATTTTTAGTAAATACAGCATGAGCCACAGCTTCTGCCTGATGAAACATAGGTAACTCTATAACTCCGAATCTATCAAATCGTTGTTAAAGTTCGATTCATCCTCTCTGCCTAGCCATTCGTCTCAAGAATCCTGGGAATGGAGTTTTCGGTTTTGATACTAAGAGATCTGAAGAAATTGCGGAGAGATTTTGAAACGTACTCTTTCCCTTTTGATTTTGATAGATTTTCCAGTTTTACGCTCCATTTTCAAGACGAATTATCTGATACCGTTTTCAGCTTCGTGTTTATGTATGATGAATTCAACCTCTTTGGAGCGGGAATATTCATCTATGAAAGGGATATAGTAATCTTTTCCACCAATCGATCTCGTAGAGAATGGTCCAGCTATATCTGAGTGAATTTTCTGTAGAAAATCTGTACAGGAACTGGTACTTTCTTTGGGAATATTCCTCACCATTTTGGTTTTTTACATGCTGCACAGTCAACGAGTGGTCGTTCATCTGGAAGTACGTCAGGATCAGCAACTAACTTTTCAACTTCATCGAATGCTCGTATGGGAAGATGACAAAGTCTTCTATGCCATATTTCTACGCTAAGATATGATACATCTAGGTCATATCGTTCATATCGTTTCCCAACGTGATCGATCCAGCATATGTATGAATATCATCCAAGAATTCTTTGTTTCCGGTCATGTGGGACGTTGGTCCTGTGTCGAAAACCCATTTTCGCAGCAGATTTCGACGTTTTTTCATGAGAGAATAGATACCAAACGGAGATATCATGAATATACTTGAATAGATAATGATTCTCATAGTATATATTATTGCAGAACATAACCTCTGAGTTCTCATCTACATTCGTAAACAAAATAGGTACATGCGTAAATTTCTTGCGCACATCCTATTTCATTTACCAAACAATTCTCAAGTTGGAAGTTCACCATCTTCTTAAATCTTAAATGTAAACTGTTGAGCCATATGGGTTTTTATAAAAGTTTCTATTTAATTTCTATGTTCCTTCTCTCCTTATTGATAAGTCTCAAATGATGAGTCATAAATCTTAGGTTTAAAGTATTAATATAAATCTGCCCTTAAATATATAGGTATTACAAACATTCCAGTGATCTAGGAAATGGAAATCATAATCAGAATCATTCACTACAGTACGAACCTCTGGTATTACTTCGCCCCTCTCATATAAAAAAATTGTTATGCATTATGCATATATTTCTTAGGTATTATGAATTTCAGGAGCCTTCCTAGGATGTTGAAGGGGAAATGAAACATTTTTTGTGAACTATTTTGTATTACTTTTTCATTTATTATTATAAGATGCAATACACATTGAACTTCACAATACTGAGAGGTAATTTGGATTATTTTCACATGATGAAACTCTGATATATCGACAAATATATTCAGTATTAATTTCAATATACGCACTATCTATTCACCATCAATTATATGTTGTGAGAAGTTTCAAAGTGTAAAGATATATGAACAAACATAAATGGTGTTAGCCGCTATATAAGCACTCTCTACTGAATGATTAGCAGAAACAATTCAACTATAATATGTAAAGATGAAGTGGATTGAAACACTCCTTGCAGCTGTAACTGAATACACAAGCTCATTTCCTCAAGTATTCAGGAACTCACAAAGCTTAAAAAAAAGGTAAACTGATCTGTTGCAGGGTATTGCTATTTCAAAGATCGATGGAAATAAAGCTGAGGTATTTTCTGCTGTTTGACTCGTCTTCCATAATATGTGTACAGGTTTTTGAAACACCCTGGAGGTCCAATTATCAAGCTGATGAACATATACGATCGTGCGTAGAATGACGCGTGCTTCCGAGTGTGTGGTTATAGCAAAATTTGGTGATCGAGTGTCTGGATAAGGCCAATAACTAATCCAGTTAATCACACTTTTTACTTTCTGAATGACTGAAATTGCTGCAAGCACTACATAAAAAGTACAGATATCATTATTCTATCGTCTAGAGGTGATATTGATGATATTCTTGATGTCTTCTGAAGCAAAATATCCAGTTCGATGCTGAGAAAGTACAAAATTTAGGATACCTGGGGAAAGCATTCATTGCCTTGGTGTTTTATTGACCAACATACACTGTGAGTCAAATTTTTTGATAAATCCATATGTCTTCTGGTTTTGTTGTTGATTGGAAAAAGTGAAGCGAGTGATGCTTTCTTCAGAAATATATGTTTTTTTGTGATCATTGTTCAACTTTTCGTCCAAGCTGCACGGAACTGAAGAGCTACCAGTACGTATGTCAGAACTGTACCAGATATCTGAAATTAGAATACAACATGTGAGATTCCATGAGTATGCAAATAGTTATTTGTTGTAACTCTGATTGTGACCTAGCAAATAAACATCAAACTTTTTTGTAGCACCTTTGTATCTAGAATGAGAATCATGTTTACCCTATATCACCAGAAATTATTCAGTACAACATCCACTTGAACAGTGAAAGAAGAGAAAATCTCATTAACAGAAATGAATGAAATTTGCCATTATAGTTTTCTTTCCATCCCCTGTATTCGGGAAGGAGAGTTATCTTACATTTCAGAGAAAAAGTGAGTTCGTAAGCGAAGCATCACCAACGAAACCAATAATTTTTTCTGAAGAGAAGAAAGAAGCTTTAATGTTTTGGTGCCAATCTTCATACATGAAAACACCTTTTACGGAAATGCCGGCTTCTGGTATTATAAATCTTGAGGAGCTAGAGGCAACTGTAATAATTCTTGGCAAGAAAAGGGAAACCAGACTTATGAAAAGCTCTCTCAGCAATAGATCCTCTTTTTTGATAACTAAACGCACTGCTCTCAAATTATTCTTTCGTGTGATCATATAGGAGCTCTGAAAGAGAAAATACAATGAACAAAACATCGCTTCCAGCAAATCATCAATCAGGCAAGAATTTTGTGGTTACTAGTTTCGAACCCTGTGAAACACCTCCATTCAAATCAGAATTTCCGTGTTCGAAATGATTGCATTCACGAATCCAATGCCAGACAGTTGTTTCGACCTGTCATAGGTCCTCGCAGTAACAATTGCAGCTTTTCCTGCAAGTTGACCGTCGATTCTCGATCGCGGCTGATAATCTGATGCGGCTTTGTACGATGACCCGCTCTAAGATATCTCCCCTGCTCGGTGAAGTTTGAGACTTCGGTTATCACCCAGCAGAAGGCGTTGCACCTTAAAAGTTCACACCATCTGCACCAACCCTTTATTTATTACCGAGGTATCAGATTGCATGTTGTCGACAACCATATAGAAAGATCTATCGGACAAATTACTTTTCAAGAAAGCACTCAGATTAGAGGGTGAGTCATAGTCAGTATTGGAGTAGTTAATCTCTGTTGGTAGTTTTCACTTCCACACCAAAGGTTGTTCGAACTGATTTTGACTGTAATTGTTATTCAGATTCACTACAGTACGTTCCTCATGTTATATGTTTACGTCAGGAAAGGAGGGAAAATCGGAAGAGAAACCGGTGAGGGCGGATTTCAGAAAGATCACTCCGAGATTTTCTACTCAATACTTACAGATGCGAGTAATCTTCTTCCAATTATAATGGTATCAGATGCCTTCACGACTGGTTTTTGGAGAGTAAGTGTGGCAACCAGCATTTCCACCTGTGAAAATGTTGAGTTTATCCTTTGTTTTCTGATCTGTGTAGAAAATTGAGAGAGAACATTCACAGTGAAACATTTGAAATTTTCAATAAACAAATGACAAAATAAGCAATTGGGGCTTTGCAATACATTTTTAATCAATCACATCGTGATCTGAAAAAGGAAAATCTGCAAAAGGAATTCATTTTATCTATTTCCTTTCATACCAGACGGCTGCAAAAATCGAAAATAATATCTGACTCTGACAGCTTGTTGATTTGTGTTTGGTTGAATTTTCTGATGTTATTGAGGTTACGGAGTCTGAATCGCTTGCACCAATATCATCATTATCGATATCATCATTGGAAATTAATTACAGATTATCATTTATTGAAAATCAAGAAGTGAATATTTTCCAGAGATAGAAGGTGGGAGTTGTGAAAAATTCATAACAATTCCATATTATATATCTCATTACACAAGATAATAATAATAATAATAAGATAATCGAATCCAAAAAAAAGGTTGGTCGAAATTAAGTTAGTTTTCATTGATCAAAGAAAATAGTGTTGTGACAAGAAAGTCATTTTTTCATATCAAAATATGAAATATCAGTAAAAAAATTGGGATATCGAATATGAAATATTGGAAAAAAAAATCAATAAAAAAATGAATGAAATAGTATAAACAAACGTTAAAACCAAGTTTCAAGTTGAGTGTACTTACGACGTTTCGATTGCTGATATCCGCAATCGTCTTCGGGTGATAACTGACAATATTTCAGGGTAGGGCTGGATATAAAAATCCGATTCCCCATTGGTGGGGAAATGGGGCGATATGAAAATGAGGCGCACGGGTGCTACTAGACGTGCGCTGATCGGGAAATGGATGTATTGGTGCGAGATTCTCCCTCATCATTCAGGTAGTGTCCAGTATGCGTTGGTTTCCTGTAGACCAACGCATTCTGGACAATACCTGAATGAGCAATACAGCCAACTATAATCTACGAGGCGGGGAATCGTCAAGTCACTGATTGATAAGCCAATCAATCTCTGCAACACCAAAGAAAGTCGCGACTTGACTGAAGGAGGAACTGAACAACATAAAGAAGGATCTCTAGAAGAACGGCTACTCGAAGAAGCTAGTGGATCAGACATTGGCCCGGACAAACTAAAGGAATACCAATGAGACATTGGAATAATTGGAATAACAAGATCCATCCGTCTTCTACGTGAAAAGACTTTCAGGGAGGATCAAGAGGATAGGAAAGAAATACAACGTCAGAGTCTGTTTTCGATCAGGGAACCCGATACGAAGCCAGCTCACAAAAATACGAAAACCGAACAAAAAAGGAGACACCAACAGCTGCGTTCAACGGATACCATGTAATTGTGGCAAATCCTACATCAGAGAAACCAGAAGACCATTTGAAGTGGAAATTGGGGAACACAAGAAGAACACACAACCAGGAAAACTTCGGAATCAGGAATGGCGGAGTATGTTTGCAACGATGCATTCAGTTACACCAGCGTGGGAGTCCGGAATGTGTGGAAACCTCTTATCCAAAGGATGGACCAACTTCGACTCGAGGGGAGGGAAAATCTGGCGCCTATACATCCATTTCCTGCTAATAACCAATCAGAGCACTCCTAGTAGCGCATAATTGTTAGCACCCAACTCCCCCACCATAGAGAAATCGGGTCTTTATAACCGACCATATCTCGAAATGTTGTCAGTCATCACACGAAGATGAGTGATATTTCATATTTTGCTATATCAATTTTTTTGTCACCACATTATATTATTTGATCAATCAAAACTTTAATTTAATTTCGATCGAATACCGAATTATTTTTCAATTGCAATCAATTGGCATAATTCTTTTACCTGCGCAGCCTCTTGTCGTGTCAGTTTACTTATCGGATACTTGAATAGGAATGATAACACATCTTCGTTCTGAAATGAAAAGAGTATTACTAGACTCATGGAAACAAAAATATAATGAATATCAAAGAGGCACTTCAAATATTCTAGTCCAGTGGTTGCCCAAGTTGTCGGACTACGATCCATCTAAAATAAATTACAAAACTCGGGACAAACCTCTAGGAAATTCAACCGTAAAAATGAAAAACCAAAAATACAATACAATTTTCAGTACTCATTCGAATAACTACATCAGACAGCTGTTTCGACCCACCAGGTCTCATCAGTGAAACTTGGCTTGACTGTGAACACAAACATTTCGAAATATCTACTCCTTACGAAGTAAATATCTGAAACTGATGCAGATGGTGTAAACCTCCAAGGAGCAACACCATCTGTTGGGTGTCGACCGAAATCTCGCACTCCCCAAGGCAAAGAGACCTCTTTATTGCGGCTTCGCCGTACGATGGTCCGTTGTAAGAGGTCTCCTCTGCTTTGGGCAGTGCGAGTTTGAGACTTCGGTCTTCACCCAGCAGAAGGCGTTGCTCCTTGGAGATTTACACCATCTGTACCAGTATCAAATGTTATGTCATTGGGAAGGATAAAATTGTTTCCTTTGTTTTCCCATTACAGTTTTGACATCAAGTTCAACTCGCATTACTTTCAATCTGAGTGAGTTTGATATGTCCAATTTATTTCGGTATTCGCAGGGCCCACTAAAAATTCACTCACGACCTAACAGTGGGTTACGACCCGTAGATTGGGAAACCCTGTTCTAGTCAACTTGTGTATTGAATTATGAACTGAATTACAATGATAATCAGAAACTTGGCTATTTTTGTAGAGAGAATGAAGTTTGATGAATTATTTGTTGGCTTACTTCTCCAAATCAAGAAATAGAAAATTCAACTTCTACGGAAGAAGAAAAAATTGATGTTGAACTGAAATGAATTAATATTGAGAAAACGATATTTCAATATGAATATTGTTTCAAAATTGGTCAAATATTGACAATTCCAACTGCATTCTGTAAGGCTCAATATTGATAATATATGGGTTTGATAACTTATCACCAATACCTATCAGAATTACCATATCAGGTGATAATGAATAATATCAGTTAGATAAATAGATATTGCAATATTTTCTGCATATTTTGTATATACCCAATTTTCAAATCCGAATCCAATATATTATATATATATATAATATATATATATATATATATATATATATACATACATATATATATATATATATATATATATATATATATATATATATATATATATATATATTTTCGACATTTTTTGGCAGCGTAGATCAAAATATTGTATTATCACATTGGGTGGCATATTGGCATAAAACTGCAATGTAGATATGCGAATTCTGATATTCTGAATATTCAAATAGTCATTTTCGAAGGTTTGGTATCGGGATTTTGAGAGTGTAATCAAACATATATCAATATTGGTAATGTAATAATCATGATGAATTATTCAAAAAAAAAAAATGAAAAAATTGAAATATCGACGTGGTAAATTTCAATACCAGAAAATTACGTCCAGAACTTTTTGCACAGCAAGTTTGATATTCCAAACCAAACCGCCATCATAAAGTTTCTAACATTTCAATGTTGTCTCGAACATACACCACATCTATACAACCCAATTCCCCTTCAAAAACAAGCCTCTTCCTGCCGTAGAGCATATAGTGGTCGACAAAGTTTTTTTCATCGTGAAGATCGTGACAAGCCCCGCAGCAGCCAGTGTTTTTTCCAGGTTAGTATTCGGTTAGTACATGTGAATGAGTCAAATTTTCCAGTTGATTATTCAAAAAGAAAAATAATAATAAATCCGAATATGAAAACTAAGAATTATTGAATATTCCTTTTTTGTCGATATATCATTAACAATATTGTACCAATATAGTCAAAACGATATATCCTCAGATTGTTTTCGAATATTGCTATCTGATATCACCGAATGTTCAATATAAGGTCAATATTCCCGTAATATGTTTGTGCTACTTAGGATCCATAGGAATATCTACACAAAGCAAATTAAAAAGCTATTCATAGACAAAATCTTACTCACCAGGATAATATTTCATTCCAACCCTTGTTTTGTTCACAGAAAACTATCTCTTCCCTACCTCAAATTGAGTAACATGAATTATTAAACCTGATAGGAAATACAAATAATTTTGTGGAGAGAAGGAATCTTTGAGAAAAACAAACTGGGAATGCAATATCATCCAATGAATAATGTTTTCTTTAAACTTTTTTTTGTTTGTGTAGAAATGTTTGTTGAAAATTTGATGTTACCCTTTCCATAGAAGTATAGTATACGTTCTACATTGACTGGGAAAATGAGGAAAATTACTTCCTGAACTAACCCTAGTCTTTAGATCCATTGTCTTTTCCGAAGTTGCTAACCTGTTGAGCGAAACGCGCAAGGAGGGCAAATAATATCAATTCGGTAGTCGGTTGATTGATCTCTATAGGAAGTCATCAATGAATATTCTAATCAGTATCTGGACTTCCATGTTGTGTATAAATTCGATATATCCCAAAGGAATATATTGAGTGAATTACAGATAATTATTCTTCGGTTGGTCCCATCGGAATAAATCACCTATAACTGATATGCAAAAGTTGGAAGAATGAATCACCATGCCACCATCTCACGATACCTCACGCGAATATCCGTCGATTTACTTTTTGTGCTGAATATGATAAGTTCGTAAGTGTGAACTACTTTCGAATAAGTGAAACCGGTAATTTTTCTATCCTATGGAAAAAAGTCGCGAAAGCCATGCTTAGTGAAGACAAAAAAAAATTGGCGGAAACTGGGGAAACTAGAGAAAAAACTCCGTTACTACTTGTCCGGTAATTAACTATGATGTCACGTTCCAAAAAAAAATAAAGAAATGAGTGGACATATGATTGGAAATAGATGAGACTGACAATGATTTTTGATCATTGATCATCGACAGGGGCAATGTACTCTGTTGATAGAAAAACGTCTGAATTTCTATCATCCCACCTCATTTTTTGCTCCGCACTGTTCCTGACTTGTGCCAGCCGAGAGTCTCGCACACAAAACAATTCCTTTTTTGTTGGCGCAGATTCGTCGTCAGATTCACCAACAGAGAATCTTTCCACAGGGATGACGCTGTTGATAAAATACTGGGGGATGATCCGGCTGATATCAAGAATTATCTTGTACTGAGGTGGAATAACTATCTGACACAAGGACTCGAGAAAGGCAACGAAGGCCCTACTCAATAAATGGCTACTTTCATTGCACTACATTGAAACCACCTAAACTGTTACTGGAAGTCCAGACCTTACACTCGGCATCAAAATTTAAAAAAAGAAGGTTTTCCAAATGGACCTTCATATTACATTGGCCAAAGGTTTATCAGCCCTCATTACGCCTATTACTGGTTTGATGAGTGATCGACATGCTGAGGTATTCAAGACGACTTTGTCCGACTTGGCCGGGGAGGGTGAAGTATTATGCAAAGTTCATCCCTCGATTTCAAACCACAGGAGATTCCTGATTGCGTACTATTCCCAATAACAATCAAGCAACTTGCGGTCGCACAATTTCCAGATGTTCTTCTGTTCAGATAGGATTCCAACGAGACGTGCAAAGCGATAAAATACCTGCCAAAAACTTAAGGGCTCAACCTTTCTCTTCAAAAATCTCTAGGGCCCTGCCCAACGAAGTCAATGGAGATCTCTGAAAAATCAAGAAAGGGGGATAACCTTGAGAAGACAAAACAGAATCCGGGGGAAGATGTTCAAGACATGCAACAACAAATAGAGCAGATAACGTATTTTACATTTTATGCTGGTAGCATTAAATATTATACAGCATTTAACGAAACAAGCAAAAACGCTTACACTATGGAATTGGTTCAGGGATATAAAATCCCTTTTGATACCCCACCTTACCAAAGACAGGCATCTGAGCCGTCGACAATTCCACTTATCCAGCTAAATCTCCATTGTGAGAGTTCAGCCATAAAACTGGAAATTAGTGACATTGAACCCTCACGTGAATGTGAAGAGCAATTTTTGTTCATCATTTGAATGAATTCGCCACAGCCCCTCACTTCAAACTAAAAGATGAACACAAGAAATATTTTCGATTTCAATCTGCACACCAAATTTTTGAATTCCAATGCTTATTTTTTGGTTTACTTGTTGCACCTCATATATTCTCCAAAATCCTGAAACTGGTTATACATTTTGCGAGGACAAGAATTTTTGTATCTGTACGACATATTTTTAATAACCAATACCGGGTTGGACTGTATAGAAAGCACTCAACAAACTTGTGATATTTTGGAAAGAATTGGTATTCGTTATCAATACAAACAAAAGTTGTCTCGCACCAGCACAAATAACAACACATCAACACAGTGCCACATATAGCTTTCAAAAATGACAGAGCAGACAGACATTTTCGTTTTTGTTCATCTCAGTTCGTGATTTGAAACTTCCATTAAATTTCATGTCACCGCATTTTTACGTTCCAATAATCAACAATGGATAAATGTGTCAACAATATGCATATAAAAATGCTTGATATTTGTTCCACAAAAAAATAACTTTCACTACGATGTGGATTATCATATTAATGAGAAGTGGATGGGAGCTATTCGTGTGGTTATTCCCTTATTTCCATTACAGTTGACTTTCATATATATTTAATGGTTTTCTATATTATGACTTGTTATTTGTATTCACGATAAAAATCACATCATGACAACCATTACGCTTTGGAGCATGATGAGAGGGGGAAATGATAACGCAATGCTAATATGCTGCAAACCCCAATAGTTTTTGGGGTTGAATGACCAAGCATAAATTATGTACAGAACGATGCTGCTATAATGAAACAATCGGTGAAGAGAATAAAAGTGAGCATTAGTTCCAACTATAGATCCGTCAACAAACCGTATAAGTTTGTCCCAGAAAATTTGAGTGTGAGCATTTGCTCCAACTTCATTCCTTCTACACAATGATTCCCAGTACTATGGCGTCACTTTCAGGAGGAGAAGAGCTACTGAAGGCCGCATAAGAAACGTACAATTCCAATCTTTTTCTGGAGAAAAAATTGTGTAAGTTCCTGAAAATGAAAAGCGTGATGGGGCATTGGAAATTTGAAGTTCTGTTTCTATTTCACTATTTGCTAACGCCGGCGGGCAGATTTCATGAATAATAAAGGATAACGAATCTCACAACAAAGATAACATATTTCATAATCTTGCTATGTTGCTTTTTTTTGGTTCTGAGTAATTCTGTATTTTTTTGGGGCAACTACGATTCTTCTCCTTCTAACATTCTACTAAGTAACCCCAACCACAAATAATAACTTTATTTTTATATGCAGATTCACACGAAAGGCAAGCACTGTAATGTTCAAAGAACACCGCGTGAATCAAGGGACAGGAGATACGAATTAACATTCACTTTGAATTTTTGAAGTTTGTAAGCTTCACGAAAAACCTCCTTCGGCAAGGAGTTCCAAAGCTCAGCTGCTCTATTGAGAAAAGATCCCTGAGCAAGAAAATTGCTACTCATTGATTGATTGATTGAAATCAATTTTCTTTTTCTGAAGATGCTAACTTTGTTAGCGACACGCACGTCGAGTGCAAAAATATCAGTTTGGTGTTAGGGTAACTGATCTCTAGGAAAAGTTTCATGAAAATTTATGTATATGATTTAATATAAATTTCATAACAATTCATGGTTTCTTGAGAATTATTACTCATGACATTATTTTTATTTACATCTCATATACATATTGATATTGAAAATACCAGTATATTCTTCGAACTGACAATTCATCGAAATGTGAAATATAATGCAAAATTTATGAGAGGGACAAAACGAAGTGAACTTGCGAAGGGAAAGTCCTTACCATCTGATTCACTAAGTCGATCTGATACAACACCAATGCATCAATAAAAAGGTGCGGTACTTTGTGTAGAATATATTCAATCATTTTTCCTGGTTCTTTTGCCGCATCTGGATATGCTATGAGAAATGTATCCATGATAATAAATATTGTCATGATCGCCATCAGAATCAAGCTATGGAAAGCTGTGGTTCGCTGGAACAACTGCAAATTCCCGACAAGAGCCATGTAAAGTCTACTTCGTTTCAAAATTCTCTCATCTGACTCCATGTCTCGAAACTCGTGATCGTAATGAAAAACCACGCCTTTGAAGTATCTGGATCTATCTTCCACAGAAATCGACATCAGAAGCGAGTTCCTTATAGTGAAGTCGAAAAACTTCCTTATCGTTAGATAGAAGTTGCAATGCATCAGCAGTTCGATGCAGAAATAATTAATATAATGCTGGATTGAAATTTGGCTCAGTACTAAGTAGATGTGTATTACGAAAAAGACACCTACCTGGTGAATATTCGTATCGATTTAAGGACAAATGGAAAAATACTCTTTATTTTCAATTAGAAAATAACTGACATCAACAAATTCTAAAACATTGACAATTTCACACAAGTAAACAACTATTTCACTATCTTTTATTTTCAATGGAACAAAACACAAAAAAATCTGATGGAACATACAGGGAAATTCCCAACATTCTCCCACCTTATGTCATGTCCATGAAATAATGACATCAATTATACTCCAAATCTTTTCGGACATTTAACTTTTCTTCCGCATCTTGTTACAGTAGCAACATTTTCCTCAGGAACTGTACAGTCGTTTTCATGATCTGAATGATTATCTTGATGGATATCATCTTGAAATTCTGCAGAATTCAGGTTTTTATTTGCTTCTGATCGAAGTTCTTTCACTTCATCACTGTGACTTACTTCCAGAGGATATAGCCGCTGCACAGGCCTTGTTAGATTACCGGTATTGGTTTTAAAACGAACAACCCGGATTTTTCCATCTTTTCCTCGAAAAACTTCGTTCACCATTGCAAGGGGCCAATCAATTCTTTTCGAAGAATCATTTCCAACAATGACAACATCACCAACTTTGACATCAGTTGACTGACATTTTTGACGACGCATTATCAAGTTACTCAAATATTCACTTCGAAATCGTTTTCTCAATTCTTCTTTGAGTCTTTTCCTATATTTAGCATGGCGACTCAGACACTGCTCATCAATTTCGTCAATATCAGGAACATGAGTTTGTCGTATTTCTTGAAGAAACATCGATGGTGTTATAGGAACAAAATCACGACTATCTTCAGAAACATAAGTTAGGGGTCTAGAGTTCATAACCGCCTCACATTCGCACAAAACTGTGGATAATTCTTCATATGAAAGGGATACTCTTCCCAAAGTTTTTCGGAGAAGTTGTTTTAACAACCGAATGAGTCGTTCCCACCAACCGCCCCACCAAGCTGCGGTAGGTGGATTAAATATCCATGAAATTCGATGTACGACACTATATTCCGAAATTTTGCTCCAATCCACACATTTGAAAGCATTAACAGCTCCTACAAAATTTGTTCCATTGTCACTGTATACAATTGACGGTCTTCCTCGTCTGCTTATGAATTTTCGAAAACTTTGTAGGAAACTTTCTGTAGATAAACTTGAAACTAATTCCAGATGCACTGCTCTATATACGGCACAGGTGAAAATGATAACCCATACCTTGGTATTTTCACGGATGAAAAGCGGCCCTGCTAGATCGACTCCAATGATCTGAAACACAGCTGCATCTTTGATTCGGTTTCCAGGCAATGGTACTGCGGGAGTTTCCATTTTCTTCACGTCCTGTTTTCGACAAACGATACACTTTGAGACGACAGATTTCACTGTCTGTCTTCCTCTGATGATCCAAAACTTTTCACGTAACATACTCAGCAAACTTTGTGTTCCGATGTGACAATTTTCAATATGACATTTTTCAATCAATCTGACAACAACAGGATGAATCGATGGCAAAATTATAGGGTGAAGAAAATCAAAAACATCATCACGTTCCACAATTCTTGTCTTCAGTCGGAATAAACCATCATCATCTTTGTATGGTTGTAAAGATAATAGGTTTTTATCGTCGATATCACTGAAAGCTTCTCGTTGTACTAACTTGAGCACAATTTTTTCTGCATTTTCGATTTCCGTCAGGGTCAATTTACTATTTTGTATTTTCTGATTCCCACGACTATTATGAATGAATCTCTTCAACCAACCAATGAGATTCACGATCTTCTGATATTTTGAAAAGTATCGATAATACCAATCACAGTCTTCTTGGCTACACAGGTATGAGGATATCACCTTTTTCTTTTCTTCTGTAACAGATATCTCGTCTACCTCGAAATTCTGAGATGGCCATTCGTTTTTAGGACGTAATAACCAAGCTGGGCCTTCCCACCATCGAGACTCCAACAGATGTTTGGAAGTACAACCTCTTGATGGCAAATCTGCTGGATTCATTTGCCCAGGAACAAAATACCAATTTTCTATTCTTGTCAAGGATCTGATTTCGAGTACTCTGTTCCAAACGAATTGTTTCCATTGATCTTCTCTTCTGATCCAAGATAAAACGGTACTTGAATCAGACCAACAGAATAGAGGTATGTCCTTTTTCTCAAGAGTTTCAATTACAGAAGATAAAAGCCTTGCTCCAATATTCGCGGCTATCAATTCCAATCTTGGTATAGATATCTTCTTGATAGGTGAAACTCTACATTTTGCTTGAACAAGTTGAATATGAGGAATACCATAACATTCTGATCTCAGAAAAACTGCAGCTGCATAGGAATCTTTACAGGCATCTGCAAACATATGTAAACTCCATTCGTTTGAATTTGCCTTCGATATACAACGAGGAATTTTCAGTTGTGACAAGATGTTCAAAGTTCTGAGCCATTCCATGAAAGTTTTTTCGACATCTTCTGGGACAACCATATCCCAACCTATTTTCAACGTCCACATTTTTTGTAAAATTAGTTTCGGGAATAACGATACAGGGCATGAAAATCCTATCGGATCGAAAATTTTATTGGCTACTGATAAAATCAATCTTTTTGTTATTTTTTCCAAAGTTATATCAGTGAACCAATCCAAATACAGCTCTATTGGATCAGATAAACGGTTCCACTTCAGCCCCAACACCGGTGACACGAATGTAGCACAAAACTCTTCCATGTCGAAAATTGTATGCTCCCATCCACGTAAGTCAAATTTTGCCTCCTTCATGATATCTTGAGATTGCTTGATGAATTCTTCGAGTTCTTCTTTCGAATTGATGCTGGTAATACAGTTGTCCACATAGAAACTCTTTTTCAGTTTTTCAACAATAGGCTGAGAGTACCGGGAATTTC
This sequence comes from Zygogramma bicolorata, assembly GCA_032362365.1. NCBI lineage: Eukaryota > Metazoa > Arthropoda > Insecta > Coleoptera > Chrysomelidae > Zygogramma > Zygogramma bicolorata. The sequence goes on from JAVJAQ010003750.1 coordinate 498,257, forward strand.
TCGAATGAATCTCATCGATTTTCTGTCTCAAATGATGATCAATTACTGCTCCTAGGTGGAAAGGGCTACAAGTTACACCAAAAACTACTCTGGTGTGCCTGAAGTGGGTAATTTGCTTGTCTTCATTGTACCATAAGAAACGAAGAAAATTTCTATCAATTCCGGAAAGGCTTATTTGCAGAAAAGCCTTCCTGATATCAGATATAACACCAATCTCGTTCAATCTGAATCGTAGTAAGGTGGAAGGAATTAGTTCTATGAGATTGACTCCTTCCTCCAAACATTGGTTCAAGGATGGGTGGTTCTTGACTCTCGCAGAAGCATCAAAAACTGGTCTCAGTTTTGTTGTAGAGCTATTTGGTTTGAGGACATGGCGATGGGGCAAATAGTGACTTTCTTTACAGATTTTTTCTTCGGGAACTAACTCAATTACGCCTTCTGATAACCATTCTTTCAAAACTGCATCATAATTTTCAAAGCATCCATCTTGGTTGAGTTTGAGCTTCAAAT
>JAVJAQ010003753.1:0-56354 GCA_032362365.1 Zygogramma bicolorata
CGGCAACATAGTTCAACATTCAGATAAAAATTAGTTTTGATGCCAAATATATCGATGAAAACAAGGATGACGAAAACGAACTGTAAAAATGGTTCATATATGAAATGAATATTCAGGGGTAATATAATAAGTGGTATGATTATTACCGATAATTTTTTGGAATATTAATGAATTGCAATCCCAAAGCTGAAAATACAACGAGTCCGCAGGACGAGTTGTATTTTCTTGCATTGGGATTGCCAATGAATTGATATTCCAAAAAATTATAGGTTATTAATCATACCACGAATTATATTTAGGACGGCAATATAACCCCTGTTTGAGCAAAAATTGTTGAATTGCCTGGTAATTGATTCTTTATTTCTGGCCGTATTCAAGGGAATACTCTTTTCCACTGCTTCATCTATGATACCAATCGCCATTTGTCCCCAACGATCGCTCATATTGATTAAGAAATATAACTAATCAAAACACATAGATTTGACGTTTATAATTTAAATCATTATTTTCACTTGACAGCTAGTAAAACAAAAACTAAGCAGGTTTATCACCGTGAAAATACAGCGACAAGCTATATTTTCACTGTAATTCGGATTCTATTGGCTGAATTTCAAAATTTGAAATAGACTGATTGGTTGTTAAGCAAGGAGATATATTGTCATTATGATATATCGTAGCGCCATCGTCGGATTAGTTTGTCAAGCCCAAGTGAACGCCAGCCTTAATATCATTTGATTCAGATATTTCCTGAAATACTTTTCGAATAATAAACAAATAAAATTTTTTTCCCAGTTCTCGAATTGTTGAAGGAATTTCCTAATTATAGTATCTTGTTCTGGTCTCTTCATTGTTCACACGAATCGTTGAGAGCTAGCTACCGACAGTCGTTTCATAAGGGATCGTTCATTAACGGCGTTTACGGAATAGACCTGTTGAACTTTTTCCCATGTCCCTCCTTGCGACCAATCCATGTATCCTCGAACTACTCCAATAGAACTTGAGCTTCGGGGGTATCATATCATTTTTACAGATAATATCGAAAGCTTCGATTACAAATTGTTCAGGAACAATGCAATTGCAGATAATAATTCATATTTTACCCGAAAATTGCGACTGTATCGTATCGGGATTCTGAAGGGGAATTGTTGGAAATGAAAAAGGATCCTTAGTGACATAATCCTGAAAAAACATATGGCATGTACAGCAGCTATGTCGAAATCGGTAGTTACATGCTACCATATGATATTTTCCAAAGACTCCGTTACTACATTCAATAAATCTTACCAAGGTGTTATTTCATTCATCTAGCAGAAAGGGATATAACGAGGGCACTATCAAATTAATTATTTCATAATACAACTGGTAGAATATGCTTGGACTTATTTTTAAATTGCCGTCTATAAGCCATGCTATGGTATTTTGAATTTTGGTTGGTGGCAAAAAAATTTCTGTATCTTAATTGTCCAAAATCATGAAGAAGAAAAGATCCACTTTTTTCTGTCTTGCGAAAATCGTCCGAAATTGAGAGGCACCGTGGGTCCCTTATTTTCTCTAGTATTGTTACATTTTTCCTTTGGGTTCGATAATAAATGACACTCGGTATAACGAAAAATTGTTCGGCCGAAATTCGCAAGTGAGACTGAGCAGCCGTGACAGATTTTTTGGATCAATTTTTCACAGTATGCCTTCGATAGAGGAAATAATCGTAGCTTAAACAAGTGACAAAAAATACGCGCTGCCTGATACTTTATGTAGAAACCAAAATTTTTGTTTGTTCAGTTGAGGACCAATTCTGGACAACTTTTTATAGGCTGCCTTGCATTTGTTACCAAAACATTGTGAAAATTACAAAAATAAAAAAGGCATACTATTTCAAATGTTACAAGGCGGGTAGAAACTCGACTGAAAGTGTCATGAAGAATTCTTGTGAAAACCAAATTTTTACAGTATGCCTAGTGGAATCTAAACTAATTTCATCGTGGGATTGACGAACATTTTTGAGACATACTGTTCGGCGAGATACAGTAGGTATTTTTCAATCATTTTGCTAATTTTTTGATATGTTGACCGCTTTTTTACAGTATGCCTTTCAGATATTCAGTTAATCATTATTAATGAGCACATGTTAAATTATTGACACACTCATTACCAGGATAATGCTACCTGGTGTGCTCATTATTTCTCGATTATCAGGCCTGTTAAAAAATAACTGAATATTTTGTTTCGAAATTTTTGAAAATATAACGAATAATTGTTATTGAACCCACTGTGAATTCATTATTGTTTACTTCAGGGAAGTTTTCCAGGAACATCAACTACAACGTAGCAGATATTCAATCGAATACACGGTATATCATAAAATATAAGACATTTGGTTCGAGCACATTTGAATATATCGAAAATACTCCTTTCGGGTATTAATCCCGTGTGCGATTTGTTCGAATGTTCGACGTATCGACTCTCATGCTGGAGTCTTCATCAAGAACTCAATTACATATATCCATCAATTCAGCCATTCAGCTAATCTACACCCTTACGGCTAGACCAGGAAAACTACAATATCAACTTCGACAGTAAGCTCTGTGTTTGAGTAACTGGTATATAAACATACTCCTCAAAATTCGGTTCGACTATTGATAAATCAATTACGATAAAATCGGTCGAACAGCATTGGTTGATCAGCTTTCTCTCCGCTTTTTTTTCTTTCTTGGCAAGATGTGGTACTAAAGATGAATGTTTTCACGCACACTGGAATACTGACCTCACCATTCCAAGTTAATTTTTAGGCAGCCAACCTTTACTGATTATTGAGTTAGCAATTAAATTTTATGCCTTAGCCCGGAGGAGGAATTGCTGTAAGGACCGTATGAATCAACTAAAATGCAAACTTAGCGCTGGCGTACTGTCAACCAATCGACTATCAGCTCCCTGTATCGACATTTTTACATGTGGAAATGGAATGTCTTCATATTTGATTCTATTTCATTCGAACTCTGCCAAAAACAAATGTCACATTGTGGGTAAATTGTTCAATATAATTGAATGAGCTGGAATTAGTTATTCATGTCAGAAGTTGAATCAACAACTTTCTGTGAACGAAATGGCATACTGTGAAAGATTGGGATAAAGCGATATTTTTTGTTATATGTTCGTAAGTAATATAATTTGGTGAGAGTGGTATACCATGAATTAGTATGCCTGGTTCATTAAAGTGCACTTTGGGCTCTAATTCAAATATCAAATCCAAATGTAGCCAGTAAAAAATTGGACAACATTAAATAGAACCTACTGTATACCGCCAAACAGTATGCCACAAAAAGTTTCTTCAATATCAGGATGAAATTAATTCATTATGCATACTGTAAAACGTTGTTTTCAATTGAATTTCTTCATTACACTTTTAGTCGATTTTGAATCACCTTGTTATATTTGAAACAGTATGCCTTCATTATTTTTGTTACTTCACATTGTTTTTATTTGTTACGACTGCAAGGCAGCCTTTGAAAAGCAGTTCAAAATTAGTCTAATCAAAAAATGAAAATACTGGTTTCTACATGAACTATCACGCAGCGCGACTTGTTTGAGCTTCTATTATTTCTTCCATCGAAGGCATACTATGAAAAATTGTACCAAAAAATCTGTCACGGCCGATTGGTCTAAGTAGGTAACACTGCAGTTTAAAGTCGCTGAAAACTTACTTCGCTTCAGTTCCTGTGCTTGTCAACTTCAAATATGACTGATTGACCCACTGCTGACAGCCGCCGTCCCACTTAATATATAGAGTGTCCCATCGGACGAAATACTCGCGAAGTTCCAAAACATGGCCATAATTTATGAGGAACGATCCGGTTTTTTACTCAGAAACTCCGAGACAATTGTTTTTAGGTTTTTCTAGAATAAGGAGAATTCATGAACAAGGTGGGTTTTTAGTCCTCGTAACACTTCCGCCTCTCCTAGGGTTGTTCGCTCCGGTAGTGTAGACGTAAAGACGTCCGCCTCTCAAGCGGGAGACCGAGATTCGGTTGCCCGCCAGGGGTAAAACTTCCACCTTTTCTGTTGTGTATAGATCTCCATTTGAATGAAGATTTTCATTACCGTTTTGTCCAGGAAGATATTTGAAAGTTTCGCTACCTGACATTTCGTAATGAACAGAATTGTGTGTTTGTTGTTCGGTTAGCGTAACTTCGGTTTCGATATTCATTCCCTCTATAATTTTTTATTAATGGCATTTCCCAAGTCAATATCATTTCCTTTGGATATTTTTTAGCATCTACAAAATATATATTCAATATTTTGTACACCAACATATGTCTTTTGACATTTTTTTGGTAGTATTCCCGCAACCCTTACTGGTTTTGTTTTCGTACAACTGGGATATTTCGAAATCCTATCATTGAGCTTGAAAATATTCCTTTCGTTGATCCTGTTGTTTGAAATCGTCACAAAATATAAATTCTGATACTCCTTTGGATGATTTTCCAATTTGATATCAAGAAATTAAGAAACCATTACGGCTCACAAAAACTTCGTTAGTAACAGATGTGTACCGAGTACCATTGGCAACTATCATCACAGTTTCACTTATAAAAAGGGCACGATGGACGATACAACTACACTAGTGACATGTACATCTATTACAGCCTTAGAGCAGATCCGTCTTTCTGATCTCGACCTTGTAGCTCTCATGTTCATTTTTTGACCCTAACAAATCTCGATTGTACACACTACTACACGGATCCCAAACCGAGTATTTTCTACCCCTAAACCCTCTTCTAACAAACTATCATTCACTTGGTCGAGTGACCCCTTACAACTGTTGGAATTTCAGTATTCCTAACTATGGGATCATTTTGAATTCGATCAGTTTTGTGTGATTTGCTTTGTTCCTTTATATTACCTCCATCCTGAGGATTCTGTTAGCCTCTTTTCTTCCAAGCCTTCTGTACTCGATTGGAAGGTCTCTTTCAAAATTATGTACGTGGCAACTTGCATGGGTAAATGCTCTTGTCAATTCGCCTTTTCACTGTAGCTACCATCCTAGAGGAAGTGAGGTCAGATGTTTGACTCCATTGTTCCTATGAACAATGAGATTGTAACTTTTTGTGTGAAAGTTGAAATTTTTCGTAGAGATCAATTACCTTTACACCAAACTGATATTATCTGAATTCGACAGGCGTTTTACTAAAGAGATCAGCATCTTCAGGAAAAACAAACTGATACTGATTGTTCCCGAAAAATTTTTCTAGGCTCTCTAAAACGCATCATAAACCGTTTTCAGTTACCACTTAACCTGGCAGTCCAAACCAGCTAAATATGTACTGAGACATATTTTTTCTGTCAACCAGCTGACGAACGTCAACCCTCAGAAGTCTGAACTTGTACGGGCAATGGTTAACGGGTCCTTACATTTTAACTTGTGAATCCCAGCAGGGTGGTCTGGCGGAGAAATGATCCCCGGTCTTCAGCTTCGTAGGTGGTCGTGCTTACCACTACACTCGCCAAATAATCCAATCAACGGTTTTTGATCCTTCTTTATGGTGATTTTTCTTCATCTGTTGAATATTTCAAATATACACAGACCAAATACCAGAGCTGAAGCTGTTTTGCAGTTAACGGTGTAGTTTTTCTTCGAACGCATACATGTCCTCGACACACAGGCAATTGATTTCCCATTTTCTTTGGCATCTCTGTTGAATAACACACTCGAAATGCCTCTGTTTGATCATCGCTAGCCAAGACTACTTCCATAATTGGGTTGAAGTGCGCTAGGACTTGATCGTCTGCTATAATGTCATGAATAGCTTCTTAACATTCGTCATCCCATTTGAAATCATTTTCACTGAAGGGGAGTAGTTCATATATCGATATATATATATATATATATATATATATATATATATATATAGATATATATTGATAGATTGTTGTTCTAAAATTGTTGTTCTAAAATTGTTCGTTTCCGTTAACCAGCTGACGAACGTCAGCCCTCAGAAGTCGAAACTTGTGCGAGCAATGGATCAACGAGGCCTTACCTTTTAACGTGCGATTACCCAGCACGGTGGCCCGGCGAGGATTCGAACCCCGGCCTTCCGCTTGATAGGCAGATATGATAAATGAATTTCGCATGATAAATTACCAGACCATCAAAGCCTCGGATTTCCGTGAGATCACAATGCCTTGGAGCTTCGACTATCGCTCTTATTTATGCCAGTTTTTTTCAGATATTTGAACTCTCAAAATTCCTTGTTAAGAATTCGCATTTATCTTCATCGAGTGTGAATACTGCCTCCTGTTATTTGTCCAGTACTGTAGGTATTCAGGTTTCTGACATGTTCCCTTTTGTTTTTCTCAGTCACTACAATATCATCTATATAGCTGACTAGTCCTTCCAGACCCTTCGAGAGTTGTTCTGAGCATATCTGAAATATAGCACTAGCTTTTATACAAACCGCCAAGTGTCATCAGTAAGTGTGTTCTTTAACTAAAGGCAGTTGCATATGAGTTTTTATCAAGTTCAGTTTTGTAAGTCTGATCTCCATTTAATTTTGCAATTATTTCTTCTATCCTTTGCAAGGAATATGTTACAGAGTCAAGACATTTATCTAGCGTTATTTTGTGATCATCTCATATTATCAGCTTTCAAAACTGGTACAATTGGCGTCTCCATCCTGATAACGCTATTGGTTCAGTAATGTTCCATCATTTCTTCCAACTCTAGGTTAACTTCTTTCGGTGAGCAAGGGGGCAAGGGGCGAAGTCTGTCATCCAATGAATCCCTGAATAAACCTAGTTCTCCATTGAAGGCAAGAAGATTTATTAAAAATATGTGCTTCTATGTTTTGAACAACTATATTCCTGAAAAATTCAAACGGATATTGAATAAATCTATGAAGTTTCTTCCTAGCGATCTAGGTGATTCTTTTTTGTCCACAAAACGTTACAGGTTTCGTAACATCATTCAACGTTATATAAGCAACAAAATGTCCAATTGTCTTTATGATTTTACCATTGAACAATAAATAAGTACGACCAATAATGACGTTTGCTTTTTGTGGTATTGACCCTTCATTATCTATATAATCAAGTCTTTTGAAACCTGTTGCAAAAAAATCATAGGGTGGAAAAAATTTAAACTACAAAAAATGACTAATAATAGATTTGAATACATCGGTAAAACAATCAAGTATATAAATCCCAAACTTCGAAATTGAAAAAGCAGAAGTTAATTGAAAAGCAATAGTGAAGATAAAGAATCCCGACGAATAAATTGGACCAAATAATGCAATCAAATAAGGCATTGAAATTCATAAAAAAAATTGTCAATTTGGTCAAAAAATTAAAATGAAAATTTCAATTCAATAAATAATTAATGTTACACACAATTCAAATATAAAATATTAAACCGAAGAAATCAAATGAAATGGCAATCAATGTGAACAACTGTTGAAAGCAAGTTTTGAATTGAGTGTACTCGTTTCGATTTCTGGTATCGGTCCATGACCTGAAGACGATTACCGATACCAGCGATCGAAACGTCTTGAGTATATCCAACTCCAAACCTGGTTTATGACCCGAAGACGATTGTGGATATCAACGATCGAAACGTCAAGAGTATACCCAACTTGAAACTTGGTTTCAACATTCGTTCATATTGATTCATACCTGATTGTGTTTGATTTTACCATTTCATAAATTAATGAAATGATAGCGGCATTCAGACAAATTAGAATTCAATGAAAATAAACTTCTTCAGGCGGTATTCGAAGTCACAAATTTCTATTCTACTAGATGGATTCTCTAATCATTGAGCTACCGAAGATACTGAGTTCTACATCGTATTTTCTGAAGTGATTCCTCTCAAATTCTATTGTTAGTTGTTATTCTTAAATCATTATTCAATCGAGAAACTTCGGCGGTTTTCGACTGACGCAGGTGTTAGCTGCGAAAGGATGCTTATTCATTATAAACTGGTCTTGGTACCAAATTGTACCTTTCAACCGAAGCCTCGTCATTATATTGTCGACTTCTGCAGGTATCAGGTGTAGATACCAACCATATAATTTCCAAGCCAGAAATAGAAGTGATAGATGTATTCGTGTCTATATAATCAACAAGTTAATGAAATGATAGCGGCATTCATAAGGTAACAACTAACAACAGAATATGAGGAGAAAAATGACTTTCAAATATGCGATGGAGAAATCAGTATCTTCGGTGGTTAAATGGTTAGAACATCCATCCATGGAAGATTGTGGGTTCGATTCCCTCCTGAGGAAGTTTATTTTGATTGAATTGTAATTCATCTGAATGCCGCTATATTTTCATTAATTTGTTAATTATATAGACATAAACACATCTATCATTACTACTTTATCTTTGACACTTCAATTTTTCGTCACTATATTAATTTTTTGATCAACTGAAATTTTCGTTGCTACTTTCAGACTGGAAATACATTTGAACCTTTTCAGTTCGGATTCGAGTACCTTTTTCGATTTAGTTTTCGACGGGATTTTTGATCTTCATTGTTGAATTTTGATTAACTTCTGTTCATTCAATTTCAAATTCTGAGAATCATAAACTTTATTGTTCAACTGTGTAGTTGAATTCCATTTTCAATAGAGTTTTACTATGGAGACAATTGAAGTCCGTACCAATACCACTCATGAATTAATGAATTAGTCGGTCGACCTACAGATGAAATTGAAAACTTGTATGAATCCAAGAAGAATATCCCCCAACGAAACGCACTAGATATTTAGGTCTTCAGGAGTATTTTTGAAAATTTAGAAATAATGCCATCACCTTTTTTTTTACAGGAGTTTTTTCGAAACATACAGGGATCTATCTTCCGTGTATAGATGAGAAAAATCGACTAAACTATTCCACCTAAAAAAATTCTGCACGTTTGGAATAATTCATGAATTTGTTCAGTTTTGCGCCGATAATGTGTGTTCTCATGTTTTGATTTTTTCTAAAGTTTGTGTGATGCTAAAGCATCACTCACCAGCATTATCAATCTTGTATTTTGACGCGTTTTATGTAGAGGTCATAATTTCATAAGTTCTCTGTGAAATGAATACATTTTTGTTTGTCTTCAGTCGGAAACAACCTTATTCTTAACAAAAAATGATCAAGTGAGATAATCTGCTTTCGATTTCAGTTTGTTCTGGCCAACAATACCATTTGGAAGCGTCATGTCCGGAATGTACATTATGCTGTTTTCATCTGCAGTATTCTGGTTGGGCCTCATTGTTATACCAGTTATTACCTCATTACCTGACATTACCGTCAAAGTGTAAGTACAATATTCCTGAAATACCTTTTATCTTTGAAAGGTATAAATAATTTATTTTATTTCATTTCAGTTCATTGGGTCTGACTGGAAAACCTTCGCGAATCAAATAGTAACGTGATATTGGTTCCCAACGCACTTCACAGACCGGGCGATAGAAACTGATTTCACCGTTGATCGGTACATTGGCTGCGTCTAACAGCTCACAGCGCTTGAAGCCTCTGCACAAGATTTGACAAATTTCCATGGTGAAATGTCAAATATTGTGAAGCAGCTTTAGGCGGTGTAAGCTGTTAAATGCAGCCATTGCCTTCCTGCATTTTTCTGTCAAGTAATTGCATTCAAATATATACAGTTTATTTTTCTATGGAAAGGTTGAAAGTCATCCTTCAGTTCTTGAAAAACCGAAATTTATTCATTGGCTGAATATATCGAAGAGAGTTTATTGGATATTTATATTTGATTACTGAATATTCAGCGTGCTTCGCAGCCGGTTCCCCTGTTTGAAGCAATAGGTGCCTACATTCTATTTGAAAATTATTTTCTTAACACACTATCAGACCCCTGGGATACTCTATCGCCATCTATCATTACGACGTGCCCATTCAATTCTGACACTTACCTAATAACTTAATCTTTCCTTTCCCTAGCCTTCTTTCTCATTGCATGAAACCTATAAAGATATTGTAAGAGTCCATGTTTTTGTCAAAAAAGTACCTACACACCTTTTTCCAATCTTGACTATTGTGACTAGGTCCATCACCGGGTGCATTTAGCTCTGTGGTCATAATTCCAATCAGAACATTATTCTTATGAAGGGCCTGGCTTCACAGATAACCAATGATCTTGAAAGGATGTGGTCCATCAATTATTCCTAGAAAAATGAATAAATTGGACAAAAGTAATCAAAATGATCTCTACTCCTAAGATTCATTACTAAACATTATTGTTTCACAAAATACTTACTTCACTATTTGAAAGATCAAACTAGGTCCAACTCTTTCTTGAAAACCCCCAAAATTGACTTGAATCTGGTGTCTAGCGGCCTAAATGGTCTGCTCAAGAGCTAACTATCTTGTTTGTATACTTCTTACCAAACACATAACAGACGTTGCCCGTTACAAATGCAAAATCATTGAATTTCAACTCGAAAAATTGAAAGGAACCTAAAATTAGTAAAATACTTAAAGGAAACACCCTAAATATTACTCGAAAACCGATGTGATTGTTTACATTTTGCATCGAACATCAAAATTTCAGTGTCACGCCAATGACAGTGACACTTCTTCTTTTCTAATCTGTTCAAACAAATTACAGTGCCATGCCATTGGTCAATTTTTAGGTATTCTCTCCGATTAGCTCCACCCATTGTCCGTACCCGAGTAAGCGAAGCTTACTAGATCCAGTGGCCCTATTTCTGATCTCTCTACAACGCCGCCTTCTTCGGTAACTCGTTAGCTGTTCGCATATCGCTTGGCAACAAGACGATATCGTGTTTGGTGAGCTTCATTATGTTTTAATTTCACTTTTTTATGATGGACGTCATGCATTCGGCATTTTCCCTTGAAGTTCGTTCAGTCCTCTCCAAACTGCCTTTCTACCACCTCAGGATCTATTGTGAATTTTTTTCCAGTCATAACCAGTTTCTCTTCGGCTACTTTCTGTATTTTTCTTTTTGTTTCTTTTGTTCTTATATAATAATAATATTTACCGATTCCTCATCATTCACAATACATGACATAGGAAACAGGAAACGTCAAATACAGGGGGAAATCATTGCTTGGTTACTTCATAAAGGGAGTGATTGACCAGGACGGTATGATCAGATATTCGTCTCACAGTTCTTGAGAATGAATTCAAAATGGAATTCGAAACGTCGAACAAATCAGAAGATACCTAACGGATAAAAACCCAGAAAAATTCAACTTGCATATATATATATATATATATATATATATATATATATATATATATATATATATATATATATATATATATATATATATATATATATATATATATATATATATATATATATATATATATATATATATATATATGCAAGTTGAATTTTTCTGGGTTTTTATCCGTTAGGTATCTTCTGATTTGTTCGACGTTTCGAATTCCATTTTGAATTCATTCTCAAGAACTGTGAGACGAATATCTGATCATACCGTCCTGGTCAATCACTCCCCTTACGAAGTAACCAAGCAAGAGTAAGCAAAGACTTCAATTGTCTGTTCTCCATGGAAACTGGTATTTATAATGATTCTCCTCAGTTATTATCCGACTAGGTCCGATATTAAGGTTGAAGCTGAAGTCTTTGCTTACTCTTGCTTGGTTACTATATATATATATATATATATATATATATATATATATATATATATATATGTAGAAATTGATGTTATATATATATATATATATATATATATATATATATATATCAGTTGAATAACCATTAGAGTTCGAAAAAAATCTGATCTGATATCATGAAATATAATTATGTCTGAAAGTAACTTCCAGCTAACAGAGAGTTTCAATATTTATGATGTTGAAATTTCATGATTTCGAGTTGAGAAACTCATTGACACTATAAAAAGCATTACTCAAATTGCTTCAGTCTAGATTCTGGCAAATTGTTGCCTCTTTCAAGTGATACGGAAGTTTATTGAGAAATATAATTCCTGTATCCTGACGGACTCTTTCCAAAAAGGGATAGATTATGGTTGGGAATACGGATAGCATCTCCTTTCCTCCTCTATGATTTTGAGCAACGTTGCCATACATATGGATATGATTCAGAAACATCATATTGGACTCCAAAAATGTATATATAATCCTTTATTTCCTCAAATAATTTCCACAATCACTGAAGATCAGTCTGATAATCCTCTATTAAGAGATAAATATTCCTCTGACATTGCTATATCAACCCCAAATGTCCATATCACATATGAAAAGTGAGGGTAAATAATGGCAAAATATATACTTCAGCTGACAAATATCCAGTATGCCTTTCAACTGTAACAAGGGATCCCGGGATTGAAAAATGATTCCAATACAAATGAGTTACACAGTTCCTTTCTACTCAGTTTGAGTCACTGAACATGAATCCGAAATCCAAATGATGTTGATATTTCTGGCATTTGAATTTTACGAAAGGGGTACATATTAATTTTTCTTCACATAAATCACCCAAATTATCTCATAGAAAAAGTCTATTTGAAATTCTGTGACGACAAAAGTTTTGTAATTTTGTGTCTCCCATGTCTGACTTCACCAGTTTCAGACCTTTTGTCTTTTGAAGTTTCAAATAGAAAATTTTCATGAAAAATAAGAAAAATTGGTGTGTGAAAAGTATTGATGAAATGAATGTGAGGTGAAAGGCTTGAAGTATGTGTTTCACTGATTTTATTATGGAAGAAGGAAGTTGGAATATGCCCCTTTCCTGACCATCGAAGGGCCGGAATTTAAGGACGAAGGGATGCCACAGCGTTAGGTCTTTTGGAATCAGTTCAGTTCAAACTACATGGCATATGTCGCGGTTTTGTTAACTAATTGTTAGTGAGTATCGTACAAAAATATCGAGTATCGGCCATTTTCAATTCAAAAGTAATTTCATTCAACCGAATGGTTGAACATTTACATACATTTCCCATTTCATAATGACACTAGGCACTAGAGTTTCTATACGTGTTGTGTGAACTTATCTTGTTAGATTATCGCTTGGCATCACTAGCTGTCCACAATATCGCCTGACGAGTGTTGGACTGTAATATATATCGTGTTCGGTTAGGTTGATTTAATTTCGAGTGTCGGTTATGTTTCTTGAACGGTAGTTTGAGCAGAAGAAGCGTAGCTCATGCAACGAGCAGAACGGAATGGCACAAATGATCAAATCAAATGTATAGAAATATTCAATTGTTTTCCTTTATATAAGATTCAATTTAAATTTTCTCATGATATCCCTTCAAAAAAATACGAAATAAGGACAAACTCCCGTGAAAACTTGTATACAGCATAACTCCATTTTCTCCACAAGAATACCCAAGTTACTAATCATAACGAGAAATCCTAACATGTGTACGTAAGGGAGGGCTATCATTATTGTTGAGTCTGGCGCTCCGAGAGGAGTTACTTACTTCCAGTGTCGAATTTGGTAATAGATTGATATCTGTTCTACTCACATAACACACTTTCTTGAATTGGGTCATAAATGGGTCATCTGCATTATAGGGAATTTGAAGAAACTTCGATCGGTGGCCGCAGGGTCTGAACCCATGATCGCAATTATAACTTGTATATAGTATGTCGTAAAAGGTTTTCCTAATCATTTCATTCAATTGAGGTTTAATCAGATTGCCTCTCACTCAAAAAACAATTTGCATATTCTTCGAATTGGAATTTCGCTTGTCTTTCAGGATAAACAGTACAGTATTCAAATCATTGACGGATGTCATTAGAGAAAGTGAAATAAAGAAGAGTGACCCTGAATCGTATGCCGGAGAACCGAAAAATTCGTAAGTATTCTATTGCAGCATTCCTATATACCAATCCGTGTAACGGGTCTGTGTTGATTGTTTCAGTTTCGTTCTTAGACATGATAATGTGGACTTATTATTTGACTTTCACATTTTCAACTAGTGCGAGAGAGAGAGAGAGAGAAAGAGGGGTATTGAAAAGGATAAATTCTCACTATGAAAACTCCTTCATTACTGCTATTTCCAATATGCATGGAAGCCCTGGTGCGTTGACTCAAAATTTCGCAAGCACAATTTCGCGATATCTCGCATTCTTGTTTCAATCGAAAAAATCGAGAGGTTGCGTCATGAATCTGATAACGCTAGATTTCCCACGCGCCTGATGACAAGTCACCTTATATGGGAAAATGGCTCTCCGTCAAATTTCGTGAATGTTTGATATGTTGTTGAATTGATAATTCTGGTGAAATGTATCAATGAGCGCAATACGATCCTATGACTAGTTTTCGGAATACAGGATGTTGAATCTGAGGAATATTCAATTTCAATCACTCTGTATCTCCCAAGTTATGTTTTAGTTCTGATTTGTCTTTGGTAGTAATATCATCACATCCTTGTATGACAAATTCATGAGAAATTCATTTCCAAAGCTTTTTGTATAACAGAGGGCGATTTCACTTGATAATAGTGCTATTTTGAGACTTTCAAATTTTGTTGTTTTATTAAGAGAAAATGCGAAAAAAGGTTGAATTATCACGTAACATTATAAATTCATTTCAATTCATTTCATCCCCCATCACACTTGATACAATCCATACAATGTGATTCACGAATTTGTGAAAATGAGGAATTTTGATTTTTCGGACACCTTTCGGAAACCCACCGAAAATGACAAATTTCTCGTGAAGGATGTTACATGATTTGTTTCATAGTATACAGAGTCGAATGATGTCACTTTGAAAAATTAGGTATACTCAGATGAATAAAAACCTTAATTTTTTCATCACCCTATATCTCTTAAGGGAATCCGAAAAGAGAGCGATATTTTTTCATTCATATCGTACAGAATTTTCATCGGAATCCTATGAAGGGTTTTTCATATACAACGCGAACAATAATTTGTGAAAAACTCCATATATTTTCACTATTTTGCGGTAATAAATTACCACTTAACTCCACTGGATTGTAGGTGTGGATCTTAGATTTGTAGATTAATCAATCCATTCGAAGTCTCCTGATGTGAATGAGAAGATATTCAGATAAATATCTAATACGAAACGTAAAAGTAAGGGATTCAGTGAAGTGAAATCATAGTTATTTCGAATCATTTCCACGCCACCCCAGAGTTTTTTTTATAGTGGTGTCCCCATGAGGCCTACTCCGCTAAGAAATATGGATAGTTAGCCAATCACACAACTTGAATGGCCTTGACAGATGGCACACATATATTCCAAATTGACATAATTCGACTCAGTATACTAGGAAACACATCATTCAACATCCTCCATGAGAATTTTGTCATTTTCGGTGGGTTTATTACAACAAGGTGTCCGAAATACCAAAATGGTTATTTTTCCATAATTTTGAATCACCTTGAATAAATTCATGATATTATGTGATATTCCAACCTTTTCTGGCATTTTCTCTTCATAAAACACCAAAATTATGAAAGTCTCAAAATAGCATCATTATCAAGAGATATCGATCTGTAATACGAAAAGATTTGGACATGAGTTTTCCATGAATTTGTCATACAAAGGATATGATGATAATACTACCAACAATAAATCAGAACTGAATCATAACTTGGGAGATACGGAGTGATGAAAAGTGAATATTTCTCACATCCAACACCCTCGAGTTATAGGATCGTGTTGCGCCAATTGAAACATTTCAGAAGAATGATCAATTCTACAACATACCAAAAATTCAAGAAATATGACGGAGAGCCATTTTCTCATATGAAGTGTGTGGGGTCCTTTGTTAAGTCATTTCTAATAATTCTTGAGGACTGTTATGTAATTTCTCAATTCACCACTGGCTTGAATCCAACCTAATCGTTTATTGTCATTCTATGAATAAAAAACATTCGTGAACAATATTGAAGAACTCATTTTCAATTGCCATCAATTTCGGTTCTGGAATCTCTAAACTCATCTTTATTCTTTGAAATATTTGTGGACAAAATTATACATTTTTTCAACGATAAGGATGCATTATGCATTTTATAGAGATTGGTATTCGATTCTGCACTAATGAAAGATAAGAAAAAAAGCTTCATCCTAAAATTAGATTAGATTAAATTTTTGAAGAGCTAGCCCATAGTCTGATTCACTGCGACCCTTTCAGATCTACTGTCATGTTCCTTGGTTATTGGAGCTCATTGTCTAGCTTGATCTTTTTGATGATACTCCATATCCTCGACACAGACCCCATCATATTGCAAGTAACCTCTGGTTTCTCTTCATAGCATCTCGCGTGTCTCAGCCTTGCTATCGATTCGTTTTCACAGAGCAAATGTAGTGCGGTTTCTTGCTCTTCTTGACATAACCTGCATTGGGTTTCTTCTGTCAGGCCCATGTTGCTCATATATTTGCTGAGCCGGCTATGCCCCATCAGTAGACCCACCACTACCCTTAAAACCTGTGGTTTAGCAGGTCTTCCGAGAATTTGGGCGATGGTTCCACCGTGAACTCTCTCACCTGCCTCATTTCTGGGAGCTTCTTCCACCAATCAATCGATTCGGCTTGCATCCATAAATTGATGGATGTCCATATATTCTCTTGCTATCCAGCAGAAGGGTCATGGACCTATCATAGCCTTAGATGCGAGCTAGATCATCGGCCTCCTCCTTGCCCTTGTGACCCTCATCCAAGCTAGAGTGACTCTATTTTGGGTACCTTGCTCATTGAGTGCGCTCAGACAGCTTCCCACTATTCGTGAGAAGTTTTGATATGAGCTGAGCGCCTTGATGGCCGCCTGGCAGTCGGAGAAAATGGCGATTGTTCTTTTTGCGAGCTTCTGCGTGTTCAGCTACTTCTGCCTGGAACTCTGTTGCATTATGTCTAAGGCTGCTTCCACTCCTTTGGTCTTCTTGGTATGATGATTTTGAGATATTTTTGGAAGTTGTACTGCGGTACTGTGTTATCTACGGGCATTCCTAGTATTGGACCTGTACTGGTTTCAGTTCATTTTCCAGTTTCAAGTATTCTTCCCCGTGTGTCTGGCTGGTTGCCCCCGCATAAGCCAAGTTTCTCTTTGTATGTAGATGTGCAATAGCGAAAGTCCAAGCAGGACCTCAAGTGCGGCAATTGGGGTAGTTATCAGGCGCCAAAAAATGTAAGCTCTCTCTTCAATTCCTCCGATCGGAAGGATTTGGCTGAACAAAAGCTTATCAGTTAACGCACCAGGGGTTTAATGAACCCTGAGTTATTTCCATGCGCATTGGAAAATATGAAGTGTTCATATCTTTGCCAACATGTATTCACCATCGTAGGTATACAGGACAAGCTTACCCTGTTTCGACATCATTTCTCTTTCAATTAGAAAATAACCTAAGAGATGATTATTCAAAGTATTCCCTGAACTATCACTTTTTTAACGACGATAGGAAAGTCCATTATTTTGATAGGACTTCTACCGTAAATATCACAACTCAGCTATTTGATGAAACATACACATGGATCCGCCTCGTGATTGATTATTCAACATTTGTTCCCCAGTTGATGCTGCGAATTTTGGATTTTTCCTGAAATTCTGTAAAAGTTTTGAGAATTGAGCTGAAAATTTGAGAACTTTGTCACGATTTCGGACGGATAATATGAAATTCGGATGCGTGAGGCCTGTGTTATATGTCAATAATTATACTTCAACCGGTGTATCAGCTTCATTGCCAACCAAGGCAATATCTCTCTTTCTCTCTGAGGTCCTGTCCACTTTATTGTGTCACATGTCAATGTTTCCGTTTGATGCATGTGTGTTGAGTGTTGGCTGTTTTTTATGTTTTTGAGAAAAACTTCAACATTCACCTACATTTTTTTATACGAAAAAAATAGTTTCCTCAAATTGTCGAAAATAATGAAATGTACAATTTTTAAATGAAAACAGGTTAATTGATAAAATACTAAATTCATAGGAAAGGATGAAACAAAAAAATTATTTCTTCCAAAAATCGTTCGTAATTGAACACTTTTTTGACGCAGGCTGAATATTTTAGTTCCGAAAGTAAATACAGTATATTGAGGGCCAAGAGACATTTTTTATCTGTACACATTTGATTTTATTCCGAAGGCATCTATAAATGAAAGTCACCACTATACTTACGATCCTTTATTTCTACAAAAAAAAAACTATCACATCTAGAAACTTCTATAATTGGTAATGAATACGAATTGGTAATGAATACGAATTCATTGTTTCTAATAAAAAATCGTCTGTATATACTCTACCGGTGCTCTAGATACTTGATAGATTATCTAACCTTTCTCTGTTATTAGGTTAGAGTTTCCCATTGCTTGAAGTAAGGAGTCGAAATAAATAATCCGATAAAATAGTTTGTGTTAGTACGGTTTTTTTGTAACGTCATAGTTTTCTCAAATAGGGTTGATAATGTTTCCCCTAATGGTAATTGCCTGACTTCCATTGTATATTTGATAATTCATTGAGTAATATGATGATAAACTACTGAGCTGATAGGAACGGAAACTGAAAATGACCTGAGGTGATAAATAACAGTAATCTAACGTCACAGCTAGAGTTGAGAAATTGTTGTAATCAGGTGTTTGAGGCAAATATAAATGAAAAGCAGTTCGAACAAAAGAGTAATACTGAAGAGGATTAAGAATCTCAAAGTGTGGTTATCGCCAGTGGTATAAACTGACAGACTTTCAATGCGACAATGATTTGAAGAAAAATAGAGCAGGAGCTATATATGTGAGGATGGAGTTGATATTACAATGGCCAAAGGAAGTAACAAAAAGGTAGAAGAAAATTGCTAGCTGGTAATCTGAAATCTATTGGATCATTCTGATCAATTTGGTGAGCAGAATATCCTTCTGAAACAAGTCATTACTGATGAAGGAATGACTAAATATTCTGAGTCATGAAAGGAAATAATGCTTCATTCAATCGATATCTTTGTTGATGATACAATAATGAAATTAACAATGAACGAATTTGGAAAAAAATACAAACGACATCCCGTTTTGATATTGAAGAGTTGTTCAACTGAAAAAACCAAGACAAATATGATTCGACGCAAAATATAAATGTTAGTCAATAGCAAATATTCTGGACACCTCAAAGCAGATAGCGCTAGTTAGGTTAAAGGTTATGTCAGTTGTGATTCGGTTCATTTATCTTTCGATTTGATTCAAACGTGTTTTTTTTATCTATTCATTTTCAAATCTTTGACGGTTCAACATTTATATTTCAAATATCATGAAGTTATTTGTCAGATATTTTCAACCCACTGACAGAAATCACAGAGATCTATGGGTTGACTTCAACCCACACAGCGCCCTCTGGCGGGACCACAGTCGGGAAATGTTGCCATTTAATACTGGGGAGCGTTTAGAAAATACATGCGGCGCATTTCGGCGTTTCAAAATCGTTCGAGAAATCTATGCGAAACGTGACGTCACACCCTAGTATCTTGATTGTAGCCGTCCAATATAGTCAGGGCGACCACTTTTCATCCTTCCTGAAAGCGGGACGAATTGAAACTCAATTTGAAGGCGAAAAAGCTTTTCAAAATGATATTTCCTGTGTGTATCCATTCTAATGATGATCGTTGAATTGTTCATCTCATGTGTGATTGGGAAGGATAATTCAGGTTATGAGTTATTCACATTTATTATTCCTAATATATTTGTTAACTCTTCTGATCATTCCACTATTTATGTTATGTTTTCATACCGCTTATATTTGTAACTAATGTTACTGCAGTTTTGTCCTTGATGGACATCATCAAACTAATAAGAAAATTCCTCACAGATTATTAATGATCGTCATTTCAATCATGTTTTTGTTTTCATCATCAACAAAATCTATAAGTAGACATACTCTCCCAACAACAGAAAATCTCGAAAGTTGTACCAATTCACAATGAAGGTTCAAAAACCGAACCATCAAATTTCAGGACCGTATCAGTTATTTCCACTATTGGTAAAATTTATGCTATTGGTCTTTAATCTGGTTTCCCCCATAACCCGTCCAAATATTTATCCTTTATGAATGATGTGTGTGCTCTACTCAACACAGGTGTGGGTTTCGCGCCACACTAATAACGTAAAATTTGCGTAGTTACCTTTTCATCAAAGAAATCTTCGTCAATGGCATGTATTCTGAAATGCTCGAAGCAGATGGCTTCAGGTGAGATGGAGGTATTATATCAGCCGTCATCTGGCCAATTTTTCGATTGATTCGATACGAAAGTGATTCACTTTCTATTTATTTATACATTTATCAATACTCTGACGGTTGATCACCACCTTATTCCAATATTCTAACTTCCGAATGTTTCGAAATGTGTATCGAACAGTTTATTTTGGTTCATTAAGATTGTTGGACCCATAAAACAGAATAACTCTCAGAGTTTTATGGTTTGACCCGAATCCGCTTACATGCCATTGAACGAATAGGTAAAGTTTATTTAGGATTACGGTTTATGCGGTCCGTCATGGCCTCACAAAACTGCGATCTTCGATCTGGATGATCAAATGTTAGTTGATGAAACATGCTCCATTTTTATGAATAACATATATAGTTCTTTGGATATTTCAACAGTAGTGGAATACGCCCCACAATCTGCAGATATCGTTTCTGCTGATTGTTGAAGAGTACCCACAACGGATCCCGAAATATAAATCAATCTTTCTCCTGAAACAGGATTTTTTCCGATCCTTCTCGTTTGGTTACTCCGAGCATACTGACTGATTCTCTTGTACCTATAGGAAACACCAACTACATTTTCTTTCTGCTTCGTGATAAAACTGCTTCATTTTTTTCGCTTGAAGGTCGAGATAAAACCATTGTTGTAATATGTAACTTTGAAAACAAAATGTAGAAAACGCACCGGAATATTGAAAAAATACGGAATATTGAAAAAATACTCATTGAAAATTTTTAATGCTAATGACTTGGTCAGAGACAGCTGATCCAATTTCGGAAAATCAACCAGTATTGATTGAAAATTGAAACGTCTATCAAATGAGGTAAACCATAAGAACACCTTATCGAAATAAAGTTTATGACGCCCTCTCGATGGAGGATCGTTTTTGAATCAGAAGGTGATGCTTTTTTACGTTGATCTTGTCCGTTCCTGGAATCTTGAACGAATGATTATTAAGATGATTTGAAAGGATTTTATGGCAGGAGATGAATCGGAATGAACTAATTGTGATTGATTATTTCACAACTAAAGAGGCCGCCCATGACTTGTATTAGAGCTATGAATGATATAATATACCACAAATTGATAAAGATGTCCCAAGAGATATGCGATTCGAAGTGAGAGAGAATGTAACAAATAATCACTCTTTATGCTTTAATAACAGAAATTCAAGTGAACAATTTGAATGATGCTCGGGACGATGTATGAAAAACATTTCAAGATTGAATATTGTATCGGAAACATACAGCTGAATGTATTTGTTGAAAAATCAAGGAAAAACTTCATCTTGTTATTATTCGAATATTCCAATCCACCATATTTGGGTAATATTTCTGTGAACTATATATGAAATTTATTACAACTACATAAATGTATTTCCAAAGAGTGCAATCTTTCCTTACTTCCTTCATTTTCATTGAAACCAATATAGCTTACATCTATCTGATATGAGGAAATAGTAAGTTGTTCTTTCCAGTGTAACGTGCCATTGAATATTATGATATTTTCTCAATATATTGCGTTAGGTGACACTCACCTTAATCATTTACTCAATTGAGTTAACAACAAGTTATATCACCATCATTCAACTTCACTCCATATTATAGGTAATATACTTGATAATGTGTTGATCAATCGATTCACAACAGCATGAAGACAATAGTTTGAAATATTCTTCTCCATTTTGGTATTTTTGTGAATTTGCACGCTATGCACTGAGATTTAGTAGCGATTGTTCAATAGTTTTGATACAGGAAGAGTTTTATTTTTTGTAACAGAATGGTTATGATCCTAAGATGGCCGGAGTTGAATACTGTCACTCCAACCCTTCATGTTGGCAACTACAATTGGAATTGATTGAAGTTAATTTTTTCAAGCACAATCTAATAAAATTTCAATTGTAAAATGATGCTCAGAGACACCCTCTAGATTTTGATTATCACGTTTTTTATGCCCTCGGCTTTTGAGCACGGATAAACAAAACAAAAATAATACCTTCGTCAAAGAATGAAAGGTGGTGGATGATTTATATTCGGTATCAACAAAAATTGATTCGGGAAATTTCTCAGTCAAAACTCAATTAACTCATCACTCGTCGAAATCCTTGACTACTTGATAAATTAATCAGTACTTCTTATGGAAATTTCACAGGTCCATATTATAATTTTGTTGAAACAAGATATTTTTTTTGTGCTTTTTGTTTGATACTCAGGTTAATTATTTCTGCTCGATAAAACAAGAACTGTATTGGAATTCATTTTTGGGCTTTCTCTTCCCGGAAAATGAAAAAGCTTGAAATTATTGTTCTTTGGGCAAATTGGTATATTTGCCCCGATACGTAACTGCAATATTAGGAACAGTTAAAATTGACTGAAGAATTATTGTTTATTATCTACTTCCGATAATATCAATCGCTGTCAAAGCCATCAATTACTTATCTCTCACATCCTGGAACACACTGAATATATCTTGCACTTTTAAGAATTTTTATCTTCTTTTAATATCGTCAAATCTGGTTATTCTACTGAAGACTAGCTTAGGTTCTTGAAACAATTTGAGAATACCAATCAGTCAAGATAAACTACTCGAACTGCAAACTCCTTTACCGTATTCGAAGAAACAAAGGGTAACTTTTTCAAGATAGCCGGAATGCTCTCAATCAAAAAATTCATATTTGACCTACAAATGATATTACCCATATCCAAAAATCCTCACATCTCATATATTTTTCCTTTCTTCCTCCTCTTCTCCCTTCTGTGGGTGATAAATTGATATATTCCAAATCAAATTTTTTTTACTGAGGGCATTTCGTCTATCTCAACCCAGGATACTCTGAGTGTTCGTACAATACTTTTTCTAAATTGAACAAAAAAATTCAGTGTTGCGGTAGCACTGTGGGTTTTTCAGGGTTTTCCTACAATTGAAATAGCAGATGTGCTACCGTGAAAATCAGTTAGACCCCGAGAGCGCTTCGGCATCTAAGATAATTAGCTGACCCATGGCCGCACACGGCTCAGCCTTCTGAGCGCACTCGTAAGAGTGTTCAAGGAAAAATATATAGAGAATGAATTTATAAAATTGTTGAAGAAAAATATAGGAATGTGTCAATTTCTAAAATCCAGAGGTATTCTTTGAGCGTCATTCTCTCATGTAATTGTCATATTTAGGTGAAGATTACATCGGAAGCTTTTTATACATATTCACCAAATATTCAGCATTGTTATATCAAGGACCTTGAAAATCTAGGAACGCGTTGGAACGAAGTAACAAAATTTTTCCATAGTGTTTTTCACTTTGGTGGTATGTATATGTATATCATTCTGGCATTCTCTTTTAGACTTGGAAAAATATCTCCTGCTTATTTTGAAATCATTATTGTTGAAGAAGTTATTAATATACTCTTATTTATATACTCTCATATTAGGTTTATGACACTCTATTTTTTCGATGAAACACTTTCATAATTTCAATTCGTTTTTGATACCTGCAAATCATAGCAATCATAGATATCCTAATGGTTTTCGGCAAGGACCTCCTTTTTGCCTCCTCTTTTCCCAAATTGATGGAAAAGGAGTTCAAACTTTTTGCAAGGAGTAATGTCTACATAGCGTGACGGTGAGGCCCAATCGTTGCTATATTGCCATGTATACAAATTATTCATAATTTTTAATGATGATGGTATATTGCAAAGTTTCTTGATATTGATACCTCTACAACTGTATTTTGAAAAATTCAGAACAGTAGCAATACAATGACTTCACATTCAATGACAAAATCACATATTATTTTCGATAACATTTTCTGAGACTAGTTTAGATTTTGCTTCTTTAAATTCAAACTCCTTTTATAATTTTGAGGTTGGTCCTTTCGTTGCGAGCTATTGACTTAGAACTATTAGTCTCGAATCCCACATCCGATGATCTGAAGATTCGAAAATTTTCTGATTACTGCAAATACCAGTTTTGAGACTGAAATTTTTTAATTGTAACAATTAGAAAACTTTCTGAACATCGAATCATGGCATATCGGATCTGTGGAATCTAACCTTTGCTAGATTTTGTTAAAAAATTTGAAATGTTCCTTGGTTGATATGAATACAGTGCTGAATATGTAGCTTCTATTTGTTATCTAGGCAATGTGGTACATTGTTAATTCACGTGTTTCTTTATTTCCTAACTTGTGATATTGAAACGATTTTTATGCAGTGTCTCTCATATTGAGTGTCCAATTCTTTTTCGCAAATTTTATGTTCAAAATATTTACGAATTGATCATTCTCCATTAAATAACAAACTTGCATTCTCAACCATATACATGAATATTGCTATTGTTCATACAAACATTGGTTAGCCAATAATCAAATTACTGTACTTCAATCATTTTGTAAGACGTATAAGAATACGATATAGATCGTGAATGAATCTTGTGATGCTATCAATGATGACGAGGCACTGATTAGTCAAATTTCAAAACAGTATTTTACATAAAATAATTTGAACGCACAATGTCATGCACAAATGGTTACCGTAACATTCAGTCCGCCTCCAAAAAATTTCTTCCCTACTTCATCTATCAATCGTTATTCTTCGAAATAGGTAATCCCTATAACTTTTTCTCTTGGTTTTGTTATCGTTTACGAGATAGCAACAATGTACTCAAGATAACGTTACCCTTATTCTTCTACTTTCGAACCTAAATGATCATTTTAGACAGAAGAGTCATTTCTTGTTTCTCTTGAAGTGGGTACAAGCGACTGTAGCTTCTTCACAATCGATTTGAATTTTCTCGAGAAAGAAAGTTTTTGCTGCCTCGATAGTTCCTTGATTATTATAGTAAATTGAATGAGTCCTTGCAATACAATTAACTATGCAGTAACAATATGTAGATGGAGGGAAAAAAATCTGCACAATTGGAATTGAATATAACGGTAACAGCCAATATTTTACGTCAGACACCCCATATAGAAATATGATATACCTTTTGACATGTAAATTGCTATCAACATTATTGCTTTCTATAAAAAAATTTTTATACCAATTGAAAAATAAATTTGTTATGATATTTTTCATTCTCTACTATCAAGTGTCTAGATATAGGTAGTAGTTTTCAATTCAGATGATTTATATTTCCATAAATGTAAACGTTGCTTCATTTACGATAAGAATAAAGAGTCAACTACAGTAATTTCCAGCTGTGCAATTAACAGTGGACTAGTTGGCGGTCATCGCGCTATATACACACGTTGAATACGCTAGAATACCCTATAACTATTTCTTCAATATCTCCAAAGTGAATAAACTCATCAAATAATTCTATTCTTGTGTAATATTAGAAGCAGCTTTTATTGAAGCTGCAATTTGATAGTTTGAGAGGCAGATTCGAATAAAAAATTGATGGGATGAGTTAAAAAAGTAGCCTACTCCCTCAAAAAACATTACTGGTTTCATTGAGAATCAATGCATCATTTCAACTAATATACTCTCCCGATTACTCAGAGTTGTACATTTTTGGTGTACCTAATTTACAAATTGAGTATCATTAAATATTTTGCCATCCTGGAGTATTTCAAATATTTTATAGTTCTTTAAAATTGAAATTCTCATTTTAAGAGTGGACATGTTATGTGAAATAAATAATTCAGTTGGAATATGGTATGATTGATCGTTATGTTATTAATGAGATTTGTTTTGGTGATAATTTGTATTTATTTTGCAAGACCTATGCATGCATTGGAGCAATTCGCAATATGTAAGTATTTCCAACAAAGCATGTAGTTTTCCCAACACATTTTCACTTCTCACCTGTAGGTTATGTAGGTACTCAAATATTGAAATGATACTATGTAACATATATCATGTGAGTTCCATAAGATCATTAGAAGTTTTTCGAATGAAATAAGGTACTTGTAAATGGAATTATTTCTGACCATGAACAAAAAACCCAATTCCAGACCTTAACAGACACATACCTGAACTGCAAAGGTAGATACAGAGGCCAATGAATTGGGAAAAAATTGTGTGTAGTGTCAACTTTTGTTATATCCATTGAAATTGAATAGGTACCTTATTCGTTTATAGGGAATTGTATTGAACAAATTGAGAGTAGGATATTTCAAGGGAAGGAACCACCTCCGCTTTCAATCGATTGGTATTTTCATTCTCCTATTTCCTTGACATAGCTTTTATGGAATTCCTGAAACATTTCAATTTTTGACGTATTTTGTTCTGCTTATACTAGATTCCTCACTTTCGCTTACTTGAGCTTGTACTTAACCGTTTCAAAAAATGAGTTAGTTGCAATAAGCTGTACTAAATGCCAAAAAGCAGTAGTTCACATGGTTACAGACTCTCAGAGACTGCTCGTTTGCTGAGGAATGTTTTCACTCGAAGAACCCCTCCTAGGCTTGAGCAGGACGTGGAACTGTTACGTGAGTAGACTTCTTCAACACGCTCTGGCCAATCACTTTTCTATGCTAATCATGCAATAATACATTTTGCTGAACGGTAACAATATGAGGAAGATTGTTATTGGGTAAAGCAGCAAGCAGAAATGTGTACTCTTTTAACACTTTGATCCAATATTGCGACAGTTATTACTGTCATCGTCAGGAAAGCTACAAATAATATCATATCACATGAAGAACAAAGAGGACAATGAATTATCACTTACAGTGTAGGCGAGAATGTATGCTTTTATATTTCAATATGAGCAACACCATTTTGTGTTTGAAACATCAATTGTAGCTTCCCTGACGATGACAGTAACAACTGTCGAAATATTGGATTGAAGTGTTAAAAGAGTACACATTTCTGCTTCACCCAATAACAATCTCCCTCATACTATACAATCACTGGGTTTCCCCAAAATTACTAAATTATGGAATTGTTTTTTTTTCCTTTTGGCTGATTATTGATTGACGAAAAAAACTTCCCGAAGCTGCGTACAGACATGCGAGGTTTTTGCGCGCGGTGGCCTTTCGAACCTTCCTCAGAGCGAGGCTCGTCTCGAAGTGGAATTTCAAGAAGTGCGAGAAAAGTTGCGAAGCGTAGCTACTTCGAGGACAATATACAGGTTGGAGCTGTGCTCAATTGCCAAAATTAATTATTGGTATAAATTGAAGGCAGCTTTTGAGTTTGTTCGTCGTGGTCTGCTGGTGCAGGGATTGACTTTTCACCTACAACTGCGTTAGACCTTGTTGAAGGCGATGATGCAGTGAACGAAGAGATCATCTTTGCCGCTTTGTGTGTTTGATACTAATTCATCCACCGAAGAAAATTCTTCAATTAATGGGGAAGACCCGTTTATTCTGAAATGTCATTATGCATGTTCTATTCATGTCCATGCCCTCTTTCTCATGGGCGAGTTTCAGATTGATACTTTCATTATTGTGAACATTTTCAAAATTCTAATGTGATCTATACCAAAGATAACTGATAGTAAAACCATAAAATAAGAGTTCACAATATGAAAATACATACACAATAACACTAAAGAAGTGAGTCATTTCGAAATATTGACAAACAAATATTTTTGGTATAATTTTGAGTGGACATCGCAAAAAACTCTTATCCCGAACTTGCCTTCGGTCGAGAGCAAAGTTATGAATACCTTCTAAAACAAGGCCAGTGGTTATTATCAGCGGCAACACAGAGAAACCATAGAAACCCATAAGCTTGAAATGAGGACAGTCTGAACACAAACAGAACATTGATATCAAGACTTCAGATCACACGGACTTTCTCATCAATTCAGACAGAGTTAAATTCAAAGGAACAATTAGAAAGCATCAATGTAACAAAAAAAATACAGGACAGATAGTCGTTAACTTTTTATAGCGGGGCCTATGAGCTACTCAGATTGGTACGGAAGGTCGTAGGTGTCATTATTTGGTCAATGTTGAGAATACAACTTTCATTGAGAAGGAAAGATTAAGATAAGCTATTTGTTGAGCACTGGAATATTTTTATTTGAATTGAAAAATAATCCTAGAACAACGAGATTATTCGAAAGAATCAACTGATTGTTGCAGAATGAAGTAATGATATTGATTAAATGTGCAGTTGCAATTGTTGAAAACAAGGAAAAGAAGGTATGTTGCTGAATTTTTGGAAAATCTGCTCATTCGTGTATCTTCGGATGGGGTCTGCTAATCAAGGTTACCAGGTGATGTGAGGTGATAAAACAATAGGAAATTGAATTAAAATACGTGGAATAATTGTGCCAACTCAACCCAAAAAATTATTCCGATGACTAATAGTCAAGATGAGTGAGCCTCTGAAGAAGCTAGCCACTCCCGCTAGCGAAACGTCAGGAAGAAATTCCAAAGAACGACGGCCTTCAAACCCGAAGAAAAGTAGTAATACTGAAATTTCGGCCGCGAAAGCTTTAACCATTTCGTCAACCACTCAACAGATATCAATTCGAATAGAATAGAACTTTTTGCGTAAGTGTATGGTTATCAAATGTTGATGTGGTTCCCATCCGCAATGCCCCATTGGCTAAGTGATGAACTTCTAAATTGTTTACGTTTTGACATATTGAAAAAAAGACTGGCTAATGAGTTCAATCTGGAGACATTTATAAAAAAAGACAATTTTTGTTGAATCGAGCAAAAAAACTATGGAACCGCCCTGTAATTATACGAGAATAATTATGTAGCCAAAGCAGAAAAAGGGAGTTACCAAGTTAAAGATAAAGGTGATATTTCTGAGCGTTTAAGCGTTTCAGCAAATAGAAACTAATAGTCATACGAAGCTTGATCGTTTTCGAAATATACTGATAAATTGTGTTTGAAACACAACCAAAATATAAATTATAATATATTTCAGCTATCACAAAGATAGATACTTTTCGTTAAGGCCTTCGAAGTTCATATATGTTGAGTTGAACAGAAGGTTCAACTTGAACAGAACAAAATTCATGTGTTCAAGATATATATGAAAAGTAAGTTTTTGAGCAGAATTTTTGCCTCTAGTGTCAATCTCCAGTGTTCCGATAATCTGAACTTAACAAAATGTCCACCACCGCTATTCCGTGTGTCATGTGTCATTTTGCAGGATTCATGTGTGCAAACAAACAGTGGAACCTAAACGTACTGGAATCATGAAAAAAACATACAATGTGAGAAAGTGGTTAGGCCACTTTCTGACCTCAGGCAACAATAATCATTATCAAGAAACGATTTGGATTGTATGTCATAGGTTCGAGGGTTATGAAATGACCTGGAGTCAAAACTCTCAAGTCGTTTGAATAATTACTCATGGCGTAAAGGGGTCTAGAATTGAGCAGTGCTTCGATTTGCACCAATAAGGTATAACACTCCTCATAAGTGAGGATTTGATGTTCGAGTGTTCTCATGAGGTGAGTTTTTACCGATTAGATACCTGCCTCCATGACCATTGAAATGTGGAGATCTTGGGGTGTTGAATAACCATTCAAGTTTCTTTCGAATAACAGCATCTCTCATAAGGTTGTTGAGGACGCGGTAACCACCAACAAAGTTGGTGTCGTTATCGCTATATAAACGTGTACAACGACCTCATCGACCAATGAATCGTCTGAGTGCAGTTATGGACGAATCAGAGGAAAGGCCACTTGCCAGCTCGAGGTGCAGACCACCATAGTCAACCCCTACACACTGAAACGGTTTCAGCTGAGATACTCGATATGTGGGTAGAGTTCCCACAGGAGGCGCGATAGAAGTCGGGATAGATTGATGCATTTACTAAGAATGCGATGAATTGCACATCGAGGAGAAGGTATCCAAAAATTTTTATATAAAAGTTATTGAAGTTTGCGAAAACCCAGATGCAAGTTTTTTTTTATGAACACTTTCGATGATTAAATCTGTCATACAATGTGAATTGGTAAGGATTGCTGGATGTTTATGCTCGAATACGACACCCAAGAAATGTGTACCTTCTACCCGAAGCACCCCATCATCATCCAGGAATGGGTTCAGTTCACGGAATGACTTTGATAAGGACTTTTGATGCTTCAGTCGGTGTATTTCTTCCGAGAACGAAACACCCTGAACTTATTCGACAATT
This sequence comes from Zygogramma bicolorata, assembly GCA_032362365.1. NCBI lineage: Eukaryota > Metazoa > Arthropoda > Insecta > Coleoptera > Chrysomelidae > Zygogramma > Zygogramma bicolorata. The sequence goes on from JAVJAQ010003753.1 coordinate 30,219, forward strand.
ATCATGAGTGCATGATGGGTGTTAATCTGAGTTACCAAGCAGTATAACTTGTAATTTTGTCGAGAGATGAGGATTCATTCAACAGATTTTCGAAGATATTGATAGTGACAGTAGCCACAAGGGAAAGGTGCCGCTCTCTTTCGATCATTTCTGGAGGACAAACGAGACTTTTAGTGGGCCATTTCTCTCTGAGCCAAGAGGGACTATGAAACCAAAGAGGAAAATTCGATAACTGCGAGGAAAATAAACTTCTAGAAGCGCAGTCAGCTGGATTATCCTTAGAGTTTATATAACACCAGCAGTTAGGGGGAACTTTCTCTTGAATGAGACCTACCCTATTAACTACGAATGTCTTCCATCGATAAGCGGGGGACTTGATCCAAGCCAATGTGATCATGAAGTCTGACCAGGTATATACCTTGGAAAAAATTGAATGTGAGTAAGATTGCAAAACAAACTGCATCAATTTAGCGAGAATTGATGTTCCGCACGGTTACAGTTTTGGAAGAGTAATTATCTTTGAGGTTGTAACTTTGGATTAACTTGAAATCAGAGTAGTATGAAATGTATTGTGAGATGTTCGAAATCGCAGATATACTACAGCTGCCATTCCTCTCTCAGAGCTATCTGCGATACAATGGATTTCGCACGATGAATAGTCTGAGGGGGATATCATCCTAGGAATTTTTATATCATTTAGTAAGGCTAAATCGGATTTATAACGACTCCATTTGTCAATAACGTCTGGTGGGGGATATCGGTCCCAATCCAAACCGAGACACCATAGATGTTGGATGAGGCGCTTTGTAGTAAATGTTATAGGAGAAAGAAATCCAATCGCATCGAATTTTCTAGCAATTTCAGAGAGCATACCTCTTTTTGTGCATGCATTGTTTGAAGCTGATATGAAATACGAGAAATAGTCTTGAGAGGGCAACCATTTCAGACCAAGGATTTTAACAACGAAATCTTCTATATCAAAAGAAAAAACATCTTGCAGACATTCATCAGGAGGAAAATTTGCAAGGAGAGCAGGGTGATTCGACGACCATTTTCTCAAAGAGAAGCAACCTTTCTCAAGGCACATCAAATTGAAGCTTCTTTGCACCCTCCAGCGTGTTACTTCCTGTGACTGCATCGTCAAGATAAACATCACTGCGAATAACACAAGGCGCATCTGGAAAACCGGATTCATCTTCAGCTAGCTGTAACAAGCACTTAATTGCAAGATATGGGCTCGATGATAATCTATATGCGAGTGGAAAGTCTGAAACCTTGCACTGCATCCTAAGGGGAGAATCTCCACAGTATTCTCTGGTAATCACGGTGAGTTTCCTTGATTAAAATTTTTCTGTGCATCATTTTCACGTCTGAGGTGAAGACATATATTTGTGGAGTCGAAAGTTGAGAAGAATACTGATGAGATCTCTCTGGAGTTCCTCCCCTGTGAGCAGAATGTGATTGACAGAGAAACGTTGGGGTAAATTACACGAAGCATCGAAAACGACGCGAAGTTTCGTGTTGTTACTATTGGGATGAGATAAAGCTAAATGTGGAATGTAATAGATGTTGTCAAAAGGGGAGGGTTTGTCAATAATTTTCATGTGGTTACATGAAAGATAATCTCCCATGAAATCGGTGTACTGTTGATAAAGAGAAGGGTATTTCTTCAAACGATTTTCGAGTGTGTGAAATCGTTTTAGGGCAATAGATCGAGTATCCCCCAAAAAAGGTTTCCCTTCACGAAAAAGGAGAGAGACAACAAATCTTCCGGAGGGAAGGCGGAAATGTGTTTCTTTTAAGAGCTTGTGACTCATTATATCATCGGGAGAACGAGTACTCATCCTAGGGACCTCTTCCAGCTCCTAAAAGCGTTTCATAGTGGGATCAGATCAGATCGAGGGAGTCAGTGCTCATGGGCACATTTTTCAGTGATGAAATTCGCTTGGCTTTCACTATCCAGAAGAACTCGATTCAATTGAAAACATCCCCGAATATCTCTCACGTGTATTCGGGCTATGGATTATGATACTGTGAAAGATTCATCGTTTGCACTAGAATGGGCGGTTGTGATAGTAGATAATTGAGTAAGAGGTGTATCTAGCACATCAGAGGAAATCTGAGCATTGAAAGTTACTGCGAAATTGTAGGGATTATTGGCGGTTATCGAGAAGGTGGAACTCGAATCGCTACGGAAATGAAGATAATTATGATATCTATTCTGGCATATTATATTGAGTAGTGAAACTTCTCGATATTGCTCATATCCTACCATGAATTGAAGAATTGAATAAACCAATGAATGTTGACCAGTTTTTCAGATCATCGTTGAATGTAGGTATGTTCAACTTTGGAAGTATAGGGTTGTCATTACTTGAATTTGCTTTTGGTTGTTGAGGAGTTTCTCCGAATAACTCATAATGAATCGATTTAGTTCAATAGAATTTTTTGTCAGCTTCTTGTCTAAGCAATCTTTCAGTTTCTAGACGGTTATCTTCTTGAGTAGAAATATTTTTATCAATTCATTATGATGGCAGTGCCTTCCAAGTATCGAACTACAAAATATGAATGCTTAAGTTATATATATATATATATATATATATATATATATATATATATATATATATATATATCAAGCGGAAGGCCGGGGTTCGAATCCTCGCCGGGCCACCGTGCTGGGTAATCGCACGTTAAAAGGTAAGGCCTCGTTGATCCATTGCTCGCACAAGTTTCGAATTCTGAGAGTTGACGTTCGTCAGCTGGTTAACGGAACGAACATTTTTAACAATTTTGAACAACAACAATATATATATATATATATATATATATATATATATATATATATATATATATATATATATATATATATATATTTCAGTTCGGCTTGAACCGCGTCTGGAGTTTTGGTCTCGACGTTTCGGCTCCGATTTTGGAGCCATTTTCAGGAGGTAAATGTGACTTCACGCTGAGGTCTCAATCTGCCTTCTCCTCAGGTGTTGTTACAGGGGGTAAGGGTTTGTGACTTGACGCCGGGGCCTCAATCTGCCTACTCCCCCAATCTGCCTACTCCCTAGGTCTCGTCACGAGTTCTTTCTAAGGTCTCAATCTGCCTACTCCTCAGATCTAAGGAGTTATAGCCTTGGAACCAGTGTACTGCGATCCATCGAAAAGGGTAAATTCTCGATATTCTGCTTGGCGTTGAAGATACCGAAATCAGTATTTGAAAAAGTTGCTGGGAAATCTGTTCCAAAAGAGTTCTCATAATATTTTTTTCTCTTGGAAAAATCAGTATATTTGCCCCTATTATTAACTGCAATATCAGAAACAAAAGTTGGGAATTATTTTGGGACAGTAGCAGAAGCGAAAGTGAACTCTTATGACAATATATTTCCAATATTTCCAGTGTTTATTGTCGTCATCAGCGAGCTACAGAAAGTAATACTAATGAGTGAAAAAAAAAAAAATGAACAAGAATTTTTCTCGTACTTACATTGTTAGTGAGGATGGTAGCTGAATGAACTCGTTGAAAATTGAGTCGGATGACACATAGTTAACAAAACTTGTCTGACCAGCATTTTAATCTACTATCCAAAATAGCAAAGAAATTCACCGCAGAAATTGAAAAAAATATATACCGGACTGTTCCACAGGAAGTGCTGTATCCAGTGAAGAAAAAAATCAAAGACCATACTCTCAAGACTGTAATAATTTCGTATTACACACAAAAAACGTGTAATACATTCGAGAAAAGTCATTTTCAAATATGTCAAACGTAGAAAATATATATCAGTCAGTGAATGTGAGAAAAAAATCAGAAGACATAACGAGGCGTAAAAGCAGAAACAGCCTGAACGCGAATGATTCGACTAATAACTCAACGGATTTTCAATGTGTGCAAGTCAGTTATGAAGATAAATACTCTAGAAGTCAAGATTATAATGAATGTGCAGTTATCGCTAAGTTAAGGGAAGTAAATCGTTATTTATTGAAGATTATAGAAGATAAAGAACTCTTACTAGCTGAGAAGGACAGATGCATCAACCAAATGCTTGGAGAGAAGAAAAGTATGCCATATGATTATGATTTGATTACTATGAATATTGTTGATAAAGAAACCATAGAAGAAAGTCTGAATAAAATAACCAAAAAAATTGATCACTTAGAAAAATTGCGGAATCCAAAACAAATTTTGAGTTACTCTCAAGTGGCAGCAACTCCAAAAAACTAAATTTCATATTCTGAATCACTCATAGTTGAACCCAAATCAAACAAAGTTCAATAATCACCAAAACTGACCTATCTAAAAAATTGATATTGGAAAATTGAAAATCAACATAGCAACAGTGAAAAAACGAAAGGAGGAATAGAAATCACTTTTCGAAATAACGAGGATTACAGCAAACTAAAAAAAGAAATTCACAAAAATATACCATAATACCGTAGGCGTCAAGAAAATGCTCAAACCGAGGATAAAAATTGTTGGCTTGCAACAGGAAGAACCAGTAGATAAAGGGACTACAAAAAATGACTAGGGAACAAAATCATTTCATCAATGCTGATGACTCACTGACAATAAATTCTATTAAGTATATTCCGAACAAAGATTATTATACAATATTCGCAGAAATAAATGGGCGTCAATTGAAAAAAAAAGAGTTCTCTGAAGCTACACCAAGATCAGTATGGCAAACCATCAACAAAGCCTTATATAATGAGAAAGGAAAGCAGGAGACACTTTAAAACTAATCATCAATCATGGAAAGAAGAAGATTCTGTTAACATTGGTCCAAAATTATTATCAGCTATTCATGAAACAGTACCCATTGATTTCTCCCAACGTACCATAGCTTCATCAATGCTCTTGAAACCTACCGATGATCAAGAAATAAAAGATATGATTCTCCACTTGGATAACAAGAAAACCTCTGTCTTTGATGACATCCGTGTATCCATTGTAAAAACAGTTAGATCAGAAATTTCCCCACTTTTGACTGAATTGATAAATATCAGCTTTGAAACAGGCATATTTTCAAATAAGTGTGAAATTGCTAAAGTTGAACCAATTTTTGAAAATGGCAAGAAAGAAATCATGGGTAACTACCGTCCGATTTCAGTTTTGCCCGTTTTATCCAAAATCATAGAAAAAGTAATGAATACAAGACTATTAGAATATTTGAAAAAATCAAAAACGATCAGCAATATGGTTTTCGTGAATCCAGTGACACGGAGTCTGCAGCTCTAGATCTGATTACTGAAATACAATTTGAATTGTATAATGATCAGAAGTGCGGACTTTTGTCACTGGATTTATGTAAAGCATTTGATACAATGAATCATTCAATACTATTAAAAATCATGTATCACATTGGCATCAGAGGACCTGTATACAACTGGTTCCAAAATTATTTGTTCGATAGAAAACAGTTCGTATATATGGGAGATAGTAAGAGCTCAGTGAAAGAAATAACCTGTGGTGTACCACAAGGTTCAGTGATCGGACCTGTTCTCTTCCTTATATACATAAACTCAATATCTCATTCAGAATTAGAAGGTAGAATCAAATTATTTGCAGACGACATTACACTTGTATATTTTTCAAAAACAGTTGATGACATCAAAATTATGGTTGAAAATGATCTTCAAAAAATTAATTCCTGGGTAATAGCTCACAAACTAAGTTTGAATATCCCATAATGTACTTTCATGTTCATTTCTTAACGATCAGTTATGACAAAATCATTGAAAGAAATAAAACTTAAGGAAGATGTAATAAAATATACTGATAAAATCAAGTTTTTGGGACTACATATCGATCCTACTCTTTCGTGGTTGATTCATACCCAAATACTGAGAAAAAGTATACCTCCAGTTATCGGTATTCTATATAAAATAAGAAATTATATTCCACGAAAATACTTGAAAATGATCTATTTCGGTTCAATATATTCAAAATTACAGTACTTGATTACAGTTTGGCGAACAGCATCTAGTTCTTTATTGCAACTTTTAGAAACACTGCAGAATAAAGCAATTAAGTGTATTCACGAATTGCATTATCGTGAACCCACTGTGAATTTGTATACACCAAAAAATTCACAAAATTTAGAAAAGCTATATAAATTAAAGACCTGTTTATTTATTCATTTGACATCATCCAACAATGAACATTCGACCCTAAAATATACTCCAAATTCGAAAATACAAGACAGTTAAATTATTTCGATTTGATCAAAATCAGAATCAATTCTGGTAGAAAATATCTGCTTTACTCCGGAATTATTGCTCACAATATCTTGCCAAAAAACTTGAAATAAATAAAAAATATAAATAAATTCAAATCAAAATGAAAAAAATATTTCTTGAGACAATAGGATAGAATTTCCAAGCATATAAAATTCCTTATGATCTAACGGTTTAATTCATTCTGTGTTTGTATCTTGTCAATGTTTTTCTTTATGTATATCCCTGTATAAGCATTAGCTTCTTGGGTTCAGTTACTCAATGAACAATAAAACATTGAAAAACAGTGATACGTATCAATACAATATGTATACAAATCAAAAACTAACATTGTATGAAATTGGTGTTGTGTAGAACATCATGTAGAATAAGATAAAAGCAAGAACATTCAAAGGTTATAAGGCGCCAAGTCATCTGTCCAAATGTCAAAAATTTTGAAGAGGAACAATTTGGCGTAAGCCGCTGAAGAATTCAGAACAGTAGGCTATTGATTATTCGTCAAATAAATTTGGGGGATGTGAAAATTGCCGAATTCTCTCCTATTGTGCTGTACTTATATTCTTTATGTTCATTTTCGTACTGCTCGTTTCAACAAGCCTAGTCTGGTCCGTACTCCCCATTGCTCCGACCCAGTTGGCTAACACGCTAGTATCATTGACCAATGACCACTCATCGCACAGCGGGGTGATCACTGGCTCCAAGAATCGTGGGTCCTGAGCAGACGCAACGAACCGATAATAACGGCATTCTGCATGCGGCCGGTGAAGATCTCTGCCGCATTACCGGTATGGTCTTGAGTTCCGAAAGTACAGTTGCTCTGTAACCACCGAGAACACCTATAATCAGAACCACTGATCTGACAGAATAGTCCGGGTGGAGCCTGCGGAGTTCGTTAAGTGAATCCTGATACTTTGTCCGTTTTTCCTACCTTTTCGGATGAAAACTCTAATAACGAATATCGTCTTACTTCGGTGGTCGAAGAGGACTATATCAGGCTTATTGGCTTGTATTTACCTGAGGGTAGGGAATGAAGAATTTCAAAAAATTTGACACCTTTCAATTTCCACAACGGACTCAATATCCCCTGGAGCGTAAGGCAGTACCGGTGTCCTGTCTATTTCATACGAGTGCTGAAGTCTAGCACTCGCAAAGCCGCGTTTTGGCGATGGATATAGGCCGACACCGCATAAACTGCACAAGATGACAGCAAATGCATCGAAGTCTCGGTCGCCTGTCGGCAGGCCCTGCATCTAGTATCAGGGATTTCTATACCAATTACATGGCTCCGGTAGACAAGGGTATTGAAGACACCGCCTTGGCACGCCATGATAAACCTTCAGTCTCCGACTTCAGCTCACAGGTGAGGAAGGCAAATGTTAGCTTAACAGACAAGCCATGGTCCTCGATGTTCTCGAAAAAGACTCTATGCATGGGCTTGTCTGTATGCAGCTCGAGAATTTTAGCATTCTCTGCAGCCTTGATGTGAGGTTTTCTCCGTGCGGGCTTCAACTCGGTGACAGATAGTTGGTTTACCCGCTCGGTGTGGAAGACTATACCAAGTTCATCAGCAGAACGCCTTGCTGCCTTGAATAAAAAGGCTCCGATTTCTGCATGTTCATGGTCTCTGACCATGCAGTATAGGGGATCCGAACTGCTGATGACTCTACAGGCTCCATCCAGTACCTTTCTGTTCTGAAGTCACTCCAAACTCAAAAGTCCACGGCCCCCTTGTTGTTTATAAATGCTTTCGTGCATTTGCATCATTTTACGAGTCTTCACGTCAAGTTGCAGCAACTCTTGCTGAGTCCATTTGACTACTCCGAAGGAGTATAGTAGAATCAGAATGGCAAGCATGTTGGTGGCAAAAACAAGCCGAAGCTGCACTCAGGAACGTGTACAGTTATTCTCTGCACTCGAGTTGTACGAATTCATTAATGGAAGCAGTTTGTGCTTCCAAATTCTGCAGTGGGAGTTTTGTGAGAAAACTTTCACAATATTTCCTAGATCTCCAGCCAGAGAATTAATATTTATACAATTCTTTCTTCTTGTTGTCGGAGTTATATCCTATTCAACGCTTTCTATATCAAATCTTCTTCCTAAAACACCTAAAAGAGAATAGGAGTACTTCCTCCTAGATTCATTCGCTTCCTAATATAATATATAAACTCCTTCCAATAATATGAGACGCTTTGATAAGAATAAACTCTTGGATTTAACGCTTATGCTAACGCCAGGCTAAACTCGATCGAAGCGAATGCTAACGCAAGGTTCAACTCAATCGAAGCGAATGCTGCTCGTGCAGAAAATCCGCCTATCTTTATGCGCGCGATGCGCGCTCTGTTTGGCTCCGCCCGCCGCTGCGGGAGCGAACGCCGCACGCCGATTGGCTCGAGACCTGGATAGGGTCTCGAAGCATCGACACTCTCGCGATTTTCGAAATAACTATCTAATATTGTTTAGTTTGTTATTATTTCGCATTTCTATTATGAAAAATGATCGAATTTGCTCGATTTTTATTAAAACTATCAAAGGGCTGGAGATAACACCCCCCCGCTTTAAGAAGTTTTCCTCATCAAAACTAACCACCACTAGAAAGAGGAAGCGCCCTGAAAAGGGCTGTTGGTTTCTTTATTGATTTCTTCTTTTCACACAGAATCCTTAAATCTACCCCCTTACAAACTAATAACAATCGTTATCTTAAATTTAGAGTCTTTTTCTCACACAAATTCTTCGATTGATATCGTCTTTCACTTCTCGGTTTCATTTAAAGTTTTTATTAGTCTGTTCACTATCACTTTGTGTCAATAGAAATTGTTTTTATCACTGTCAAATCACTTCACTTTGCTTTTAGGAAGTCAATTCACTTAAAGCTATTTATTTACAAAATTTACAATGCCTGAAGGGCCAAAGTGAACAGGAATACACTTCACCGAGAAGTCCACGGCTTTACTGGGCACGTGGAGCAGGGCGGGGATCCAAATGATCCTGGCCTGCCCGAGGTTCCGGAGCGAGTCTTAGATCGTCAAGATGAATTACTCGGTCTAGACCACCGCGGTTTACCAAATAAGTATTAATGCCGAGACGTCTCACTACTCTCGACGGCTCTGACCAAGTCTGCCCGAAATTGCGTCGTTGTTTTTCTGAATTTCTGCAAAGGACCCACTGACCCGGTGTAAATGATATTACATCATCGTTTCTATTGGGGTAGTGTTTAGCACGATACCTATCAAGTTTTTCGTTTGCCTCATCGATCCTTTGTTGTCTGTTTTCATTGTTATTTCTACGGCGCTTTTGCGAGGGCATGGACCATTCACCTGGTCTTGGTAAATCATATCCAAGGAGAAGCTGACTGGGAGTCATCTCCGTAGAAGCATTTCTACGCGTTCTTAAGTTAAAAACGATCTCTGAGACGTGTTGTTCCCATTCAGACTCCGGACGATTTATGAGAGCTGCACGTAACTTTTTTTTAATTTCTTGTACACGACGTTCAACAGGATTCACCTGTTGATGGTGCACTGGGCTCAAACGAACTTCTATTCGATGATCAGTGCAGAAACGATCCCACAAATTACCGTTAAACATCCCCGCACTATCCGAAATTATTACTTCAGGGAAGCCCCACCTATGGCAAACATCCTTCAACATAAACTCGACGGCAGTTTTGGTTTGGACACTCGGTACGGCCTTAACTTCTACCCATTTGCTAAAGCAGTCGGTAGCGACCAGCAAGTGTTTATTACCACCCTCACTCGATGCGTAAGGACCTAGCGCGTCTATTGAAATTATCTGCCAGGGTCTTTCAGGAGTATTCGGACGTAACGCGGCCGGGGTTTGAGGTTAAGCGGATTTAGTTGTAGCGCACGTCAAGCAAGTTTTTACAAAATCGGCTACGTGTCTCTCTAAGTTTGACCAATAAAAGTTTTCTGAAATTTCTCGGACGGTTTCATCCACCCCAGGGTGGCCTGTCCTATCGTGGAAATTTTTAATAACTTTTTCCCAACAACGTCGAGGAACTAAAAGTTTCTTCAAGTCTTGCCGAGGGCCTATGTAGTATAAAACATCGTCCTCCAAGGAAAAATCGCTTACTATTCTCTGCTCGTATCCTGTCGGGTCAGGATTAGCGCGAGCCCGTTCAATTCGCAATTTAAAACGGCGAACGCTATCGCTATTTCTCTGAGCATCGAGAATTTCATCGTAAAACGTTCTAACTTGATTAAGGACTTCCGGATGTTTCACTACGTCTACGAAATCAAATTCCGTAAATAGGTCGACAAGTATTTCGGAAGCTTCGTTCAGAGTTTCTTCCTCTTCAACCTCGTGATCACCCTGCACGTATGGGAAAAATAGTTTTTCTACATCGGTATTTATGTCACAACCGGTACCTTCCTCTTTCGGATTTCTACTCAAGAAATCTTGTAACTCGTTAACTCGGCCAGGGACGTGTACGACTTTAAAGTCGTATTCCTGCAATAAAAGCGACCATCGAGTGAGTTTAGCTCTCTCATCACGCATTTTATCAAGCCACGTCAAGGCTGAACTGTCGGTATACAGAGTAAAAGGCCCGTCTTGTAAAAAATGTTTATATTTTTTAACAGACCAAATTACCGAAAGACACTCGATTTCGTTTATATGGTATTTTCTCTCGGTGGCATTTAGTTTTGCGCTGCTATACGCGCTAATATCGCGACCGCCATCCGAACGTAACTGGAATAATACCGCGCCGATACCTATATGGCTCGCGTCGGTTTGTAAACAATACGGTCTCTTATTATCTGGTCTCGCAAGCTCCAGAGGCTGTGAGACAAGTTCTTTTATCTTTTGAAAGCTGTCTTCGGCCTTTTGGTCCCATTTAAACTTTTTAGATTTATCAATTAAGTCAGTAAGTGGCGCTGCCACTTCTGCGAAGTGTGGGATATATTCCCGAAGCCAACCGGCTGTACCTAGGAAGGCTCTAAGATTTTTAATACTTTTCGGTGTGGGGAAGTTTTGTACATTAAGTACGTGTGTTTCTTGTGGTTTATTGCCTGAGGCGGATATAACGCGTCCAATGTAATTCAACTCGTTCGTCCCGAATTTACATTTGCTCGGCGATAGCCACAACCCGTGTGTTCTTAACCTTTCGAGGATTAGTTGCAAATGATCGCGGTGTTCTTCTACCGTATGCGAATACACTATTATATCGTCTAAATAGACTTTACAAAACCGGTCCACGTATCCTGAAAGAACTTCCGACATAAGTTTTTGAAATACTGAGGGACCATTTTTCAGGCCGAAACTAAGGACGCGAAATTCGTATACAGAACCGTCTGGTGCACCGAATGCCGTGTATTTCCGCGAGTCTTTGTCCAAGGGTGCTTGCCAAAACCCGTTTCGTAAGTCGAGAGTGGAGAAAATTCTACAATCTCCCATCTCTCTAACAGTCTCTCGAATCGGTGGTAGGTTGGGAGCTTCAGGTATAATTAACTTATTAATTTGCCGATAATCTACGCAAAATCTCAGAGATCCTGAGCGTTTGGGAACAAGCACAACAGGTGAACAGTATGGGGACGTACTACGATTAATTACCCCTGCCTCGAGCAATTTGTCAATCTCTTCATATACGATCTTTTTTCGTTCATCAGACATTTTATCATACCTGAACTGCCTGAAGGGCTTCTCTTCCCTAACTCTAATCTTATGTACAATAAGGTTAGTCTGCGGTTGACGAATGGTTTCCTCAAAAACATCAGGAAATTTTTTGATAACTGAAAAAAGTATGTCTTTTGTTTCGGGTGCAAATTGTGATTCGTCTAACTTGAGCTCTGGAAATTTCTTTTCTTTGAAAGATCCTTTTCTCAAATCAAAAAAAGCAGTTTGTCGGGGTGTCTTACCGAAATAAACACAACCCCGTCCTACGTCTAATATTGCCTGGTTTTCCCTCATCCAGGGCATACCTAAAATTAACTTTTCGTGTAAATTATGCAAAACTGTTGCAGTTATTTTCAAAGGAACGTTATCTATCGTTAGACTTACTTCCATGTGACCTAAACTATTACTGACGTTATTTTCACAGCCTAACATTACTGTGGAAGGGTTTGGTAAATTTGTGAGATCATGTCCTGCAAGGACGTCTACACGAATGAAGTTGTTCGAGGCACCAGTGTCCACCAGGGCAGAGATCACCTGTCCCTCGAATTCTACCTTCAACCTAGGTAAAACGCGCCCACCTAACGGGAACGTTTCGCCCAGGGACAGAAAACATTCTGACAATTCTTCTATACAATTTGTGCTATGTACAAGAGCCGTGTCACTCTCACCTACGAAGTTCTCACGGACTCTAGGGGCGTTTTGCCTCTCTCGGCCGTACGAAGAGGGCCCCCCTACTCGTTTCCCGGCGCCGTAGCAGCCGTCGACGATGCTTCTGTATTTTCTATTGTATTACTCAATCTTTGTTGAGGCGGCCTACAAGGTCTGATTTTGATTTGAATTTTGACTAAAGTTATACCCACTTCTGGGTGGATACCTTTGAGAAAAGTTATTAGTGTTATTATTAAAATTTTGGCTCGGGCCTTTTGAAGTACCCGCTAGTCTATTTACATTTGTAGGTGCATTATTTACTTTTTGAGTCGTTATTCTAGAACTTTTCAGGTCGTCCTCTATGGACGTACAGTCCTGAATGAATTGCTCAATATCCCTGACAATTCGCCCTCTAAAGAAACAGCGTATCTCAGGAGAAAGTAATTGTGTGACAGTGCTAATTATCACAGAGTCAGGCATGCTCGGGAACAGTCTCTTTGCTAAGCTTATTTTCTTAAGTATGAAAACATCTACTTTGGTTTGCTTATCTCGGCACTCGCCATAAAATTTTGCTGTTAACTTTGCGATAAGTTCAGGATTTGAATATTTTTGGTAAAACCTGTTCACGAACATATCCCAGCTTATGTGACAGTTCAAATAGAGTGATGCCCACTTGGCAGCTTCTCCCTGGAGTTGACTTCTAATTACATTAAGCCAATCCTCTTGTATCATGTTGGATTTTTCCATCTCTTTAGAAAACCTATCAATAAAATAGTAAGGATCTTCGGATTCGAGTCCTTGGAATACAGGTAATCTTTGTTTCTCAAATATACGCCCTCGCGTATTTGAATTATTGAGAATGTCGAAAGTATGTTGTATAGATCGAAGCATATTTCTCATTTCGCTCACATTATCTTCCTCTGAGAAAGTAACTCTCCTCTGAGGATTATTGTTATTTGAGTTATCTAATGGGCGCCATTGACTCTTTTGTTTACAGCCCTGAGTCAAAGAAGGCTGTAAGTCTCTTCTTAATGTAGCCGTTGTTGGCAAAGATTCCGGAGTGTCTTTCACTTCGCTAAGGACTGCGAAAGGCCCCCTAAGTTCATCTAATCCGGTCGAGTTATGTGCCTCGAACGGGTTAGGAAATAATTCTATATAATTTTCATTTCGAATAACTGTATTCTCTGATTTAGTATTACGGACCTCGTCCTCATAAATTATTGTATCTAATTGTTGGCTTTGATTTGAATTATTATTTCGAGAATGTACAAGATTCTCGAGGTCAGAGGATTCCCCATATTTATTAATATTTTCATTATTAGACAAGGCCCCAGTATGAGTAGCATATCCACAAGATGTGGTGCTGGTAAAAGAATTACCGTTGTTAAAAGACAAGGCCCCACGTTGGCCAGCGCCATATCCACAAGATATGGCGTTGGTAAAAGAATTTGAAGGCAAAGCCCCACGTTGGCTCGCGCCATATCCACAAGCGCGTGCATTTTGAAAAATATTATATTTGTCCGCCGAAGCGAACTCAGTATCGCTCGGTGCGGAGTTGAACATTTTTAACGTAAAATCCGGCTAGCTTGTGGGTTCTACGCACACGAACGAATAAAGCGACGCTTGGGTAGATCGACCAGAGCCACCGATCGCCTCCCGAAGGGAAATCAATGGAGGATCGCTTCTTCGGGTTGAAAAACGCGAAGGAATAAGAAAAGTAGGCCTAAAGACTCGCCGCGTCCTCGGAGATGCCAGAAACAATTGAATCACAATTTCACGAGTTACTATTAGCCCTGAGAGATAGCTAGTTCTAATCGCGGTTACGACTGGCCACCACGATGGCTCTAGGCCGGACCAGAAGTTCCCTACGCTCCCCAGCGCCCTAATACGACACACTTCACGCCTGGACCTGCCTGCCCTGCAACGCGTGAACCCGTGTCCAGCTCTCCGCTGCTGGAGGTGGCGTTTTTAGCCGCGAACCCTCAGTGCAGTGAACACTGTCACGTAACAGCGTTCGTAGAGAGTTACGGTAGGCGTCTGTATCCAGGAAACCCTGTTTGATGAGGGTGGCCTGTCAACAGCTTCCGACGTACTCTGTAGGCGCTACCCGGACTCAGGTAGCCGTGCAGTCCGATAATTCCTGGGACCTACAGAGCAAATGGCCTCTTCTTCTTGCTTCAGGCGTACTGAAAAGTACACCACAGTACGAATTCAATAACAGGTAAAAAAAGGAAGATTCTCGACCGGCCGAAGGCTCGGGAGACTGGAACGATTTATTTAGCAGCAAATCCGGAACAATGCAAGCCGAAGCTGCACTCAGGAACGTGTACAGTTATACTCTGCACTCGAGTTGTACGAATTCATTAATGGAAGCAGTTTGTGCTTCCAAATTCTGCAGTGGGAGTTTTGTGAGAAAACTTTCACAATATTTCCTAGATCTCCAGCCAGAGAATTAATATTTATACAATTCTTTCTTCTTGTTGTCGGATTTATATCCTATTCAACGCTTTCTATATCAAATCTTCTTCACTCTAAAACACCTAAAAGAGAATAGGAGTACTTCCTCCTAGATTCATTCGCTTCCTAATATAATATATAAACTCCTTCCAATACTATATGAGACGCTTTGATAAGAATAAACTCTTGGATTTAACGCTTATGCTAACGCCAGGCTAAACTCGATCGAAGCGAATGCTAACGCAAGGTTCAACTCAATCGAAGCGAATGCTGCTCGTGCCCACCATGCCCCCCCCGGGGTTGAGCGCCCAGGATGACGTGATGCCATATCCAGTTGCCTGGATACGAGACCTCGCCGTCCTCCATTTTCCTTTCCACCCCCGCCCTCTCAGGAGCGGTCCTCAACCTGCTGATGGGCACTTCAGCAAGATTGATATCTAACCCGCTTCGGTTGGAAATCAGCCTTTAGGTGCTATTGCTTCCTCTCTATCTCTTACTTTGGTTTCTACCTGACTCTGCTGCGTTGCAGTTTTTGCATGGTGGTCCCCCCGACCTCTCCGGGACAGTTCTCGCCTGTCGCGGATCGGTTTATGTGTTCGCGCGCGATGTCTGTGTGTGTAGTGTGGAGTGTACTTACCCGAGTCGCTGATGCGACTCTTATACTCACCTAAGCCGCCTGCGGGCGACTCTTGGATGTGGTCTCAGGTTTTGCTTGGAAGGCCTCGGGTGTTTGTCCCTCTCGCGGAATCTGGGATCGTCCATGTTCAGTGCGTTGTGGAGGTCACGCAGCGCTGGGTTTGGATTGCTCCTGATACGCTCGAAGATGCTTTCGGCGTGGTCTCGCAGGTATTCGTCGACGTGCCAAATACTTAGGTTCAGGTCCCGGTAGATGTATCGGTTGGGGCAGTAATAAGGAGCGTTTACGGCCGCCCGCAAGCAGACGTTCATAAACGTTTGGAACATTGATCTGTATGACTGCGCGCAATGGCCCCATGCCGCCGAGGCATACAGTGCAATGGGGAGCAGGATCGTTTTGATAAGAAGCAGTTTCACCTGGAGATCCATGTTACTTCTGCGACCTATTATGGGATTGAGGTTGTGCCGTGCGGCTTTCGCCAGGTTCAACCTCTGTCGGGTGTGGGACCTGAAAGTCAGCTTGTTGTCCAAGTAGACTCCTAGATATTTGGCTTCGTTCGTCCATGGGATTTCTCGACCGTCGTGGATGACGTGTCCTGCAGGTTCTACTCTCCTCCGTGAAAATAGTATCGCCTGGCTCTTATCAGGGTTGATCGCTATTTTCCATAGACTGGCCCATTGCCCGAGTCTATTTACCTGCCGTTGCAGGTACCTCGTAACCAACGTGTGGCTGGGGGATCTCGCCAGCAGAGCTGTATCATCAGCGTAGAGTGCCAACTTGTTATGGTTGTTCTCCGGCCTTGGTACGTCTGCTGTGTACACTGAGAAGAGGTGCGGGGAAAGTACTGCTCCTTGTGGGACTCCTGCTTCCAGGACTCTCCATTTGGAAAGCACACTCCCCACTCTGCATTGACATCGTCGGTCCCTCAGGAATGAGTCGATTAGTCTGACCATTGGCCCCGTGTATCCAAAATCAGACATTTTGGCCACGAGTCCGTCGTGCCAGACCCTATCGAACGCCTTGGAAACGTCTAGGAATATCGCTCCTGTGTGGTGTCCTTTCGCTAGGTTGAAGCCTTCTGTCGCAAATTCGACCACTCTAAGAACTTGGAGTTCTGTCGAGTGTTCCGACCTGAATCCGAACTGTTCGTCTGGCAGGACGTTCAGTTCTTCTGTCTGTTCCTCGAGTCTTTTCAGAATGACGCGTTCCGCCACCTTACTCATCGAGGATGTCAGACTTATCGGCCTGTGGTTCTCTGGGAAGGTATGGTTCTTGTTTGGCTTCGGGATCATGATGACCGTGGCCTCCTTGAACTGGGATGGGAAGTGTTGGAACCGGAGAATAGCATTTATGACGTTAGTCAATGCTACTATTCCTTTCCTGGGTAGGGCTTTGAGTGCCCGGTTCGGTATTTGATCCGGGCCTGGGGCTTTCCGAGTAGCGAGACTTCTTACGATGCCTCTGACTTCCTCGGGGGTTGTCGGGTCTATGGGATGGGCGTTGTCCCTGCGCTGGCGTCTAATTCCATCTGCTGCCGATTCGATCTGCCTCTCGGCGTTCTCTTCCTCTTCGGTAACGAAAGCATTATTATTCTCTCTACACTGTTTCTGAAAGCTGTCCGCGAATGCTTCTGCTTTTTCAGGATCTGTGTATACTATGCCTTGTTCTCCATGTATGGGAGGGCATGGTTTTCGACGGCCGTGCCTTAGAACTTTCTGCATTTTCCATGCAGATTGATCCTCGGTGTTGAGTTCTGCCAAACGGTCTTTCCATTTCTGGTCTCGGAGTGTTTGCAGCGCTAGCCGCAGCGTTCTGCTGGCCCTGTGCATACAACTCTTGTCCATCGGGGCAAGTGTCCGTTGGTATCTTCTCTTTAGGCGTCTTCGAATTCTAATGAGTTCCGTTACCTCCGGTGTTAGTTCGTCCTGTAGATTGAAGCGTGGGGATTGGACGTTCCGGGCGCTTCGTTCCATGGATTTGAGAATCGCCTTTTGAAGGTTACTGGTGGTTACCTCCAATTGGCCTATCGAATTGATGAGTGGAATTGGTCCTATCTCGTCGTGGACAGTGCGTTGGAATTTGCTCCAGTCTACTATCCTCTTTTCCTGTGCCACCGGTTCCATTTCTCCGTCTCCTACGGTCAGTAGGATGGGATTGTGGTCCGATGACCCTTCGTCCAGAACTTCCATCTCGGAGGTGGTGATGTTCTGGACTATGGCAAAGTCTAGTACGTCTGGTTGTGCGCCAGCATGGGGGTAATGGGTCGGTTCTGCTGGGGAGACGATTGCTAGTTCGTCGAACTCGTTCATCCACCTGGCTAGCTCTCGGCCTTTCCGGTTCTCGTTCCTGCAGTTCCATTCGCGTGACTTCGCGTTGAAATCACCTATGGCGACTGTTGGATGGTGATCCGGAAATATCTCGGCTATGTCGGTCCTCGCTATGTGTTCCCGCGGAGGCAGGTACACAGATACGATTCTCAACTGTCCGTGCCGTCTCAACTTCACTATGACTGCGATTGCCTCGCCGCCCTGAAGTTCCGGCTTCCGATCTTCGCTTTGCACTAGGTCGTTCTTCACTAGTATGGCCACGCCTCCCGCTGCCCGCTGGCCTGGCCTGTCTGCTCTGTACGTGTTGTACCCTGGAATATGATAGTTCTGCGTGGTTCGAAGTCTGGTTTCTTGGACCGCCATGACGTCGATGGATAGACGCGACGACAGTTCCATTAACTCATTCTTGCGTCCTGCAGCGCCGTTCGCATTCCAGGATCCTATCACGAGGTTTTCCGGTATTCGTTGTACTGCCATTAACGTTTTCCGGCTCCCTCTATTAGCGCAGACAGTAGGGCGTGGGCCATCTTCTTCTGCTCGTCTGACAGCTTACTCAGGATTGCGCTCAGGTCCGCTCCGACGGTACCATGCGTTTCCTGTGTTTTTGTTTTTGGGGTCGTGTTGCTTCCGGGTTTTAGAGCTGGTCTCCTTTCTGGCTGCTTCGGCTTTGGGGCCGGTTTCGCCTGGAGTAGTTTGTGTGGTGCTTGCCAGGCTTTAGGGAACATCTTGCATCCCCTGTAGCTGGCTGGGTGCGCCTCCTTACAGTTAGCGCACTTTGCCGGTTCCTCCCTTGGTTTTTCGCAGGTTCTGCTTTCGTGGCTTTCGCCACACTTCACGCAACGTGCCGTTGCGTGGCAGCAGCGCTGCGAGTGCCCAAAGAGTTGGCATCGGTGACATTGGGATATTATTCCCCGCCGTTGACGCTGTGGTTCCACCCTCACTACTAGGTGAACGCACCTGTTCACCTTGAAGATCCGCTCCTCCGTCCGCGGTACTTTAACGAGAAAGAGCGGCAGCTCTTTCCTCGTCCGTCTCGATGTCATCCTGTGGCACTCGATGACGGTGAAGCCTTGCCCCTCTAGGCTGATCTTTACGTCACTGGGGGTGACGTTTTCTGGTATCCCCCTTATCACGGCATGCAGCGGGATGTCCTTTTTCAGGTTGAATGTGTGAAATTCAAGCCTGTTATCTTCGAGGAATTTGGTCAGCTTCCTCCAACTGACCTCGTCTGCGGTACTGATATGGATACCGTCCGACAGTAATTTGGCTTTGGTGAACTGGATCTGACGATTCGACAGTTCTGTGGAAATCGCATTCCACTTTTCAGTCGCTCTTACCACGACTGATGGCGGCTTTGCCGGTTCCTGGGGCTTGGTGTTCTCGGGCTCTTGTGTCGTCGAGGTAGACGCCACTGCAGGGGTAATATCGACTACCGGGGCCACAACCTGGGGTGTTGGTGGGCCGCTCTTGTTGTCGGTTTTTTTCTCTGCTTCCCTCGCCAGCTTCTTTGCCTTTCTTTGCCTGGTGCGGCCGTTTGGGCGTGATTTGGGGGATTTGTTCTCGTCCTCTGTGTCCGTCCCGGACACTGATGAGGACGTGTCGAGCGTCCTTTTGGTGGACGTGGATGTGGATGGGGGCGTGTCCGGTTCGTCGACCGACATTTCACTCTCCGTCTCACTATACTCGTCCGTGCTTAGATTTTTGACCTCGTTAGTATCCTGTACTACGGGTCTGGGGTCTCTCATTGGCTGTTTCTCATCTTTTGATTCCGCCAATTCTTTACTTGTTTTTTCAATTCAGTATTTTCCTCTCGGTATTTCTTGAATTGGCTCAACAATTCGCGGGTCTGTTTTTCGTTTTCCTCCCGGATTCGCTGGTTTTCGGCTCTCAAGTCGATTACGGCTTGTTCAAGTCGGGCCATCTCCTCCTGGATTCCCATTTTTCCCGGGCCTTTATTCAAGGCGCCTCAAGAAAATGTTGGACCTAAAAAGAAGAAAAATAAGAAAGGCACATTTGCCTTATAAGCAGGTAGTCCTGTAAAGGACTGATTCTGGTCCGCTCTCGGCCAATTCGATGTCAGGTAGTCCTGTAAAGGACTGGTTGGTTAAGTTCTGGGAACTATATCGCCTTGATGAATAGTATTAGTCTGGGTCCGTAATTAAATCACTTTGCCTTCCTAACTAGCTTCGTCTCGACTATGCTCTTCGATTGCTCGATGATCACTTGTCGCTGCTCGTGCAGAAAATCCGCCTATCTTTATGCGCGCGATGCGCGCTCTGTTTGGCTCCGCCCGCCGCTGCGGGAGCGAACGCCGCACGCCGATTGGCTCGAGACCTGGATAGGGTCTCGAAGCATCGACACTCTCGCGATTTTCGAAATAACTATCTAATATTGTTTAGTTTGTTATTATTTCGCATTTCTATTATGAAAAATGATCGAATTTGCTCGATTTTTATTAAAACTATCAAAGGGCTGGAGATAACACATGCCTCTTCTTAAGATGACTGGCTCTGTTTGGAACCTGCTTTCACCTGATGTTATGGTGAATCGAGTCCCCAAGAGCGGCATCAGTTGTTCGATGCATCTCACTATTTGATCGGGTACCGCAAGGCATCTCACTATTTGATCGGGTACCGCAAGGCACTAGAGTAAGTACAACAACAACTGATTTGATGTATCGAATGCTTCGCTATATTCGATCCAGGCCATCTCACTCTTTGATCGGGTATCGCAAGGTATCTCGCTATTTGATCGGGTATCGCAAGGCACTTGAGTAAGTACAACAACAACTCATGTGATGTTGTATCAAATGTTTTGCGATAGTCGATCCAGGCAATAGAAAGAGTCCGCTTACACTGCACGGAGTCCTGCGTGATCAGCAAGTTCTCCTTACAGCCCGCAGAACCCTTTTTTGACCCTTTCTGCTCGTATATCCGTTCGAACACCGGGTCAACTGCAAGGATAGTACGCATATACAAGATGCGTGTAAACATCTTGTAACACGTATTCAAGCATGCTATCGGTCTGTATTTCTTAGGATCCAACAAATCTCCGTTCTTCAGGATTAGCACGGTTCGCTCCTCGACAATTCATTCTGGTAACTTCTTCACTAATAGTTATTGAGGCCATCAGGGCTTGGAGCAGCAAAGTTCTTCGAACCCTCAAGAGCTCTCCAAATTTTATCCGTGGTTATCGGTTGACGCAGTATTTCGGGCTCATGCTGTTGAAGCCTTCTACATAAAGCTTCAAACTGCGTCAGGGCTGGAGTTTCTCGGTTGAGTGGTTGCAGATGCCCTTCCAGAAGGACTCCACCTGATCAGCGGCCGGCGGATTATCCACAACACGTGGAGGCAATTAGAATAGGCTGTAGGGTTTCTCGCGGAACTGTTCGTTCTCTGAGAAAGCCCTCGCCCGCCTCGCTAGTCACTTTTTTGCAGTAACCATCATTCGTATCCTCTTGAGGCAATGCTGCTTGATAGTTAGCAGCACTGTAGCGTTTATACAAGCCCACTGTATTTTTTAGGTTTTTTATATTTTCCAAGAATATTTAATAAACCGTTGACAACTTGCCTGCAGAACTGGCAACCCAGGGAGATTATCAGGCAAATTCATATACTCTATCAGTCAGATATTTTTTATCACGTATTATTTAATGCTCACCATTGAAGATACTGAACCATTTTACCTTATCGAATATCTATTATAATTTTATCTAGGTATGACGAACGAATCATATTCCTTGTGTTTGACTAAAAACTATATTATTTTTCTATCTCACTCTCATATTGACTGAGGATTTTTTCCAGATTGATGCAAATGATTATACTTGCATAACATTTTTATATGAGGTTGATGTATAACGTTCTGTGAACTTAAGCTGAAAATACTCTGGTAAGGTGGTATTATTACAATCTGTACGAATAATTCTTCCCAAATGATATTATTTTGTTACAATTAACTCGATTTCTCGCTTGATTCACTTCGTTTCTCTATCTGAACCTGGAGCTAAATTATCTCCATCTGATTTGGTTGCACAGCCGACCTTATCTCATATTCTCTTTTTTTAGGGCTGTGTGGCCCATTAACAAGATTTTTTTTAACACCTTTGAATTTTTTAAATACTGAAGTATATTCTTTTGAACCCGTAGTGCTAATCGACGAAGAGCTGCCGTACCTGTCTCACAAAAAAAAGTATTTTTTGTTAACATCATTATTACTATCATTATAACTTAAATTAGTGAAACTCAGGTCACGTATTTGGCGCACGAACGTGGGGCCCGGAAAGTCATAACAAAATTTCAGTATTTTGTGCTACATACTATGCAACGATAATCTTTTTCTATGATTTCGAAAGACATTTTTCATATTTGGATTCACACATTTTTTATGGCTTGATTGATTGGTGATAGTGGTAAAATTTTCAGTGCATATATATTCTTATTCGAAAGTTGTCGTACTTGATACTCCAGTCATTACGTCGAAAAAATCGGGTTAGAAATGCAAATGAACCGAGAAAGCCAAATTGTAGATATAATGTTGGGGGGGGGGGGGCTAGAAAAGCTCAAGTTCAAATTGTCGACCAAAATAACCTTGTGGGTTTTCCGCCATCTTGAAAAAGGGTTAAATTCAGTTTTTTCATCATTACTCGGTTTCCCGTTGAGACACGAAAATTTTATTGAATACTTTTTTGTTGATTATTGTACGATCTACAATTAAGGTGCTATACATTTTTCACGTATCGATAATCGTTATCGAGATATCGATGAAAAAAACCATAAATTTGGGGAGAAAAAATTGTTTTTCGCTATTTTCTTTTTTCTCGTGAAAGATATCGAGAAATGTTCGAAATGAAACTTGTAGAGCGTGTCCAGACCTACAAATTAGTTTTTTTATTTTTTATTACCGACAAAAGTTACGACCCCTGGCGCGCCACAAAGTCAGTAAGACTGTGTCCGGTTTTTATTTAGCCGCTCGCACGGTTCTATCCACACGTCAAAATGGAGGAATGGTTGTTCAGGGAATTATTGCAATGCAAAATAAATCAATGAACCAGCCAAATTATATATCAAATACATGAAATTTATTGATCGAATAATTGTTATGCAGCAAAAATAATAATTACAGGCAGTCATTTTTTTCACACGTTTTTCGGCGTTTTGATGGTCCTGGCTGTTCAAACTTCTCCTCGGTAGAATCTTCGAGTCGTGAAACTTCTTCAATCGCAGGAAATGATGCTGTGACGGTCAAAAAATCGTCATCGTCATCATCGTGATCGTCGTTGAATAAAATATCGACACTGGCGACATTGTCGCACGTCTGTCCACTACAGTGCAGGCAAATAACGGAACAACTAATTCCTGCTTTTCTGCACCCACAAGCAGCTCCACATTTACCTTTACATTTGCACGAAATGACTTTTAAAAGTTCGGGTGGAGCGGGTGCGGCTGTGGTGCAAATTGGTTCAAGCCCGTAATTACTCTGTCGCCAACCCCATTCCTGAGGATCTTTGAAAATTCCGAGCCACGTTTGTACTTGAAGATACGTGTTGGCGGACTGCGCTTGCCGTTGGTGGGAGTAGTGAAAGATTATTCGTCTTATTTGTCGTCATCGATTTTGCACAACGGTGGAATCGCAAAATATCCATCGTCGTGTCCTCTTTACGACCACCATATAGAGCGATAAGGAATAACTGTCCCGCACAAGCTAGCATCTCCGGATCGACCTTTTCTTGCTTGAATAGTTCTACCGATGACTGGAGGTTCGGGTTCTTCTCGAGGGTGCTGATGAACTTCGACTTCCTAATATTATAAAAAGACGACGTGGTGTCACAGCCGCTTAGAGCATGAATGAAAAGAATGTTCTCAAGAACAGACTTATCATGCCTGAAACAATTCGGAGGTTACAGCTTTGCCGGTGTTTTGCCTTTAGCTGGTTTGCGAAAAAATATGTTTTTTTTGTCCTGTGCAAGTCCGCAAATTAGAACCAAAAGATCGATATCTTCGCCAACGATTTCCACAGAGTCATGGAACGATGCTTCGTTAATTGCTGTGGTTACAATGAGGGAATCAGCATCCTCAAAAGCCTGCTCTACTTTTATTCCGCTATTTTTTCACGAGAAAAAAGAAAATAGCGAAAAACAATGTTTTCCCCCCAATTATGGTTTTTTTCATCGATATCTCGATAACGATGATCGATACGTGAAAAATGTATGGAACCTTAATTGTAGATTGTGCAAAAAGCAACAAAAAAGTATTCAATAAAAATTTTCGTATCTCAACGGGGAACCGAGTAATGATGAAAAAACCATAAATTTACCCCTTTTTCAAGATAGCGGAAACTTGAGCTTTTCTAGCCCCTTCCAACATAATATCTAAACTAAAAACTAAACATTATAATAAAATTTTCCAAATGTATATAATGACTGGCCTATGATTTGTTTTCATTTACGTGGATGAGCTACTTTTTTTTTCGTTTGGTAGATAGGTGTCGAAGTGCCCGTGACCTTCAGTTTATTCTTTTAGCATACTATTTGGAGTAAATTTCTATGCGGTACATTTTATCTCTCTCTCTCTCTCTCTCTCATACTTTTATTGGCCGTTGCTTCCTAGATGGTGCATTTGGGGCCAGCTCAATACTGGGATTGCAGTAGTCTGACTCTAGGTTATCCTGCAATCCAATCAAATTAGGTCAAATTGCGTGTAACTGTGTGTATGTGTTGCGTGTAAATGTGTGTAGTCAGGCTTGTTACTAACTCCCTACGCCTCACTCAGGAGCAGCATGGTTATTCGCGGACCCATCAACCATGAAACGTGGCAGGAGTCATTCGCCAACGCGACAGAGAAATTCTTATGAAGAAAAATCTCTGTTCCTGTTAGCTATTTTGTTCTAAAATTGTTCTAAAATTGTTCGTTTTCGTTAACCAGCTGACGAACGTCAACCCTCAGAAGTCGAAACTTGTGCGAGCAATGGATCAACGAGGCCTTACCTTTTAACGTGCGATTACCCAGCACGGTGGCCCGGCGAGGATTCGAACCCCGGCCTTCCGCTTGATAGGCAGATATGCTAACCACTACACTACCGAGACCACATTATTATCGCGATTATCGCTTGACATTACTGGCTTCCGAATTTTGCAACATTGCCAACAATATAGTTTTTTCTGGTTTATGTGATATTTCAGTAGTATTCAGTTTTGCAACTTGAAAATCGAAATGGATGCTTCTTTTTCCGCAGTGTATTTACTTTTGAGTGAGCTCAATTATGAATTAAGAATTAGGGGCAGATAGGTAACAAGTTATTGTCTGATCCTTCTTATGATTTCACCGTAGAACAAGATGAGATTGATTCAACCCTCTCCTCATTAGGAACTCTGATTCAAGAATTTAGTGGTCCGACTTCGGACTCTGCTTCAAGAGAGCTGTTAGTAGGTTGGAGCATATTGCCAACCGAATAAAGATAATTCGCTTTGACGATAGAGATGCAAATTATCGAGATTTTCTGAAGTACAAAAATGAATCTTTTGCAATTGCTGTTTCTAGATGCAGAACTACATGAATGGGTTCGATATCCTCATTCTCAACCATTACATAATTATACTTTGTCAAATAATATCAATGCTACTTCTGCGCAAATGGGAAATTTTACACATAGTTTTCCGAGCTCATCTAAGTCGATTCCAGTCTATAAATTGGGGATTCAATATGATGGAGAACCAAAGAATCTTCTCAATTTTATTGAAAAAGTTGAAGAGTTAGCTCAAGCTCGACATATTTCTAAAACTGATGTGAATCAGCTTCTGACCTTTTTGCAGAAAAAGTTACATCATGGCTTCGTCAATTTAAACCCCTAGTTTCTGATTGGGAATCTTTGGTTACGAAATTAAAAAGGGACTTTTTGGTTTCTGATTTCGCCGACGAGATTTGGAACCAAATTAAGTCCTGAAGGCAAGGTAGAACTGAATCAGTTGTTAGATTCATTGCTTGTATGGAGACTCTATTTTCGAGACTCAGCAGACCAGCAATGGAAGTTTCGAGAATGAAATATCTGAAATTAGGTTTACAACACGAGTGTAGAAAACGTCTTGCGCTTAGTGATATTGAAACCGTCTCAACCTTGAGTAACCCTTGTAAAAAATTAGAGGAGGCAGATATTTTGAGTTTGGCTCCATCTTCTAAGTCAGTTTCGAGCATGAGTTGGAGT
>JAVJAQ010003754.1:0-160649 GCA_032362365.1 Zygogramma bicolorata
AATCTAATATACCCCTGAAAGTCGCAGCATCAATGGAAACAGCTCCTGAATTGAAACTATGCCCTATTAGACATAAACTTAACGTAGGTATAACCCAATCTGCTTCCGTTCTCAAAACTGATTCAGAATTCGTCTTCTGCAATGTTTCCTTACACATTTATATAGATTCCACTGTTGAATCTAGATTATTTTCAGATTGTGGTATGGTATTCATCCAAAAAAGTATGGAGAGAAAATTAACCTACCACAAAATATCACATTCAGACATTATAGAGCTTGAACAAACTTTCTGCATGTTTCGCTATGCAGTAGCTCACTAAACATGTTTGACGAACTGTGATATTTTCAGCTGACTCTCTCCTTTTCATAGTTATCAATGTACATGAAAAATTTCACATTTTTAGGGGATCCCTGTATTGAAATGACTCGAAATAGATTGCAAAAATGTCTACAAAATAATAGCTGTGCTCAGTACACATTGCTTCTCTGTAGTGACACTCAATTTATTCGTTACCACCTTGAGAACCATTCATTTTTGTGTACTTCGAAGAACTAACTCAATTCGAACCAGCGAAATTGATGTTTTCACTTCACTCATAAATATTCCCAGCTTACTCTCGACATTGAACTGTTAAATCTGTAAATGGAGTGCCCTGCATGATGCCAGAGATGTGTAAAGAATTTGCTTCAATTGGTCTTTTACCACATGCGTGGCCATTATCCTCCCGCACGGATACAAAAGTAGGAAATAAAGCTATAGACCGAAACGTGTCAAACTAAATGCAAAACAAACGTAAACATTCCGAAATGAATCGTGGAAATGAAAAGACCAGCAGCTGGATCTATCCTCTTTTTTTTTAAATAGATCGTGAACATTTTCAATGGAAAAGAGGCCCTCAGCGTAGTTCTGGGAAAATGTCTGCGTCATTCAAGCTTGTGATGAACAGAAATCAGTTGAGTGTTGCAGGAATGGGAAATCAACTTCCCTGTTCATGGAATTGTTAATGAGTGACGATGCACTTGACCATCTTTACTTCGGATTGTAAAAACAATAATTTGAAACATGTTTGGAGCAAAAATTTACTTTTCACTAACAATTTATTATAGTTGTACTGTTCTAGTAATTTCGTGAATTGGTTTCACAAGTCTAAATTAACACGAAAAAATGCATTGAGAAATGGGCATGGTAATATGGTAATTCACTTTGATAGATAATTTGATTTCACTTTGTGACAAATCATCTTTTGAACAATTCGTTCAGGCCAGTCTCAAATTACCTATAGGGTGGGTTTTACCTGGAACCTGTCAAAAAGCAATTACTCCACTGGAATTGAATCGAAAAATGTATTCTCTTATACAATAAAGAATATCTATCATCTATTAACAAAGGCATATGATCGCTAAAAACCGTGATATTTCTCAATTTTTTGAAGAAAAATGAGAGAGGTTGAAGTACACCTTGATTCAACTGTTTCAAGGTACCACTTATGGCCACATTGGATGCATCTTCAGTCAAATAAAGTTTGGAATTTTATATGGGTTGAGCAAGTTTTGCAACGTCAGTAAATTATTTTTTATTTTATTGAAACTATCATCGCGTTCTACTAACTAATCAGTAATATCTTTACATTTCTGTCGTTGTTGTAAACTTGACAAAAATGGGTATACTGTAACTATCACGTTCACTTTCAGGTGAGGCAGTATTAGAATCTTCAGAACAATCAAAGTGGGAGGTTCGGTTGAACTACAAAAAAGTTGCGTATTTCGAAGGTGAATCGAACTGTGTTCTGGATTAAAATGATTGATAAATTTTTTGTGGTTCATATTCACTTCTTTTTGGCTCCATGAAATTTTCAAGAGAGAGCTTAGTTCTAAAGAGGCGAGTATTATTGAAAAACAAATCAAAGGTGTTGTGCATAATTAGAAATAACGCCTTTCTAATGATTTTGCTACTTTTTGTAATTTAACCAATTTTCTAATTTTAGGAGTTTCCGAAATTTTGATAGTACCCCCTCTTAAAAAGCCAGCCTGTATAACTGGTATATTTTTCAATAGAAAAATACTTATAAAAAAAAATTATACGATTTCATCCAGCACAAACTTTTTAGAGAAACTCAAACTTCATTAATTTCTGCCTATACTGTACTCAAATTGTTTCAGTTTGTGAAAGTTCATAAGGATTTAATAATTATCGTTTCAGATAGTTCGTTAACTGACACGTTGAAATAATCTAAATGTCATTTTCGTTTTATCGAAGTAGCCTCACTCTCAGCTGAATCTTCAACAGTCAATATAATAACTCGGCCAAGTTCTTCGACTGACAAAAAAAATCCGGAATTCAACTCAAGATGTATGAGCCTCTGAAGAAGCTAGCCACTCGCGCCAGCGAAACGTCAGGAAGACATTCCAAAAAACGACGGCCTTCAAACCAGAACCAAAGTAGTGATACTATATGAACTTCGTTGAAAGTATTTTTTTCTGGTTTGAAATGATGAAGATTACGTCCTGATGATTTTTCTATAATATTTTCTAAATGAACATCATCAACAATGACTCATATGTTGTTGGATTCCTGAATCGGTAGTGAGTAGTCTTATTTCCATATCAATAATAATCACTACTTTGTTGTCCCATGCAGATTTTCATCGTCCCCAACATTTCATCTCAAATCAGCAAGGAAAATGATGATGGTCAAATTACATTGAATTTCAGAATTTTCAAAGAGTCATAAGCGACTTCTAGCATCTGTTAGTTGGGATTAATTGCTAGAATCACTATCAAATAGGCGATTCAGTTTTTCTGTGACTTAAGTGGTCTTCACTTTCAACTCAAACAAGGAAAGTTGCGATATTAAAAAAACATTCAATTGATATTACTTGTTTTATTCAAGATTCGTCTATATTTAACGATTTCCAGCTCCGAAATACCAATCAAATCGAACACTTCCCCAATCAGATTGGTTGTTGCCTAATAAAAGTAGTAGTAAAATATCAAACTAGTATCAACTTTTCTCCGCCGTAGCTAATCTACTTTTTTATTATCCATGCTTCATGATGTGTTGGCATCATAAACACTTATCAGGATTCAGCATACCCATTAGCAATAAATTCATGAGAGTTTCCTTTTAGTTTATCTGCCAATTAACTGAAATTGACTGATGTCAATTTTTCCGTCAAAAGCAATTTAATATCAAAGTCTGGCCAGAACCCCAGTGTAATTAATCCGTCAACATATCAGTAGGCAACAGACTCATAATTCTGCTTTCTAAAAAATTACAAACATCTGTTTTACTGAGCCTATACATCATTAACTAAGTTGCCTGTTAATGTCGACATAGTCGCATGCCATAAAGCACGACGCCTTTTACACTTTCACAGACGGACGTAGCGAGTAAGAACTTCACGAACATTTTGTGATAATTTTCCTCGATGTGGATAACCAATGAAAAGTTGAAGTCTAGACTGCATTCACAAAGTTTTACACCCAATAATTGTACTAGAATTGTTCAACTGTTTAATCGATTGAATTGATCAAAACAAACCTAGATTTCGGCTCACTTTTCAGGTACTATATATAATTGTTCCTTTGTTTGATTGAATCCATTAAAATGTTGAAAACATTGTATTTACTTGTCTCAAAGTGGAATTGAATGAAATGAAACAAATTCATCAAGGACTTCAAATACTTGAGAATAATAATCGATTGCCAATTTATTATTCTTTAATGTCTAATGACAGAACTTGTTGAAATCGGAATGTACATAAATAAAGAAGGAATATTAGTTCAATATCTTTTCAACAAATTCTGTCATCATTTTTCGAGGAACGATATCGATATAATTCAGAATTAAACGCCTTACCTGAAAAAAGTTCAATCCAAATTATACGAGGTTGGTACATCCGATTAGATCATCTTGTAGGTGATATGCTATGACTGATATGCGCAAGTTGAAAGAATCACGAATATTGACATTTCGATATTATTTGCTTGTACCTCCTAAACCTAAACTCAATTAGGAACATCGGAATTTCAATATCTTTCTCATATTGTGTGTGAGAGTAAATAACATTCTTAAAATATCAACTCATTTTTTATATTGAAATAATATTGTTATATAGATATGCAAATCAAAATATTGGTAGATCATTGTATTCATATCGAAACATAGATAATTAAATGTTAATGAGAGTATCGAATCAATATTCTGCTACTGAAATTGTAATTTTGCAGTATTTGTTACTAGAAAATATGCCGATGTTGAAAAATGAAATATGCAAATGTAGTGATTATCAATGCTGAAAAATTATATGAACTTTTGATTCAGCGATTCCCACATTTGTTGTGGCCTCCACATAAAAGTGATCTTTAAAAATATTTTCAGCTACTTTTTTACACTTACCAAACTTTGATTTGATCTTATTCATATAAGTATACGAAGTGAAATAATTTCACACAATTCAAGAATTAGGTGCTGTCTAATATCAATCATTTTTTTCTCTGTATATTCAGTTTGTTATTGTATTTGATCTATATGAAAAGTTTTCGATTTTTTTTTTCAATGAATCTTTCTTCTAATGAGGAAAATTCCAATTTGGAACAAGTTTCGTAGAGTGGCATGTTCAAACACTTAATCATGAAATAGTATTCAAAAATTCATTTGGTTATCGACGAAATAAACTCCAGTCGTTAAAACTCAAACTTATAATATTGAAAAATTCATAAACCCATTCAGTCACATTCTCGTAGACACTGAAATATTCAAGCTGGTTTGGATTTCTACTACCTTCAAAATGTTTAGTGGGTGGGTTCTTTCCTACACAAGCTAGCGCAGACCACAACTTCCTCCAATTTTAATTTCGTCTTAAATCAAAATAGACTAATGGAAAGACAGCAAAATTACAACTTGTCAATTCAATAAACCAAATTCATTTGTATTCAAATCACTCCAAGTTAATTATACCCTCCTTTGAGGCAAACATTCATGTTAGTTCTACCTCCGAAAGAAACAAGGACTAATTATACATTTTACTTGATTCCAATGCCTTGTATTAATTTATGCCATGCCATAAAAATAGCAATTAGATAGGAAAGATAATTATAATGGATACATCCGAACCCACAGTAGCCTAATTGATCTGGTTTAAATAATGAGCGGTTGAAAAGGATGTCGAGAAAGTTTCTGACAAAAATAATAGTTTAGATAATAAAATACACACCAAGTTATGCACTGCCAAACTAAACATTTATCAGATACTCATCGAAACAATCAATAATGTATTTATAAAAACATATGCTTCAGTCGCAAAGTGGTTAATTTGTTCTCTTGGTTATGAAGTTATGATAATCAGATATTTTTGTTTGACCGTTTCAGTCTCGCCAGCCTCAGTATCTACAAGATTTGCTGACCTTGTATTGTATCAGTGATTTATTTGAAACATCGTGATTTTGTATTTTGTTTCCTAGAGTTTTGTCTCCGAAACTAGAGTGTTAATTAGCAATTATGGTCACCGAATGTTTAATTGAGATTTGCTTTATACAGTGTGTCTCACTTTAGCCCGATCACCCCTGTATCTTTTTTGTTTGAAATTGTTTTCAAAATATGATTTTTTATTATGTAGGACTTCAAAGACTCTCTTGCTTTTATAACAAGCTCACCTTTTTCGAAAAGATCATGACTTTCTGGGATTAAAAATAAACGCAAAAGGCATATTTCTTTTATCAAATTTGTTCAAAATCATCTCGTATACCCATGTGATATACATGATGAATCACTTCAACTCTAACCAGTGCTGGATTTTTTTCGATTGAAGATGTGTTTGAAAACTGTTTTTCATTATGTAGTGTTGCAAGAAACGTTTCTGCAAACATCTTTTCCATATGATGAATGTGTTTTCTTTCCAAACCGTCTTGACTTAATTAGGCATATTTTGAATTGAAAATAACTTCGAAACATAGAAGATACAGGGGTAGTCAGAGTTAGGTGAAACATTTTGTATAATCATGTCTGAATTGGACAATACTCGTATTTGGGATATGGGTGTTTTGTTTCTCTCTGCAAAAATTGTGTTGATTTTGTAACCGAGTGAGTAATGGTTTGTTCGAAAAAGGTGGGAACGTTTATAGGAAAGTACGACTTTCGAAGGGTGATTATGGAAAATATTGAATACGACTGCTAACAAAAAAGAGAGGGGTGGTCAGAGTTGAAGCAAGACACCTTGTATAATAAGAGTATAAAAGCTCGGTGCTGTACAATTTTCATTAGGAGCATTCATATAATATACGCATGGGTTGAGATGTTTTTGTACATTGAGTCCTTTAATAGATCATGTGCCGGATAGATATCTTTGGGAACAGGTTCAAATGCAAGTAATATAGGTAAACCCTTCAAATTCACAAAAGTAGATCAACTACTCGCTCGGTAGTGACAACTGCACATATGATAAATACAAGCAAAAGAAATTTGGTGATATAAATATTTTTTCATTCAATGAACTGGTAAATGTGTAGGAAATTTGATTGTTTTTTCATTATCTACCTACTGCACGAGAGCTTTAAATACAATGACCACCTGTATCATAGATAAATTGATAATATACAGGTCAATCTGTAGTAATGCCTTCAATTAATAGGTAATGCTGGATAATGGTTCCATGAGGTACAACCATGTCAATTATAAAAGATCTGATTTGTATTCATTGCATCAGTAGTATGAGTAATAGATACATATACTGTTGTTAATTTTCTGAGATGTACAAAATCTAGTCATGAGTCATTCCTCTTACACCGTATGAATATAGCTTCATCATCAGCCATCTGTGGTCTGCTTGCAGATGATCAATGACTCAAAGAATGACATAGTCACAGTGCTTGTTGAACATCCAACTCGAAATCTGAGTTGACAAACATTTATTTTTATACAAGATATCCAATAGCCCATCCAAATGAGCATATTGAACAATTTTTGAAAATCCTAGTAATATGGTGACTGGCCTATAGATTTTAATGTTTCCATGATTTTTATGATTTGGGACCACTCATAGAGGTTTGGGGAATGACCCGATGAAAATAATTGATTCAATATGAATTTGGGCGGATCTACGATGTGAGACAAACCGGAAATACTGAAAAATTCAAAACTCCCTAGATTAAATTTTTCTGGTCACATGAATGCAAAAAATTGTTTCACTTCACAGCCTTGTGAGCCGCCAGATTATTCCTATAACAATCTGATCCCTGTCATCCATGGGAAAGTTTCCTGCCCCCTGAAATAAATAAAATAGGGTTCTTTGATAATGAAAACGAGAGAAAATTCCTATGTATATTAAACAGTTCGATGCATTCAAAGGGTAATGACTTTCTGTTCACACCTGTTAACTGGATGATTATTATCCCAGTTATACTTATTTGTTTCGGATGAAAGAACCCCAGTGTCGAACCACTGAAGCGGTAAAATTATTCATTATTCAACTCACCCCTAAGTAGAACAGAAACAACCCGGAGGAACTATGGTGACGAATGTCGACAATCAACAGTTATGCTTTCGAAGTACCCCTAGCGCCATCTATTTTCACCCCCCTGAAGTTATTTGAGGGTTGTTCACCTCTGACCACTTTCCCCATTGCCTAAGGGTAGGTAGGTTAACTGAATTGTTATTGAACAGGTGTCTGGGTCGATATGCCACAATCATTCTTGTTGAATACAATAGCTTCTGTTGGAATTGATAATAAACCTTACTGTGATTATAGAAACTATCATAATGACTGTGCTAATTGAATGTGGGGTTTGTGATTTGAATTAATACTAGAACACATAAATTTCACTGATTGCTATTGATGGTTGGTCTGTTTTACGAATTGTAACAATTTCTCAATTTCCAAACAATGGAACCGAATAATTCATTGTCAAAAAAAAAGAAATCAGCAGGTTCAATATTAATTTAAAATATGATTTTTGTCTCAATTTTAGCTGACACCCATGGTCAAATATTGGAAATGAAAGTTGACAATTTTCGTTTTGGAGTTCTGGTAATTTTTTCGAAAATTAATCTTTATTAAGAAATACTTCGTTTTCACCATGAAAAAACTCGTATTGTTCAGTTCCTTATTTGTCATTTTCAATATATAGAAATGGGTCGAACACATTTTTAACAAATTACTACCTAATGAAAATATTGATATTGAAATTTTGTTCATATTTCACAATATCCTTCAAGTGTACCTTGACAATCTACTCGAAAATCGTCATATAAATTGAAATATCGTATGGAATAAGAAAATGAATACTGATTTTTTTGTCTACTGTTCGAGAACTCTCAATATCGGAGATGAGTCAGTGTTTTCAGTGAAGAATCAAATTTTAAATGGAAACCATATCAAAATGAGAAAAACCTATTCGTAGAAACTCGATTACAGATTAATCATGTTTTTACATTGTTTCCAGACCTTACATTTCTTATGAAAAATATTTGATGCACTCCCAAAAAATTATTTGAATGATTTGTTTATATACCTGTTTCGTTTGCGAATATAATTTTACGGAAATTTGAAATGTTTTATTCAACATAACTTATTTTTGTCTTGTGTATATAGAACTGATAATTTTCATTTGTATTTTCGGTATTTTGAATGAAACCAAAATTTATTTAATTTATTTTTATTTATCAAAAAGGTTATACAAAGGATACAAAAATCAATATAAGTTCAACTCAATTATACATTTTCATATTTTGATTCATAATGCGAAGCTAATGAAAGACCTAATGGGAGAGATGTAAAAATACTTAAAACTAGCGAAACTTAAACTAACAAATGTCAACTTAATTCTATTTTAAAATTTTGTTCATTGTAACAATAAGCACTGGAAGAAATCATTTGTTAAGCTGATATCACAGAAAAATATACAAAATATTAAAACAAATACACCTATCACACAGCTAGCTTGAGCATTCTTTCGAAAATCTAACTCAATATAAAGCTAAAGTGAAGTGCAAAAAATATGAATGGTGCAATACTAACCTAACCATGTGCGAACTAAATTTAAGTGCATAAATGTAGCATGCAGTCTTATATACAATCGAATTGACACTTTGTCGGCCTATGTTTTCCAAAAATATCACAAAAAACAGTACTCTGGATTGAATTTCCTGAGCACCGTTGATTGTAAAAATGAGAAAAGCAATCTATCCAATCTAAACAATTTTTAAAGCTTTTTATATCACAGTCGAAAACTAAGAACTAATTAAAGCTTGAAAATTATTGATGATTGTACAATGCATCAATAAGTAATTCGGTCATCAGAAGCATGTCTTTAAAGCTTGAGCAAAAGTTATAGGTGTTCAGAAAATATATACAGTAATAAAAAATGTGCACACTAATCAAGGCGAAGAAAGAGTAGAGTAAGAAGCAATGTCAGAACACTTAAACTAATATCACAAATTGAGATTCATACTAATATCACCTTTTTCTCTCAGCAGTTGCAATAAACTGATGAGAGTAAACCAATTTGAAAGCGAAGTAGTTGGTAATTTAAAGTAAGTGATGAAAGATGGTGCTACTCGGAATAATTCTAAAGATATCACAATTCTAAAAACTCTAATTATTGCACTGTCTGAAAAAAATATTGCACATTTTGAACGAATTGCACTTTTTGAAAGTCAGCTTAACCAAAAATGAATCCGAAATTAAAGCTCAAAAGACCGTACCTAACTAGCCTACATTAAAACTGGAAGACACCTAGAGTGTAAGTGTAAACAAATGAAACTTACGATAAAAAACTAACCTAAAACTTAAATTACCAAAGATCAATCGTTACCGAGTTCGAGCAGCTCATTAACAAGGTTCTCGTTGATTTCGTTGTCATGGTAAGCAGTGAAGAGGGAGCTTCCCAATATTTCAGAACTGGCAGCGATGTCAAAGGTTACTATCGGTGATTTTCTCTTCGATAAATCTTCGAATTTGGCCCAGTAGGCGTTCAGGTTGACCCTGGCGCTGGGAACGACCTTCCTCGAGAGCTTCGGTTTTATCGGCTGAAAACAAACAACTTTATAAGACTACAAATTTAAACAACAGGTTTTGAACTGTCAAAAATCTCTGTACTTGCACGATGACAACAAACGAGCTAGAATGAAATCTAGAATGAAAACAAATCACTACACTAACCTCTTTGAGTCGTCTCCATGGCGACCTAGGAGTTTTCTGCTTGTTTGCCTCTGGCACTTGGTTGCGTAGACACATCGTAGATGCTCGAACGATCAGCTGATGCTAGCGAGTCGCACACGTTAACCGTACTCCAAGCTCAGCGAAGAACGCGGGGTGAATGATATCGAACTTGTACCAGTTCTGGTTTTATACGTCGCAGTTACCTGGGTCTCAGGCGCATGTTCGTTTTTCAGCGCGCGTTTAACACGCGACCGGGCATACGCTGGGCCCAAGCCAAGGATTCGCCGTCCTTTTCTGCCGCGAGGGCGCCGCTAGCTCGTATTCACTCGTCGGGGTGGATATGCGATCGTGATGGCGTAGAGATTTGTTTTGTTTTTTGTTGTCGCTGGAAGCTGTAACGAACTTTTCGATGGGTTTTTGTGGCGTGCGTTTTTTTTTGTTCGGGTGCGAATTCGGTAGGTTAATTGGCTGGTAAATCGTGGAGTTGGTGTACATGATTATTGTTATTAGTAGTTATTATCTTGATTTTTTAAAGGACATTCAACGGTAAAGGTGGTAGATTATTAAGTAACTCCGTGTTCGAGAAGAGTTTACTTAATTTCAGCATTTTGTCTTAAAATGCATTTAAATTTCCATCTTGTGTCAAGGTTTCAAGTTCAATTGACATATCGTTGAAAACTGTTGTCAGAGTTTCTGGTGATTTGGAAATGTCTTCCATAATGTTGAATTCCAAAAGTCACTTCGTGTTGGAAGCTTTATATATAGAGAAAATCTTTTGAGTAATGATCTTGCTTATTTTGAAATGACATCTAACAGTCAAGAAGATGAAGTATACTTATTTGCTACAGCCAGATAACGTCATTGGGCTATCTTCTCCCTTTTGTCACCGTTGTCAATTTTCATGAATATTTCAGTAAAAAATGGCGAAGTTTCTGGTGATTTGGATAAAAAACATAATTGGCCTTTCTGATCTTCGTCTTCTTCCTGATCAGGAATGTTGATTCATTTCTGTCCAGATCTTCGCGTTTTTTGTTGTGAGCTTGTATAACTGATTAATATGTTTTGTTGTTCATACTTATTGCTATTCGGAGAAATATTGTACGTTAAAAGAGGTGGAGTGTTGAATTCAAGGAAATCCTAAATAGATTTTTTGAAATTTTGATCATTGTCTTAAACCTTCAGTTCGAAAAATGATTCGAAAAACTGTTATGGAACATAATACTATTGTTGTTGCTGAAAGTATGGAAGATTTCGACACGCATTGAACATGTAGGTATTCCAAAATACGAAAATTTTTCTTCCAGATGAAACTGAATACTAAAATAAATATTCACTCGTAAAAATAGTTTTTTCAGCCGAAACTCATGCATTGAAATGTCTCATCATTTTCAACAAATTCTTGTCGAAAAATTTTTAGAAAGTTCTTATTCTAACTTCGTAAAGATTTCACCCTCCAGAATCACCGAAAACAAATAATATTGAAAAAAGTGATAAATTTTCAGAAAGCGATATTTTTTTCAACAAATTTCATTTTGATTTTAAAACATGATAACTCAATAGGACTTTCGCTACCTATTAAAAATTTATTTTTGGTGAATTTGAAATATATCTCTAAAAATTGGCGAAGTTTCTGGTGAAAATTACCACCACCAACACATTAGAATTGCATTTGTTAATAAATGAAAATTCATAACTAAGTAATCATTATTTTTTTATCTTCATTTTTGTTGATGAACTATAATATGAATAAAGGAGAGAAGCTGTTTTATCATGCTGTATGAGGAGAGTTGCACCCCTATGAGCTCATTTTATATCGATCGCACCTAGTTACCCCTTTTGAAAGACAAAATGTTATGTCAAATTGCAGATCATTGACAAATTTCCATGACGAAGCATCGAAAAAAATATTTTTGTATCAATTATGGAAAATAAAAAATGACTAGTACTTTCATCAATATTGGTACTTGTAATTTTTTGATAATCAAATTTGAGTTCTACGAAAAGATGTTGACTGATAGTAGTACGTAGTTCATTCAAAAATGGGTTTAATCAACGTGACAACTTTTTTGGATTAAATTGAAGTCGCTCCTTCTACACTTGTAGGTATAGATCTTTGTTTTTAATGAATGAGTGTATCGAACGCCTTGAACTTTTCTGTATAAAATCATTCACGAACGTTTCTTGAATATTGTTTACATATTCCAGTTCTTGTCTGGGATGTCATTGTACAATTTGGGTGCTGGATCATGGTATTCAACACAAGCGATAAAATATGGCCCAGTCCAAAGAATTTCTCTCGTTTTTCATTATTCTGTTTTGAGAACAATGCATTTGAGAACAAGAATCATTACAACGATCGGTTACAAAGAATTGCTGGTAAATTATTTAAAGTTTCATACGTTTACATGCACCGGAATAAATGATGAGTGACGGTGAAAAGTTTTTCTGTACAGAATTGCATTCAATTGGAAACGAATGAATTTCTACGTCTTCTCCTACTCCAGCGATAAATATTTTGATTCAAGTCTTGAAACACAAAGAAAAAGCTGCAAGAAAATAAATTCCTTCTTCTACTCCAACAATGAATACTTCGATTCCAGTGACAAAACAGAAAAACAAGTTCCTCTGTTTCAAACACTATACATACAAGGAGAGGATTCGTTCAGAAACTGTCTTTAACTGGATAAAAAATCCAATCGATGAATCAACAAACTCTTCATTCAATCAAAATCGTGACTTTTTATCAGCGTTACCTCTACTCTACAAACCCCAATGAAAAATTCATCACTCATTTCAGAAACAGAAACTTTTTCACAGAGTCCATTGACACGAGGCATTATACTCCACATAAAACCTTAACAATGCAAATAAATAAATAAATGAATAAATAAACATACAAACGATAGCAGCACGGAGGAGTAACCAGTTCTCCGCTCGTTCCCATTCAACCTTATAATGTATCAAACAATATAAAAAAAGTAGATGAAATAAACAACGAACTCAGTTTGAACTTTAGTTGTCGTTACTCGTCAGGCCATAGACACACGAAATGAAACAAAAAATATAATTTATACGGTAGATTATCGAGAGCCGTGCATAAGAAACCGATAATTTAAAAGTTGAAGTTAAAACAATAATCATCTTCCTTTATACTTTCTTGATGATGGTACATAAAAGACGCTGCCTTCTCTTTTGCTCTTCGAGAAAGACGGAGATAGCTGGACCGGTCAATATTCCTGTTTGGAATATTATGTATAGTCAGTTTTAACACTGGCTACTGGTGTTGAGTTACGCTCGTACACGGTGGACTCCAAAAAGCAGGAAGGTATTTCCTACAACTTCTGATCGTACAAACTACAAACACTGTGAAGCTTGGGTTTTGTTTCATTCAGTATGATGCATTATCGTATTGAATATTCTGTCTATGATGATTAAAATCGGCAAATGAAAATAATCGTAAGCTGACTTTTGAGAAGGAAGTAAAGAGGAAATTGAAATTATTTCTTTCTAATAATCTGTTTTCAGTCGATTTGATCTTTCAAAGAATTCTTCAGGAGAACTACTTTCAGTCAACTCGAAACAATGACGAGAAGTCAGGAACGTGAATATTTTTGTGCATAGAAGAAAGTTTGATTTTTTCTTCTTCTGCATGTTAATACAAAAAGAATACAGGCCTTCAACAAAAGCACTACTTTTATTCATTTAATTAGACTTTCCTTTGTCAAACAATCGTTCGAGAAAGTGCCCAAAAAGCAGAGCCTTGTGCAGGCAAGGGTCAGCGAATTGTTTTGTCTGCTGAAGCGCTCTGGGGTTTCTTACTGATTTTTCAATAGCTCATTTGCCATTTCCACTGCAAATAGACCAAGTAATAAAACACACAGTGCTACCGGGCCGGTTGGTATATTCGATCAAGATATCTCACCTAACCGGAATGGTATCTAGACAAGTATCGCAATGACTTTGGTTGGATTTTTGGTTAGGTCATAAACTAAATCGTTCACATCTTCATGACGTTGAGAAATTTTGAATAGGCTTGGAAATATTCAAACTATTTCCAAAAGCGAAACCCGACTATTTAGAGCGCGCTTTAGATGATGTCAAGTGACGTTTCCCAAGTTTGTTTACTAGTTTACTACAGTTTCAATTGCTATACAGATCGTGAAAGAAGCTGAAACAACCCCCACTGAAGTATAGTAGGATTTTGAAGTACAAAAACACTTGGAAATTCTATAAGTACGAAAATAATGGTTTAAGATGATGACAAGGTGTCTCCAAAATAATCTTCATATTGTTGTGAACGTGATTATGCTATATTTATATACACCTGAGTGTGAATAAGTCAGAAGTGAGTTTTGCAGTGGAAAATTCGGTTTCGAATCAACCTGTCGATGAATTCTTCGATTGTGCTTGGATAACACAACTGTCAGTCATCGTTACAGATTCACTACCAATTTAGATTTACTAATAATGGCCACAGGTTTGAAGTATTTTAACACTAACACAGAATGAATATTGATGCCAATAAATGCTCTTTTGTGTCGTCTGATGTCACGTTTCGTTTCGAGCAATGGTTCTGTGAGTGTGAATTTTCCTGCCTGATTATTCGATATCCTTATGACATTTTAAGGGTTTATCAGTACTAACTTAATGAAAAAAAAATGCATCATAATTACAATATAACGATAATAAAGATTCGACAAAAAATATATGAGACAAATTTGAATTTTATGAGTATTTCCTATTACTGGTATCATTTTTCTTCCTCAGAAGATGCTAACCTTGTTAGTGAAACGCGCGTCGAGTGCAATGATATCGGTTTGGTGTTAGGGTAATTGCAGCAAACCCCCTCTGTTGATTGTATCATTATATGATTATATCATTATATCATCAGTTAATTCAGTTCATCTAACTCTTTGTTTTGTTGCGTTCAGATTAATGGACGATTCGTAGCAAAAAGCCCGCCAATCATGGCAGCCGTACAAAGCACTTTTTGAACGTGAATAATCCAAATCTCTGAAATACTATCGAACAAGAATATTGTCACTATTGTCTAGACAGAAAAAGTATTTTAGTGCCGGTGGCAGTAAAAGTAGAACATGAGCCTAAGGATGATTCGAACTTGACAATGAAAATTCGTGCCAGTATACCTTAATTTCTTATATGACGCGAGGATTTTTTTTCTCCATTATGAATCCATTACTGGATATGAGTATCTGGAGGAAGCGTATGTCATCGTCATTAGTTTCATTCAAATCTATTATAATGACGCTAAGTAGTGTTTCCTCATCCGTCCTGATTTCTTACATTATCATAAGAACTGGTGCAGGTGTTTTTTTCTCTTTGTATTTCAATATTCTTATAATTGATAAATGTTGTTATTGTGTAGATTAACATAATTTATGAAAAACTCATACACGTCAGAAAAAACATACATACATTAACTATGCATTCAGATATTCACTCCCACTCGACTCGGAGTAAACATAACATTATACCTCCCATGAAGAGATTAGGAAAAAGCAAATCAATAGGAATATCTTGTTTTAATATGCTTCCCAGAAAAGTACAAATATTACCATTGGAGCTTTTCAAGAAAAAAATTCTAATTAACATGAGCCTCTATAATTTAAAAGATTTTGGCCAGATGATTGGCGGCTCGCTTGCAAATATCCAGTGACTTATATGTGTGTTTGTCAATGTATCTTAATTGTTTGTTTGTTTTTTATAATTATTCTCAGTGTGTTTATGACCTCACAACTTGACGTGTCCAGTATTATTGTACTATATGGATGTAATAAATTCTATTCTATTCTATTCAAATGAAAACATGGAACAAACTTTTATTTCACACATCCGTACTCTTGAATGTCTAAGAAGCTATTTTTTTGAGAAAGAAGTGATCAGTTATTATTATTGGAAGTGGATAATAGCAGATGATCAAAAATTCTGCTGGGTCAAATGGATTTCTATATGATAGTATCTTTGACAAAAATTAGCTACCACTCGCTGATAGTTTTCATTGAAAAAGGAATAATGCTAATTGTAGAATTCCTTCTCATTCGGTCGTTTTTCTATTGTGATCACACAGGGTTTTCCGTTTTTATTGATGAAAAAGCGAAGCGATTTTTTTAATCATGGAATAATTCAGTCTGTCGATACCGTTCTGAAGGAATAATATGGAGTTCAACAAATCATATGATTTTGAATGGCTCAGTTTTATCGGAATATCATTATTGATTCCATTCAAGAGGTTATTGACTTCTTTCGGAGAAGTTCACCAAGGTTGAATCTTATTTTCACACCTTGTTTTCACACTTATAATCAGTCGTATAATTAGGTACATCCTGTTTGTTTTCTATAGGAGATAATTTAACTTCTGTCTTTGCCGACCATTTACATTTTACACAATAGTTTTCAGTGCTTTATATCGACAAAGACAGGAAATTTCCTTTACTTTTAAGATGAGCACCAATTATTGTGATCGCATTTCTCATGAAATGAACTCATGAGAAGGATATTCACTTGTAGAAAGAACGATTTGACACCATCAATACAAAATGGATCTATTAGGCTCTGCTCATGACCGAAGGGTCCTGGGTTTGATCCTCCATTTGGTTAGCGATTTTGATTTCGAAAATTTCCCGTTTTACAGAAGAATGACTCTGTCTATGCAATATGCCAACGACCCAATGACAACTCAAGATAATAGTCATATATGAGCTGGATGAGAACAATATAGATGTGATTGTAGGGCAGCGTATTCATTGAGGGTGGCTGCAGTAAGTATTGCCCTTTGTTTGACTGAAGATAATAGTATTTAGTTCTTCTACGATCAT
Source organism: Zygogramma bicolorata (assembly GCA_032362365.1). Lineage (NCBI taxonomy): Eukaryota > Metazoa > Arthropoda > Insecta > Coleoptera > Chrysomelidae > Zygogramma > Zygogramma bicolorata. Next base: position 16,994 of record JAVJAQ010003754.1, read on the forward strand.
AATTCCACTTCTTTTGCATATTTTGAATAATTGCGTATTGGTTTCTGTCACCACATTTTCCATAACGGCCATTTAGGGTACGTACAATATCATATCATTCATAATAATTAGAAAATGACGTTGTTTCTAACCTACACTCCGGTTGGAAATTGACCTATTCTCAGGAGGGAGAAGACGAGGCGGAAAACAACATGTCTAACCCCTTTTGGCACTTTCCGCCCTCTTCATATTTTTTCATTCGAAACGTCTCTCTTCTCATCGGTATTTACAAGCGCTTTCATGAACACATCAACGTAGTTATACAAATCAAGCTAACAATATTTTATAGTTATCACAGACTATCTCAGCATCGAGTATACAGAAAATATGTAAGTAGTCAATTGCTCCCTTGAAAGCACAATCTTCTCTAATAACTACAGCCAGAAACACTGATTTAGCACTTCATCAGGCATATACCCAAGCACAACATATAGGGCTTATCAGGGCCAGTTCATTTATTTCGTCAAATGTGCCGTAAATATCCATTGATTGGTAAGACAAACTCTTTTCTTCCATCACTTCTATGAAAGAAGTAAAATGAAAAAAAAAAAAATACAAACACTATCTGTTGATAGGTACGTGAATATTACTCAAAGACGTTTGATTCATAGACCAAAAGGAAGAAAAAGTCCACCTGACACAGATACTCCCTGCATATATGGCGACGACGGGCACTGAATTACATAGAAATCACTTTTCATACTCAATTTGTATATCATGCATATGAAAATATCTGGCAGGTGACCATTTTGTGAATGAATAAAACGTCTTTGAATGATATACACTTAGCTATCAATAAAAAGTGTTTGTAATTTTTTAAATTTTATTTCCTTCATGGAAGTTGTATCTTCAATTTTTTGATTCGGAGGAGAAACAAGCCAAAAAACATAATTCATCAAATTTTATTCTCTTCACAAAAATATCAAAGTTTATAATTAACATTCTTCAGAACATAGTCGAAATCTTTTGAAAGTTTTATTCACAAGCATTCGAAAAAATGCTTATTTCTAACCTTCGGCAGAAGTCGAAGTCGGCGAAACACTTTTGCCGACCTCTTGACACATTTCAGACTCCGTCTTCTTCTTTTATTCGAAACTCATCCTGCTCATCTAAATGCATCAAGTGCTTAGATCTCCTCTAATGTGTACACACCAGCGCACTCACAAAAAAAAAACAGTTATTATTTGCATGATATTACAGTAATTACACATCATCTCCGTATCAAACGGACAGGAAAGATATAGTTCCTTGAAAATCACAAACCTTCTCAATAGCTGAAAGAGTAGTTCCTGAAAATGGTACGTTACTCAAGCACAGGATTCAGCGCTCTCGTCACTCATGGACATTTTATTTTTATTTTCGAATATGCCGCTTATATTTGGATGAATAATCTAAATGTTGCTATTTGCAAAAATACTCGTTCAACACGACGGAAATTCATGAGGTATGCTGAATTTCGAAAGGATTTATTGAAACTAGAGAAGCTTTGATTGCGAGGGACATTTCAACTTCTTCGTGGGTAAGAAATACTACTTGAAATTCAAAATGTATCGAAGGTGATACCACGAGTTTTTCAAATTTCATCGAAAAATTTTCATTTTCCACGAAAACTTTTTTATTTAGCAAAAGTAGAACGAGTACTTTTATCTAATTCGGATTGTTTGAATGCTTCTGCTTCGAAATAAAAAAAATTGAGTTTTCGAAAATGAAAATTCATCTCATTGAATTTGAAGAACGAGTTTTATTTGGAGAGATTATTCATTGAATAAATCAAAGAAAGAACAATTTCAATTATTATTATTTCATTTAACTTGAAGAGGAAAGAAGGAAATTTAAGTATTAGAAAATGTACAATTATTGAAAACACAGTTTTTGTGAATGGATCGGGCAGTAGAAAAACTTGATGTCTCTTCCAAGTCATTGGTTGATATAACATTGCTTGATGTTGAGCATGCGCAAGTTGGTTTCAAATATCAAACAACGATGTAGGCCTTCCAGAAGGGTAATGTTGCTTACGCGGTGCATATGATATAGACGCTAATGCTTCTTGACGATACCAAGAGATGGCACCACACCTCTCATTGTACAAGGTTGCTAATTGAAAATATCTTATGAATTGAAAAGAAGGAACATAAAATTATTCGACATGTCGTTGGATGAAGATCTTTTTACAACGATTCAGTCTCAAACCACAAAAATAAATTGAATTTCACAAAAATCAATTGTACGCCATCTTCATTTGAGTACAGGAAACCTTAAGCAGTTTAATCGGTCAACAAGCTGCTATAATTTTGACCACGACGTATGTCGTCGTTTGCAATAAACTTGGTTATGTTCATGAGCTATTTACGTGTGTGAAATTTAAGTGTGAACTTTATAGATTTGACAGTTCAGAGGTGAACACAGTTTTAACAAGGACCAGGCAGTTTTAACAGTAAAAAAACGAATGATTGGCTAAAATAACCCGCTACTATGGCTTGAAATGCCAAAAACATAAAATTGCCAAAAACATAAAATTTCGACAGGTGAAAAAATAATCTTGCGAATAATCATTTCTTTATGGAATCATTTGAAAATATTATGGATGAGATCGTATACAAACCTCAAAAAAAAGGTAAAATTTCTCAAAACTAGCTCACCTCTATAGGTTCGTGCACTACCTTAGATTATAGAATTTATAAATGATTAGCCCTAGTCTTAGGATTAAGTTTTATTTCTTCGAATTATACATGATATTTTTCATTCCAACGTGAAAATTGCAAAGCTCTCCCAAATATTGATTTGACATGAATAGTATTGTTAATGTCAGCGATACTGGAGGATGAAAGCTAAACATGGAATTAACGATATAAATCAGATACGAGAAGAACGTCAAATTCAAAACGTCAAAAGAGTCGCTGTTCATTATAAAAACTTCATTACAGAAATCAAGTGAAAGTTTATAGATATTGAGACAAAATGGTTCTTCATAGTTCGAACAAAAGTGAATTGATTTTTTTATTCTTTGATGTGCAACTTGCACAATGGGTATTTTTGATGTTTTGGTTTTGGTGGCCTTTCAGAACAATATTTGTCAATATTTTGACAAAATAGTTAAGGCTTTCGCGGCCGAGGTTTTCAGTATCACTACTTTTATTCGGGTTTGAAGGCCGTCGTTTTTTGGAATTTCTTTCTGACGTTTCGCAGGCTCGAGTGGCTAGCTTCTTCAGAGGCTCATTCATCTTGAAATTCATCATGAGTCATCGGAGTGAATTTCAAGATGAATGAGCCTCTTAAGAAGCTAGCCACTCGAGCCAGCGAAACGTCAGGAAGAAATTCCAAAAGCGACGGCCTTCAAACACGAATAAAATTAGTGATACTGTCAATATTTTGCCTTGAAACGACTGAAAATTACTTGTATCCTGTTGATGTCTGGTATTTCATAAAGAAGATATTGTTCGTTTGTTTCCGTTAATCAGCTGACGAACGTCAACCCACAAAAGTCGAAACTTGTGCGAGCATTGGATCAACGAGGCCTTACCTTTTAACGCGCGATTACCCAGCATATGAATATTCTCGTCCTGATTATCAATCTCTGTAGGCTGGTATTCATTTCTTCTATCCAGAAAATCAACGAATTCTATGGGATATTCATTTTCACTTACAATATCCTGGGTGCAGTCATTGTCGAATTCCAAAGTCAAGTTTCCAGCAATATCCTTTCGTCTGGTTTAAGTAAGAGACAAAATTGTCATTTGTTCCTAAGACATATTATTGAAAACACATCACGCGTGCCGCGTATATGTGCACCAAAGCACAACCCCCCCCCGGAAACAACAAAAAAAAAAAAAAAAAAACCAACTCATGCGAATGGCTATTCCACAAAATACTATTTTTATAGTGCAGTATCACTGAAAATCACTTCGAAATTGACCTTTTTCCAAGGAAATAGCGAGACTCGGAGCTTAGCACTGAATCCATATGCAAGATCTTGGCAACAAATAAAAATCGAAGTCATAAAACGAATGGAGTTCAGTTTCCTGGGGTCGAATCATTTTTTAAAATTTTTTTCAACTCTTCTGGAAAATAACATGAAGGCATACTGTTTCAAATGATTAAAGATGGGTTTATAACCCACACCAATGTAGTCGCAATATGTCAATCACAACTCTAATAATTTCATCCCGAGATTTACGTAGGTAATTGTTCTAACAAACGCAAATTCTGGGTTCTACATAATTGCAGAATACGATTTCTTCCAGTTTTGAATATTTTCTCCTTCAGAGACAGACTGAAAAATTGTTCAAAATATCTGTTTTCAACAATGCCTCACTGTTTGATATGTAGTTCTCAGCATAATTTTTTTTATACAGATTCACCCGAGAGTATTATTACTATTAATGATATTCTATTATTTGGGTGCCTCTTTTCAACAAGTGACCCTTCGTTTCAAATCATATACTAGGAGCCACTGCTGTGGACGTTAGAATGGGCTAATGAAACAGCCTTCCGATACGAATGGTCGTTAATAACTCTTTGGTTCTACCCAATGTAGAATGACTATGAACTCTGATGACCTGTGATTCAATTCCGAATTCAAGAATCAATCCCAGTGTTCTTGCAATCATCATCACGCATCTGGCATCCAAGCCCCCGGAGATGTAGAAATGTTTTCTGATGGGCCATTATTTATGTAGATAATTTCATACTCTTTCGAATGAGGCGAATCGAATCTTTGATTGCATGACCTAGTGGTTTCGACTGGTGTCCATTTTATATCTAAATTACTTCTGAACGAAAATCCTCGCCGAATTCTATTAAGTCGAGTTTTTTAGGCCAATTATTTTGACAAGATGAACTGATGTCTGAAGCCAGTTTCACTCATTTCGTAACACGGTAGGCGATATCAATTTCTTCGAATGATTGAAGTGGAAATATGATTGATGAACCGAAGGTTTCTGAGTATTGGATTATCTGAAACACAATACATATGAATGCTGTCCGCCATTTTTATTGCTTCTTCTTGGTTAATTTGAATGAAACAATGAGGAGCTATCCTTATGCGATGCTCCTCTTTGATCTCATTTATTCCTTTATTTAGCACAGCACAGGCTAATATACAATGTTTGATCCTAATTAACATTAGGCTAACCCATTAACCGCCAAAGGTGCGTAAACGCAACTTTTATTTATTATTTTTTTTGTGATTTGGATGAATATTATTAATGTTTATTCTGATGGATATTCATAAGAATGATCCAGAAGAAGTAAAAAATATTTTTATTCAATCCAAAATATGATTGTTTCAATCTCTCAAATTCGCTTGAAAATGTTATAAATTGACCGTTATTGTAATTATCCAATAAATTAATTTTTTTTTCGGTACTGAATATAAAATCATAAATTTATTTCGTGCCGAACAGTAATGAAATATTTGCTCAATGATAACGTGTATTTTCATTTACGTAAATATTTTCGGATGTCGTTTATTTTTTCATTTACCGGCGATGGTTGCGTATACCTTTGGCCGATAATGGTGAAAATTTTCATTCATTAGTATGCGAGTCTCGACAAGCTTGGGAATATCAGGATACGTTGCGATGGTCAGTTGATTATTCGCCTTGCTCGAGTTTTCAGTGCAAATCACTATCGGCAGGAAAGATTTCTTGTATTTTTTGATAACATTGTCTAAATGAGGTAAGAATCATAACTCGAGTGTAGATTTTGGTATTTCAATATAATTATTCATCATCATAGTCAATTTTCGAAATGGGAAATGAAGAGAGCACTAACGACGGAAGAGTTGAGTGCTTTATAAGAGAAAGAGTTGGATTATCAAAATTATGATTCGATTGATGTTGTTTATGTTCCGCCGGAAACAGACAGTCTAACCGATGAGGAGAACATTGATGAAAATATAATCGGAGAAGAAATAATAGAGGGTATATTGCGGGAACTTATGAAATACAAGTGGATAAGGATAGTGATGATTCAGATGATGACATCCCTTTGAGAGGGATAGCAGAACGTGTTGAGGCAAATATTGCTGGAACTTCTGGAATACAATTGAATGAAGATAGTTATGATTCAGAAGACGATATCCCTCTGAGTGGAATAGCAAGAAGTCTACTAAAATGTAGTGACCATTTAAGCAAAACTGAAGAAAACTCGAATGGTGCCGAATATAACCCATTATACCGAAGAACATCTAAATCAGCTCTACCAGATGATATAAGATTTGATAATGTTGGACATATGATAATCAGAGATACCAACAGTGCAAGAAGAAAATGTCGATTTTGTAAAAGTAACACCATTTATTTATGTAAGAAATGTAAAGTGCATGTCAACCCAGATTGTTCCGAAAATTATCATATTGAGAAATAGGGCACCTACTCTGAATTTATTTCGTTTTTTTTTATTAGATTATTATAACCATTTTTGCCAAAGGTGCGCTTACGCACCCACTCGTTTTTTTCAATACAGTCAGTTGATATTTTTTTTAATGACGAATTGTTGTTTGTTTGAGTGTTCTGAACGTGCAAAATAAATGGTTTTTCTAAATTACAAATTTCTGTTGTCTTGGCCGTTAATGGGCTAATGTCAAATTATTCATACATGAATGAAAAATATAGATGAATTGTCACACTCAAATATAATAAAATTCAATTACTTATATATATAATATCGACATATACAAGTAGGTAACGAGGGTAAGACACAAGTATTGATACGGATACAAAATAACAAATACAACAATTTTGAAACCTTGAATAATTAAACCCAAAAATATTGAAATCATTCGCCCATTGTGTGCATTTTCAACTTTTTTTTGAATTGAACTATCGAATTACAATCCTTGATCCCATCATCCAACATTCCTGCATGATGAATCGATTTTTCAGTACATTTCTTATTTCGGTTCCTACATAGATATTTCTGTTGGATCTGGTATTATAATTATGATAATTTTCATTATAAGTTGTTTTCCTGCTCAAGTAGTCCGGAGATAGATGATGATGCATCTTATATATCAGTACCATCGTATGGTAGTACACATAGTCTTTTAATGACATCCATTTGAATTCTCTCAACATGTTGACTAGTTGGCTCTCATGCTCTATTTGGTGCCCCCGAGTTTTTATGACTCTCATAACTCTATTTTTTGAATGTTAATTCTTGGTCAGTCAATACCCCCAGCTAGTTTACTACTTTACCTTAAATAGCCTCATTAGCAATCTCTATACTAATTCCTCTATTTTTGATTTCATCATAACCGGTTTTATTACTCAGTAAGAGACATTTTGTCTTTTTACTATTCAGTTTGAGAGTGTTGAGATTACACCATCGACTTACTCTGCAGAGCTCATTATTTAGAGTACCTATCAATTCATTAACATTATGGGAACAATAATATATTAATGTGTCATCTGCAAACAAACTAATTTTACACTCATGCTTTAGTTTTTGTTTTTACACGTGAATGTCGTTTGACAGTTTTGTATGAGAAAGAAAGAGTTGGACGACACTGAAAAAACCAAGAGGTCTGACAACAGCATTTAAATAGGATGTTGAAGTTTTTTTGTAGTAATATTCAGAATATATTTACCTGGGAAATATGTCAGGAGAATCGAATAACTTTAAGATAAAGAGAGATGTGGTCCTAGTAATGTAGTCAATGAATTATTGATTGAATATGAGTTCGAAGTAACTATTGTTCTGTATAAGTGTGAGTGATTTTTCCGATATTATTAGAAAGTGAAGAAACAATTTTTGAACATTTGGTCTCACGTGGAGCCAGACCCCCTTGCTCCCTCCTGATATGCTCAATATCCGATTAACTAACATTTTTCAGTTGAAATTTCAAAAAGGGTTATATAAAGCACTCAATTTACTTTCACCTTTGTTGATGAAAAATGCACAAGTGATTTGTCAAAATTCCATACCTTGTTTTCACGACTCCTACAGATTATGTTTGAAGTAGAAAATAAAAATGATACAGATCCAAACATTATGACCCATTCATGGACGCCATGAGGAAACTATTTCAAGTTGTAATGAGCATACTGGAAGAAGTTGGTGTCAATTACATTTTCTGCAACCTGTTCATGCAAGTTGTAACTTATCTTGTATCATTTGAAACAGTACCTATGTCTTCATGACCTATAAGTAGTCGTTTTTCGAAATTATTATTGAACTGAGCAATTGCAGATTTTGATTTTTACATGAAATACCTACATAATACTTAGTGCTTGAAAATTATTTTATATTACGATTTGTTTCGTCTTCAAGTATTTCCTCTTCTTAAGACAGACTATTTTTTTCTGCGGATCGGTCTTTTTCTGCTTCCTGCGATATTATCACGTCCACTCTATTTGCAATTACCATTCTAGAAACATCGATCTAAACTTCGTATGGATAGTAGTGTGTCGTTTTCTCGAGAAAATCTGTTCAATTCAAAGATATCTTCTGTTATGAATATTTCATAAGAGACTGAATGACAGTGATAAATTCATATCGGTTGAGAATAATACCCGTAAAAACATTTGATATGATTTTGATGCATTCTCATCACAATGTCATATCAACATTCCATGAGGAATTATCGAAGAAATCAATAGATAACGTATAACATATTCATGTAAGACGTGAGTCCTCTTATTTCATTCGAAATAGTAGGTAACTAGGCCTCCATGGTTTTTGTATCATAAGCCATGTTTCTATGTGTAACAAATGCACAGAAACCTGAAGGGTGTCTTCCATCTATTTTATTACTGAACTCAACAAATGCAAATTTTGGTTTTTACCAAGCAGAAAGCGCTTCAATGTTATTTCTTGTCACGATTCATTTGAGCTTTTCCTGTTTCATAGGCAAACCAAAACTTGGGTCACTGCCGTTCGGCTTATTCTCACCTCCTGCTATATTGCCAAGACATTCAGTGTGATTGCAAGAACTACCATCCTAGAAACTTGATATGAATAGTATAGTGTTTCGTTTTTTGAGAAAATCCGTTCAGTTTGAAGATATCTTCTGTTATAAACATTTCATGCAACACTGAATGATAGTGAAAAATTCATATCGGTTGAAAATAACTCCCATATAAACATTTCTTATGATTTTCATGCATTTTGAATACATTTTTATATCAACATTCCATAAGGAGTTATAAAAGAAATCAATAGTGAACATATAACATATTCATGCAAGTCGTGAGTCATCTTGTTTTATTTGAAATAGTAGGTACCTCTACGGTTTTTGTAACATAAGCGATGTTAATGTTATTTATAATAACAAATATTTTTCAGCTTCTCCTGTTTCGAAGGCAAACTAAAAATGTTGTCACTGCTATCCGACTTATTTTCATTTCCTGCGATATTGCCACTACATTCACTGTTATTGCAAGAACTGCCATTATAGAAAAATCGATCTGAACTTGCTATGAATAGAAGTGTATCGTTTTTCGAGAAAGTCCGTTCAGTTCGAAGATATCTTCTGTTATAAACATTTCATGAAAGACTGACTGATAGTGAAAACTTCATATCGGTTGAAAATAACTTCCATTTAAACATTTCTTATGATTCTCACGCATTTTGAATACACTTTTATGTCAACATTCCATGAGGAGTTATAAAATAAATCAATAGTGAACATATAACATATTCATGCAAGTCGTGAGTCATCTTGTTTTATTTGAAATAGTAGGTACCTCCACGGTTTTTGTAACATAAGCGATGTTAATGTTATTTATAATAACAAATATTTTTCAGCTTCTCCTGTTTCGAAGGCAAACTAAAAATGTTGTCACTGCTGTCCGACTTATTTTCATTTCCTGCGATATTGCCACTACATTCACTGTTATTGCAAGAACTGCCATTAGAATAGAATAGAATATAATAGAATATGTTTATTGACTACATCATAAAAAAAATTATTTGTAGCAAGTCAACAAGCTGCAGACATAGGATTTAAAAATAATCATAAAAAACAAATAATGACAAGTATACAACATCAAAAAGACAAACATATATGCAAATATTAAAAACATTGAGAATTCGGACCAATCGGTGAGCAAGTCCAAACAAACATTCATTATAGAAGTTTTATGCTTTCGATGTACTCATCAACCGAATAAAAACAATTATTCACGAGATACGATTTCATTGTTTTTTTGAATTCGTACATATTCATGCACTTGAAATTATAGAAAAATCGATCTGAACTTGGTATGAATAGAAGTGTATCGTTTTTCGAGAAAGTCCGTTCAGTTCGAATATATCTTCTGTTATAAACATTTCATGAAAGACCGACTGATAGTGAAAACTTCATATCGGTTGAAAATAACTCCCATATAAACATTTCTTATGATTCTCATGCATTTTGAATACACCCTTATATCAACATTCCATGAGGAGTTATGAAAGAAATCAATAGTGAACATATAACATATTCATGCAAGTCGTGAGTCATCTTGTTTCATTTGAAATAGTAGGTATCTTCATGGTTTTTGTAACATGAACGATGTTTTTATGTGTAACAAATGCACAACAACCTGTAGGGTGTCTTCCATCCATTTTATTAATGAACTCCACAAAGGCAAATATCGGTTTTCACCAAGCACGAAGCGCTTCAATGTTATTTATAATCACGATTTTTTTTCAGCTCCTCCTGTTTCGAAGGCAAACCAAAAATTGGGTCACTGCTGTCCGACTTATTCTTATATCCAACGATATTGCCCCGACATTTACTGTAATTGCAAGAACCACTATTGTAGAAACATCGAACTGAACTTGATATGAATAGTGAAGCGTTTCGTTTTTTCAGAAAATCTGTTCAGTTTGAAGATATCTTCTGATATAAACATTTCATGAAAGACTGAATGATAGTGAAAAATTCATATCGGTTGTAAATAACTTACCATACAAACATTTCCTCTGATTTTCATGCATTTTGAATATATTTTCGTATCAACGTTTTATGAGGAGTTATAAAAGGAATCAATAGCTAACATATAACATATTCATGCAAGTCGTGAGTCATCTTGTTTCATTTGAAATAGTAGATACCTTCATGGTTTTTTAACATGAGCGATGTGTTACAAATACACAGCAAACTCTAAGGTGTCTTCCATCTATTTCATTATTGAACTCCACAAAAACAAATCTCGGTTTTCACCAAGTACGAAGCGCTTCAATGTTATTTATAATAACAAATTTTTTTCAGTTTCTCTTGTTTCGAAGGCAGACCAACTCTGCTGTTCATTCATTTCGAAGATCTTCTATTTCAAACATTTCATGAAACACATTTGAATGACAGTGAAAAATTCATATCTGGTGAAAAAAATCTATAAACATATTTCTCATCATTTTTATACATTTTCAAAATATTCTCATTCCCTTGATACATATAACTTCTTTTTTCTATAAATGTTGAATCTTTCCCAATCAACGTTTTATGAACAATCACAAAAGAAATCAATTGATAAATTGAGTTATTCAGAAAGGCCGATCTTCGAGTTTCCCTAGGAAAAAAAAAACGTTGAGAAATCTAAACCACCACCTTGGAGATGCCACCCTTCCTCCACGTGCAAGTCATGAGGAGGATTTCGATCTCGTCGTATGCCAGGTGCGTGCTATGTGTGGGAACTCTGCTGAAACTCAGTTTCCCAGGCTCGAACGTACCACCTGCCACTAGGATATGGTGCATGGCGCGAACAGAGGGCTCCTTCAATTAGAGGACGTTGCCAGATCTCGCTATCGTATCTGAATTGGGGAAAAAGTCGAACTGATTTAGATTCCAAATTTTTCTTTATCGATCTTTTTTTTGCTTGCAGTCTATTACAATATATTTCACTATGTGACATTGATGATGAAGTTTTCTATTAAATTCAAGCAACTCAATTTGATGTATCGATAAGTCAACATTCAGAATTATCCATGATGATTTTTGAACAGTTTGAACCCAGGGGCCTGTTTCAAAAAAGTACAAGTCTTGTAGCTACAAGAGAAAGACAATGCAGGTACAGGTAAAAAGCGAGTGAAAAATAATTATTCATCATCGTGTTTCTTTCTGTTTCTTTTGTAGCTACAAAACTTGTATGCTCCTGGTTATTTTGTACTTTTCTACAATCCTGTTCATTGGAGAATATGTTTTTCGGACTATTCAATCTTCAGTGATTTGAAATCAGTTATTTTTGATTTCTTTCATTATTTTATTGTGAAATTTACTCCTGTTAATGCCTTGAGCAAACTTGTGATATTTTAAGTGAAAATCAAATTTAATCACAACCCCCCTTTTTACAAAGATGCCATCAGGATCGTCTGGAAGAGAGAAAATTAGGCAAGTCGTCTGAACTCAGCCACAAGTGTCAAGAATACTCACCTTTTTCAATGATCAATATGGGAATAAATAAAAGACTTGGAGGATGATAGTGTATACGTTTATTAAAACGAATTACAGTGAACTGATTTAATTTAATAGTCAGTTTCAGTCTTGGTAGACAGGATTCTGTAACTATTCGATTCATTGAACAGTTTCTCAATTTCAATTTTCAGTTTCGAATTGAATTGAAGCTTGGATACACTATTGGGCTTAGAACAACTGTCAGGAATTTGAAAATATTTTTGTTTCGAATATTGTACAGGCAACTGTAGTAGTATTTTCAAATGGGAAATTATTTTCATAAGGGAATTTTTAGCTCCTCACAAGCTTCCACGTTATAATTTTCAAATATGAGTGTAAAAAAATGGAAGCTCGAAATGACTAGGTATTGTGAAATTAGTGCTGGGTTACATTTCCATGTGGTTTATGAAAAAACATTAGTTTTACCATTAAATAATTAGATCAATGGAACCTGCAACAATATTATCACAATAGGGATGTTAACTAAGTTTTTTATATGTTTCAAAATATCTTCACTGGAGAAGATAACAGTTGCATCAGTTTTGGGATAGCTTCAAAAATAAGGAGAATTTAAGAGTTTTGAATTCGAAATAGAACAAATAGAATTATAGTAACCTGTATCAACACATACTTCTCAGCGCCATATATCATCGATATAAAATTCAGTTGTACGAAAGAGATGTAGATCGTCTTCAAGATCTAATCATTTATGAGTTTTTCACTTCAATTTCAAAATTTGCGTTTTCATCGACACTTCTTTCAGAGTTCTTTGAGTTAATCATTAAATTCAGCAACCCTATTGATCATATGCCGATTCTAGCTAATAATTCAAAATATGTTCGAATGTTCATCAATATTTGCATGGTGAAATGAACAACACTGATTTAGCTACACTGAAAAAAAAACAATATAACAGTAAACTACAGTAATGAGACAGAATATAATTTATTTTATGTCGTTAATTGAATAGGCAGAACTAGTTGTTGGGGACATCTTCAATAGTTTCATAATGATCAGGCAGAATGAATCAATGAGAATATCAGAACTTACATAATTTTTCGTAATGTTGAAGTTTTTTCGATAACCCTCACACTCATACTCTTTTCGAATGGAGATTGAAAATTCATCTCCAAGGAGGTAACATAAAACCTTGGTATCAATTCAAGAACATTCTAGGGGTTCTTCACAAATATAAATATAGAAATGGATTTATTTCAAATTTTCATGTCAAACACTGAATACTTTTTTTTGCAGTTGTCCTGCTGAATCACAACAACTGCCATATCTGGCAACAACGCAACCTTAGTGGATGCAAAACGTGTGTAAAGCACGATTTCGAAAAATGGGAAGAGGGTGTGGTGGTACTGGAGGATCGTAACGGATAAATGACGTGTGTAGGTCGTGTGCAAACAGACTGGAATTTGTATTGTATGGGAATGTAATAATTGAAAACGGGTTATTTGAAGTTTTCAGTTGAATCGGAGGACATTCGAGACGAGTTATTGTCGAATGTATTGATGTTTAAGTGATTAGTGCGGCAGGTATCGAGAAAATGGTCGTGCATGACACATGCTGTCTCTTTGAATAATAAGCAAAGCACATCGCGCTGAGCATGATATTTATTGAAAGTTTTTGGACAAAACGAATTTAATATAATTCATTTGGAATTTGATCTGATATTCATTGAAAACCGAAGGCAAATTCTAAAGAGAATATTTTATGTGACTGCACAAGATTTGAAAATATTGCCAGAAAATTGATAGAATAGAATAGATAATTGGCTACGTGTTACATTTAAACAAATATTTATAGCAAGTCAAAACACAAAAGTTATAAAATATATCGTCATATCTCGCGTCATATATAAAAAAATAATTCTAACACAATGTTTGTAAAACACAGCAATGCATACAATCATGAATACGCTATGAGGTAGAACACGATTAAATTTCTACAAAATTTATTGTCTTCGCGACATGTTTCGATACACTGTATCTTTATCAAGCGAATGTATTTAAACAATCAATAAACTAAAAAATTCAAATTGTTTGCTAAATGATCAATTGGATCTCAATAGTTCCCCTTTGTTGAACTTATTCAATTAATAAGTAGTAACTATGTTCAGATATCATAATTATTATCAGTTGTAATTCTAGGAATCAGTATCAGTTGTATAATTCCAGGAATCAGCATCAGTTAATAAGTTTAGGAATCATCATCAGTATCAGTTGTATTATTCTAGGAATCAAGGATAATTAGAGTAGGCCCTGATGTATTTGAGGAGCTTTTAACAAAGAATAATTTAGTGTTTAAATACATTCGCTTGATAAAGATGTAGTGTATCGAAACATGTTGCGAAGACAATAAATTTTGTGGAAACTCAATCGTGTTCTACCTTATAGCGTGATAACTATGGATTTCCATCAAGTAAAGGCCACCTCAATCCAAAATCATGAATACAATTAAACAAACATCAAACAACTTATGTTAAAAATAAAAACAATCGACACTCACTTGAAGTCACACGAATTATCTATTGTATAACAAAAATGCATCTGTGGAATGAAAACAGTGATCCAAAAATGACTTCAGTTTTTGCTTGAAACAGTGGAAACTGAGTTGTCTTATGTGACATGATAATCATTATTTCATATTCAATTATTTTTTCTGTGAGGTGCTCATCAAATTTTCTGATCTCATCGAATATTCATGTTTTTGATATCGTAAAACGTACTTCGAATAATTTTTATGAATTAAAAGATAAAAGCTGAAGGACGCGGCATATTTTTAAGATGGTTGAAAGGTGGGCTAAAATGATCTCTAAGGTTGGCGTTAGATATCAGATGTATAACTCTCTTTTGCAATAAAAATTTTTTTTGGAAATTCAAGAATCCCCCCACAACACTGAGCCATATACCATGTGACTATGGAAGAGTCCGAAGTAAGATCACAATCACAATCTGTTGTCTATATGGATCCCAAGTATCTTGACACTTTTATCCGATCTTAAATTAGTATTTGTGGAAATTATGAGATTTTGATTTTTACCCTCATTAAGGAGAAGTCTATTTGGAGCAAACCAGGTACTAGCAGACTTCAAGGTGGCGTTGGCAGAAACAATAAAATAATTACTTTCGAGAGAATATTTCAGTGAAAAAGTGAACAAAAATATTGATTCGATACACAACACACCATTTGGGAGAAGGTTGGGCGTAGTTTTTTTGGAATCAGTTCTTCAATCTCTGAAAATTTGAGATTTTATTCAGGCAATTCCCAATGGAAATTTTTTTCAAATTTTCATTATTTTATTATTTAAACTCATTGCAATTTCTAACTTTACAGTGCATGAATAGTATAGTATTCAGTTTATACTCACCATACCTGATTGAAGCGATAAAACAAAACGCCTGCCTTTTATGGCATATTCGCGTTTACTTTCTTCTGCATACCTATTCAAACTTATCATTGGTTTCTGGATATTCGGTACATGTAATGAGATGCTACTCATTAATATTAGTGGGGGATTATATTGAGAGTTTTTCGAACCACGGTTTTTTATTTTTAGTTTTCTTCATTGTCATGCCTTGAACACCTATTTTTCAGTGCGCGAAAAGTTAGCTCTCTCTCAACTTTTCCAAGAGAGATACCAAGGCAGGACCAAATTAGCGTGGATAGGCATCATTTTTAGCAGATTTTGGTGGGAAAATCGACTATTTTTTGTGATGACACGATGTGTTATTTCTCATAATTCTCGATCCAACAATCGTTTATTTTTAGATACCGGACAAGCCTTTCTTGAGTTCTTCTCCAGTCCTTCTTTATTTTTAAGTAACAAAAAATCACAATTTCAATTGAAAATCAATTCAGAAATAACAACAATTCATCTCAATGTCAATCAGTTTCAGATAATAGATTGAATGAACTAACAAACGAATTATCATAAGCCACCATTTTCTTCTGAAAAAACAAGTTGATCCGTCTTGTCGGCGACGAGTGACGTCATTTAAATATGTTTTCGCCATAAAGTTCTAAAAACGAAGCAATTAACCTCAGTTTCATATGACCTTGATATCTTCTCTTGTTCGAATGTCAATAGGTGGACTTCTCACGCCTCTCTGAATAGTGTCATGAACCAACTTACTTGCAGATTTTTTCCAGTTCCTATGGCACTCAGTCTCCATGTCTTCATTGATGGACTGCTTTTTCGATACTGTTAATCACGCCCGTTCATTCGAGCTAGGAATGAATTCATTATTATTAATATCGAATCAGTAATTTTGAATCGTGGATAAAAAAATCTGCCACCCAAGAAATCAACAGAAGCATATTTTCAGAGCATTAAATCAACATGATTATTGTATGTACAATTCCACCGTTTCCACACTAATCACTACATAATGATGACAAATTCGTGTAACCTAAATGAAAATTAAACAATGTGAAGAACCTGTCCCAGCGTTACTCGTTTCGTAATTTGCAATCTCCATGCGGACAGCCGTAGGGCGTTACCGAGGGTTTAATGGGCTTTTTTCGAAATGGGGTGGTCGAGCCAACGTCGATTAATCAAAGATGCGTCGAGGCAGGAATTATGATGTGTTTTTTAGAGGCGAGCTCAGCCTCAGATGCGCTTTTTTTCTATGGAAAGAGCGCCTTGATTTTATGTGGTGGCTTTTAGACAAACAATTATTACACCAATCGGTAATTCTAAATGCTTTACGAGCGTATTAGCTGCCTTCAATTAGCTCTCGTGGTTTTTAATAACGGCGAGACACGTAAACTCTTGAGAGGCGAACCGATTTTATCAATAGAATAATTCGAAAGGAAAATTAGATTTATTTTTTGTGGACCGTGCCGACAAGCACTCATGCATAGGTAATTGTATATTGAATGGATAAGAAAATATCGCTCTCGGCTAGTTTCTTGGTTTCTCATCAGTCGGTAATGAAAATAATTCTGTGTAAGTAACCAAGTGAACACAACCGTTACAAGTGACGGCATCAAGCCTTAGCTAATGAGCAGATCAACATATATCAGAATATCATTTCCAAATAACAGGTAGAAAACAATCCAAAAAAAACTGGGAAATATTGAATACTATTGTACACAACAAACCACAAACTGAAAAAACTGTGAAAATACCAAAAAAAGTCACAAATACAAATATAACGTTAGATAAACCTCAGGATATTGCCAATGAATTGAACAACTTTTTTACCAGTATCGGTCCAACTTCAGCGAAGGCAATTCCAAAAACAAAATCCAAACCTCCAAGACTACGTACGACGAAAGCTGTGTTTACTTTAGAACCAACAACCCCGGATGAAATAAGACAGATTGTCCAAAAAATAAAATCTGGTAAAGCTGCAGGAGTTGACCGAATATTCATAGAAACACTCAGGGACTACGTAGATGAAATCACCACCATTTTGAGCCTACTAGTGAACCTTACTTTTACAACTGGGCATGTACCTCAAGCACTGAAAAGAGCCAGAGTCATTCCAATCTATAAAGGAGAGGATCCCTCAATCAGTAACAACTATAGACCGATATCCCTGTTATCAATCATTTCAAAAATATTAGAATCATGCTTAAACATTAGACTCGTCACATACCTTGACAACACAAATTTGGGCTTTGTTTTCTAATGAATAAATAAATCACTTTATCAAGTACACCAACGGACCCGGTAGCACTGTGGATTTTCTGGGTATTCCTGCCGTTGAAGTAGCGAATGCGCTCTTAAAAAATCAGTGAGTCGCCTCAGAGCCCTAAAACACTCAAGAACATTAGCAGTCTTCTGCCCACACAAGGCTGTATCCCCTGGGCATACTGATTTTTCCACCCCATTTCACACTAGATGATGGAGGTAAATGCCAAGGCATACAAATATTTGTTTGGAAAATCAGACTACTTTTATTCGCCGGATTCACAAGATATTGTGTTCGTTCGTTTGAAGGATTATCTCACTGGACTCTACAAGCAAATTTTTCATTCATTGAACTCATTGAAACAACGAATAGGGCTAGTTGGTACAACTGAATTTTTTATCTGTTGGTTGAAAAACATGTTCGGGAGTTGTTTCATATGCCCTCAATGCCCTGCCATCCCATACCCACTAATGCACCAACTTGAACGAGAGAAAATCTTAATCTTATTCAATGGTTGGACAGTATCGTTTGAATTCTGATACATTTCAACCTCTAATCACCAGGAAATCTACAGGTGTTTTCTCTCCTGATATGTAGTAGTATGGTTTAGTCGTGTTCAAATAATTGTAAAATTCGCTTTCTACGAAATGTCTTTCTTGCGTTCATTCCAACCACAAATTCATTCATTATTTCATTTGGATCGCGGAGCATTGCGGGTAAAAACCACGATGATGGTTTGTTATTTCAAAACCAAACAGTCTCATTGATCTTGACCATACGTATTTAACAGTTACTTAACGTTCCAAAATGAACACGAGCGCAACCATGCAATGCGAAAACATATTTTCTATTCAACACTTCTGAGAATTTTGTTCATCAGAGTATGGTACATACTCTTAGAACCCCTAATATTTTCTTGAATCGATTTGCATAGTGGTTATTAATAGCTTTGAGATGTTATTTTATTTTAAATGAATCTTGATAAATTCATAATCATGCAAAAAACTACACTTCGGAAGAATGAGGCTGACTGGTAAACTCTTCTGGAATATATTCTCATGAAACATTGACACAAATGAAAATAAAAGAAGGGCTAGAGTGGGTATCATAGCCAATATGGTTTCAGGAAGAATAGTAGCACCCAAACTGTAACAACTGACTCGATTACAAACATGATATACAAACTAGACAAGGGAATGAAGTGTATTTCTGTATCACTGCACTTGAAGAAGGCATTCGACACAGTGGATCACAAACTCCTGCTGGAAGTACTGCAATCAGCCGATGTGTATGGTGCTCCTTTGATATGGTTTAGCGACTATCTGGTGGGACGTACCTAAAGCGTGGTGCTCAATAATTCTGTTAGCCAAATAGCTGATATAACCTGTGGAGTTCCCCAAGGATCCATTCTGGGGCCAACACTATTCCTGATGTACATCAACTCACTGTCATGTCTCGCCTTGAGTGGGCAACTTCAACTTCATGCAGATGACACTGCAATCGTTTATTCTGGGACAAACTCCAAATGAAACATCAAATAGAAGATGATCTTTCCCTTATTGAACAATGGTTAATCTATCACAAACTAACTCTAAACACAAACAAGTCAAACTACATGATAATATCAAGAAACAATTCATGGGACGACATAACTGTTAAAATTGGAACAAGTCATCTCACTAAAACTAACTGTATCAAGTACCTTGGTCTCCTCATAGACGACAAATTGAAGTGGGACAAACATATGCAGCAACTCTGTAAAAAAATAGCCCCAGCTGTTGGTGTCTTGGGAAGAATCTCAAAATTCACCACTATTAACCAAAGAAAAACAATATATTATTCCCTTGTGCACAGCCACATTACATACCTGACACTAATCTGGAGTTGTGCCACACAAAACCGAATGGACCAACTGAAGGTATTGCAAAACAAAGCTGTCAAGAAAGTATACAATCTTCCGTACCGTTATCCCACATCACAACTATATATAACAAGACACATAATAGATATACACTCGTTGTATGTATTTCAGACCTGTACCTACATACATAATACCCAGCTATATAATAATATCCACTTAAACATCCACCTTACGTCGAATGCACAAGTTCATGACTACAATACCAGAAACAGTCAACTTTTACGATCAACGTCTATGAGGACTTCTGCTGTACTCTTGGAGTACTTAATTTCAAAAAGAAATTGAAGGATTTAATTTTAGTGGATTCTTCCACAATTAATGTTCATTTGAGATGGATGCTATGGTATATAGATAATGCTGTGATATAAAATTAATGCTGTGATATAATTTCTGTCCTTCCATAATTTTAATTTATGTCTTGCTTTTTTAGAAATAATTGAAGTTGGTAGCTAGGAAAAATGAAAAACTCATTTTTATCCAGTCACTTTTATATTTATCTTCTTCTATTAATTGTATAATGTGTAAGTAATGAACTTATGGCCTACATAGCTGCCTGGAGCTCAAGGCCTACTAATCATGATATGTTATCTTTTATACATACATGTTATTTATTTGGATTAATAAATAAATAAATAAGTTCATCGTATTCTCTCTTATGTATTCACTCCTGCTCCTGCAATTCTCCTAGATTTTGTTAACCGTTAGTATAGTAGTAGCTTTTTTCAGTTAATTGCTAGTTCATTCGATCGAAGTCATTTTTTTCTCCATGCTTTCCTAGTTCGTGCTGTGTATGAGCAATGAGTCCTCTTTGGCTTGAATAACATTCAAATCATTCAAGGTAAACTCGAGCAACGTTCGTAGTTTCTTCGAAGAATAATAAATACGAATCAATCATCATAAGATTTCGATTCAGACCAACCATTTTGCTCACTAGGCTACAACTTGTATTTCTTCATGAAATTTTCAGTTCATAAACACGAAAGGAATCCAAAATGAAAAAATAACCAATACAATGTCTCCATTAACCTCAGGAAATGACTGCATGGAATACTATTTTGAAAGTAAAGTCTATAGAAATTGCTATATATTTATGTGACCAATTGGAAAAAGTTTCATTGTGTATAATTAACGCGGGGTGAGCATAGCGAGATCCTACTAAGTAGCGTGAGATAAACGAATTGAATTTTTTATCTTGTTTGATATGAGATTTTCTCTAATTCTGATATAAATTGAATTGAACTGGCCGATACTTGATGAAAATCCATATTAACAAAAATATATTACAGTTTCCTGTATGATTTTCACTCACAATGGGTTTACAAAACCGCGACACGTGTTTCGCTATTACAATAGCTTCTTCAAGCAAGATAAAAATGAAATGATTTTTATCTTGCTTGAAGAAGCTATTGTAATAGCGAAACACGTGTCGCGGTTTTGTAAACCCATTGTGAGTGAAAATCATACAGGAAACTGTAATATATTTTTGTTAATTCTGATATAAACCATCTTTCCATTATTTTCAAATGGTAAAATCGTCCTTTATACAAAATATTCTCAAGTATCAAGTTTTTTGATCATATCGCTTATAAATTTAACGGTTTTCACTAGTTTCTAATCTTCGACTCGAAGTGAATGTTTTCTAAAAAAAAGATAGTCCAAACATACTTCAGGTTCTCCGAATGATAAGGAAGAAGACAATAGTAACGCTCTACATTCAATAGAATCTATAGAAATATTAGATAAACGCTTTAGGAAAATGTGAAGCGAGAGGAGCCTGAATTTCACTTGTCATCCCTATCAGAAAGCTGAATTCAACCTGATTTTTCAGGAAACATTGAGAATATTAGTTTATCGTGCCTAAAGACCGTGGTGTGACAGAGAGGAGTTCAACTAAACCACGCCGCTGAAGATGACTGCCGCAGATACAGCAGAAATCTCTGGAACTCAAATTTCAGAACACGTCGCTCAGAGCCTGTGAAACGATGGATCAACGCCAGTCGTAAAAGCCTACATTATTTCAATCTTTGTTTAGTTTCAAAAATTTCTCCTGAACATGTTACAAGTTTGATGAGACGCTAGAACTCAATTCTGTCACAAGGAAAGCTAGTAGTTCGATTTCAGGAACAGATGAAACAAAGCCTCAATATATATTGATAATGATTCGGTTCATTGAAACAGAATAATCTATTTCAAAAGGTACAGAGCAGCACTGAACATTCACAAAAGTTATGTAATAGGGACTACTTGGCTAACTAATACTCAACAAAATCATTTATGGATATTTTTCCAATTATGTTTATAAATCTCTAACTGAATCTGAAACTCACTTCTCTATTGATAATATTTCTTTGATCTTGATAAGTTTCGTAGCATAACAAACAGGTCTTGCCCCTCTCAAGAACTCCATTCTCACTTCAGATTGGGAGCAGTGTCTGTTCGCATTCTAAGAGTACTTATTATCCCTTCGTCAGATGTTTGATATCAGCTAATCAACCAAGAATAATAATATTTCTGTCTGCCTTTACGACAAAGTCTTGGAATAATTTTTATCACTTGTAGATGCACAAGAGTGGTTTTCGTATACCGTTCTCTGAACTCTTCTCAGGAGGCCCATCATGATGTGTTGAGAACATTTCTGTTAACGTTTCTTAGCGAATTAAGTATTAAGTCCTTCAAGTACACCGAACACAATAAAAGGTGGCATCTGAGAGACCATAGAACAAAGGAATATACTGGGACGATTGATAACATCAAAAATAATTGTGAACAACACAAATGAGGAGCTTTCATTCTTCTGTCGCATCAAACCGTTAAGATGGTCTGTGCTTTCGAGAACATGTATTCCAAAGCGTGATTTCGAGTATCGTTTCATGAGCTGATTTAATATATGGCACGAAAATTATTGGATACATATCCACTTTTATTCATCTCGTGGAAATGGACAAAGAACCCGAAATAAATTTTTGCTTTCCTGCCATTATTAACAACAGATATTTTCGAACAGTTTTTGTTCAAGGGTAATATCGGAAAATCCCAAGATCATAATTTGAAAGTGAAAACTTGTTAGAAATATTTTTTTTATGCTTGAAGTACAACTGTTCTGATATACGTTGACAGAAAGGAGAAAAATTACCTTTCTCTACTCCCATTCATAAATATGCTCATTCCTTAAAGGTACGCGTCCATAGGTACGCATCGTACGTATTGTACGGATCTTATGAAACGGATTTTAGAATTATTAGTATAGTAAGTTATACATATGCGTCCACTGACCGGCAGCGGACGGATCGCACGTAACGGTCCGTCGGTAATGCCGATGAAATTGATCGAAGGGGCAACTTTTCCGACTCGTGATGACGTCATGCGGATTGCCGATAAGTGGACGCATGTCACAATAGGTAGTCACTGGTCGCCTCACAGATCATTTGAATTTTGTTACATTTCCACACAAGTACACACACGTGCTTCAATTATAATTGTTATTACGCATATCATGGGGCAAATCAGTGAATATTCTCCAAATTGTGATCTTTTTTTGAATATGTCATGTATCCACATTCTATGCCTTCTCTTATTTCCCCTCCTAATGTTAATGTTTCCGATCGTCCACTCACAACGAGAATGCGAAATCGGATTGCCCATGCGACGGTCGGCTTTTAAGTAACATTCGCATTTTCGTTGTGAGTGGACGATCGGAAACATTACAGTGTGTAATGTTTCCGATCATAGAAAGTGATGAGGAACTTATCATTATTGCTCTGTTATTAGATGAAGAAGAAAGGAGGGGAAATAAGAGAAGACATAGAATGTGGATATATGACATATTCAAAAACAGATCACAATTTGGAGAATATCATACACTATTCACTGATTTGCTCCATGATATGCTTAATAACAATTATAATTAAAGCACGTGTGTGTAATTAGTGTCGAAATGTAACAAAATTCAAATGATCTGTGAGGCGAGCAGTGACTACCTGTTGTGACATGCCTCCACTTATCGGCAATCCGCATGTCGTCATCCGCACCAGTCGGAAAAGTTGCCCCTTCGATCAATTTCATCGGCATTACCGACAGACCGATACGTGCGATCCGTCCGCTGCCGGTCAGTGGACGCATATGTATAACTTACTCTACTAATAATTCTAAAATCCGTTTCATACGATCCGTACGATACGTACGATGCGTACCTATGGACGCGTACCTTTATAGTTTACTGAACGGATGAGAAGGCGATTCCAATCAACGGAATCGTTATGATATCATATCCACACAAGATAGAATATGCATTGCACCAATCACAGTGAACAAAATGCCTTGTTACCAGGGACAACCTTGTAGAATCGTCACAATTCTGATTTGTCCTCCTAATTATATAAATTATTTAGCAAATATCATCAAAAGAAACAAAAATTAATGGCAAAATTGGATGATAATAATAAAAATTGTAATATCTCAATTTTCCCGTCGTATTTAGTTATAACATTTCTACTCCAGTCTATGACGGTGAAAAAAGTGTGAACTGTGTATTTATCCCATACAGCACCGATTCGTATGAAAATTCGGATATAGGTTCTACTTACCCTCTATTTCAAAATCTACCCCGTGCCGAGGGTTGCTTTCTCCCTGGGGGTGGATGCCACCCCTTCTTGGGAGTGAAAAATTTTTTATTGGAAATAAGTGCGGAAATCAAAAGATTGACTAATTCTAATTACTTTTTGTTCAACGGAGTTTCTTCTGAAAAGCAATACTTTTCGATTTATTCGCCAGTGAAATTGTCGTTTATCAGTAAAAAAAAACACATTTTCAGATCCTTTTTCGCGAATAACTGGAAAATAATGCATCTACTCAAAAAACCTGTGGAGAGCAAAATTATAGCTTTCGAAAAAACAAAGGCGATCGTTTATTCGTGATGTATGCAAACCCACTACAAACTGAATAATTGCTTGTTGAAAGTTGATTGGTATTTTCAAACGCCAAAATTGAAAGTTTCTACGTACAATAACCAAAAACCAATGCATTTTTCGGGAGAAACTAATTGGACCTTTTCTGAAGTCCTTCAAAAATCCTTTATTTTTTTTATTTATAAAAGTTTCTAGCATCAAAACTGACCGAGGTATGAAGGAAATAATGTTGAATCCTATTTTTTCGATGAAAAAAAATTGTGAATAACTCATCCTCTCCTCTCCTCCCTTCGAAAAAAATCGTTCTCACTCCATAATTCACTTCATTCATGTTCTTTCGATGAGTGCTGAGTTTTTCATCAATTGAAAGGACGTAGTTTTGGAAAAAATTGAGATTGAAGAGGAAAAATCATATACGTAATTCAGCGAAAAATCACAATTTCTTCGAAATAACTCGAAAAGCTATTCTTCTCTGAAGATTTCGGTGTTTCATTTTTTTCTGTAGGATGAAAATAGAGTAAGATATGGCCAGTCATATATTGTGAGGGTTCGCGCAAAGTACCTTTTTTGAGCCCTTTCAGCATGAACGTTTTCAAAAATATAATCTGAAACAGAGATTGATGTGAATGAGCTTATAGCTTTTGAAAAGAGCTACAAGCTGGATCTGATTGCTTGAAAACTAAGCGAGTTATGGGAAAAAAACCAAAAACAATTTTTGTAGAAATCAGAGTATGTACATTAGTACATTGAAGGATACACATAGTAACTATATTTTAGGCCTAGTGGAACTTTATGCATATTATGTATGGATATATACATAGTTCCACTAGGCAACGATTCTTTCCAAAGGGGAGGGGGGAAGCAGGGATGAGTTATTCACAATTTTTTTCCAACGAAAAAATAGGATTCAACATTATTTCCTTCATACCTCGGTCAATTTTGATGCTAGAAACTTCTTTAAATAACAAAAATAAAGTATTTTTGAAGGACTTCAGAAAAGGTCCGATTAGTTTTTCCCGAAAAATGCATTGGTTTTTGGTTATTGTACGTAGAAACTTTCCATTTTGGCGTTTGGAAATAATAATCAACTTTCAACAAGCAATCATATTTGGTTTGCATACATCACAAATAAACGATCGCCTTCGTTTTTTCGAAAGCTATAATTTTGCTCTCCGCAGGTTTTTCGATTAGATGCATTATCTTCCAGTTATTCGCGAAAAAGGATCTGAAGACGTGTTTTTTTTGACTGAAAATCGACAATTTCACTCGCGAATAAGTCGAATAGTATTGCTTTTCATAAAGAACTTCATTGAACAAAAAGTGCTTAGGATTAGTCAAGCTATTGATTTCCGAACTTTTTTCCAATAAAAAATTTTTCACCCCCAAGAAGGGGTGGCATCCACCCCCAGGGAGAAAGCAACCTTCGGCACAGGGTAGATTTTGAAAAAGAGTGTATGTAGATCCTGAATACAAATTTTCATGCGAATCGGTGCTGTATGGGATAAATACACGGAAAAATGGTCATAGACTGGACTATTCATCTTCAACAATTTCATTGTAATTATCAGTGTATCAGTGTTTTCTGTAACAGATTAATTCAAAAAATGGGTGATTCTTGTGATGAATATATTAACGGCGTTCCACCAATAATTAATTGAAATATTACAGTCCAAATGGCCTAGATGGTTGAGGCGTACGCCCTGTGAGACGATCGACTTCATAGTAGGTTGATCGAGCCTCACCAAATCCGGATTTTTTTGGTTTCATTCAACGACTGAAATATTAAAACTTTCCAGGAACTATTGATTTTTGGAATGTCGTGGGCAAGAATTAAATCTTCTTTCTTTCCTTTGACTTTTTCATTAATATCGAACAAAATACTCCATACCGAATAATAATTATCTATATGATACTTGAAAGAGATTTCTGAAGTATTTACTTGGTCGGAGAAAAAAATAACTGTATAGCTTGAATGGATATTGGCCACATCGCCCTCGGCATCGTGCTTAAACTTCGTCCTCGTGGGATATGGCCACCATATCCATTACAGTAGTCAATGACCCCAAAAAAGTTGTAGAACACTTCATTTCATATTTCAACAACATTCCTAAATGACTCATCAAGGACGTTACAAA
Source organism: Zygogramma bicolorata (assembly GCA_032362365.1). Taxonomy (NCBI): domain Eukaryota; kingdom Metazoa; phylum Arthropoda; class Insecta; order Coleoptera; family Chrysomelidae; genus Zygogramma; species Zygogramma bicolorata. The sequence continues at coordinate 44,020 of JAVJAQ010003754.1, forward strand.
AAATAATAGTAGTGAAAAAATAGGCCATTTTTCCATTATTTCAACCCTAGGAGCTTTTTTTTCCACCCTGCAACTGAGATCGATGTAATAGAAATTATCAGGGATCTAAAAAAGACACACTCAGTAGGAGAGGATGGAATTAGTGCAAATATTCTGAAGAAATGTGCACATCTTGTAGTTCATCCATTTGTGCACATTATGAATTGTTCCCTAGAGGAGGGCATCTTTCTCGATAAACTCAAAGAAGCCAGAATCAAACTTATATATAAGTCTGGTGGACCTGATGAGGTCAAAAATTACAGACCAATATCATTACTTAGTCCTTTTAGTAAGGTAATCGAACTCTCTCGCAGCTTTCTTTGACTCACAACAATTGTTTAATAGTAGACAGTTTGGCTTTAGGAAGGGGCATTCAACTAGGAGTGCAATTGCGGAGTTTCTGAACAATCTATATGACAGTCTTGACGGTGGTGAAAAAGCATTGGGGGTTTTTCTGGACCTTAGCAAGGTGTTGGACTTGGTTGACCATGAGATACTTTTGGAAGAAATGGAGAGATATGGTTTGAGGGGAATCTGCTGGCAATGGGTCAAAAGCTACTTAAACAACAGATTTCACTATGTTGTGATGGAAAACCAAATCTCACAAAAACTACAGTGCTCAATAGGTGTCCCGCAGGGCTCTATATTAGGACCACTTTTATACATGCTATATGTAAATGATCTGGATAACAAAAAATGTATCATGTACGCGGACGACACATCTCTATTAGTGACATCTCATACATTGAATTCAATGCTATATGAAGCTCATGAAGTTATTAAAAACACAAGTGCTTGGTTTCAGAGAAATAATCTTATCGTAAATGATACAAAATCGGTCTTTGTACGTTTCCACCTGTCTCAAAAATTCATAGATGAGAGTTTACTCATAAAAACGGAACACAACAAGTCTTTAAAACAATTACAATCAACAAAATTTCTTGGAATAAGCATATCAGAAAACTGTACCTGGAAATTACAAATTGACGGAATATGTAAAAAAATTGCCCCTATGTGTTACTGTCTATATCAGCTACGGAGTACAGTCGATAGGTCTGTCCTACTTGTGTAATATCATGCCCAAATACAGTCTGTTTTATCATATGGAATATTGGCCTGGGGATGTTCAAATGACTGCCAGAGAGTTTTTGTGCTTCAAATGTATTGTGGGTGTTACCAAGAGAACTAGTTGTAAGCAATTATTCAAAGAGTTGGGTATTCTTATGTTAACGTCTATTTATATTTATCAATTATTATTGTATGTGGAAACAAATATCTACTCTTTCAAGGCGCTTAATCACAGAAACAATAATTGTACTAGGAATCACCTTCTTGAAATCCCTTCCCATAGACGCTCAAAGACGGAATGCAGTCCTCCACTAATGGGAATTAAAGCGTACAATAAATTACCGGAAGATATCAAGCAACTCCCATTTGGAAAATTCAAAAGTTCAATTAAAAAACTATTGCTAACTAAAGCATTTTATAATATGAATGAATACTTCTCTGCGAGTCTCAACGCAAATGCATTTTGATATCTATAAAATATTTGTAACCATTGTTGTTTTTTATACTATTTTTACTTTTGTTGCCAAACTTTTTAAATACTTTTGTATGTTTTAATGTCATATGCTAAATGTTGACTTTCTAGTTTTTCATAATTTCTTTTTTTTAACGTTCTGTTTTAAACTGTTGTGACTTGTTCTATTTCATACCTTGTATGATCCTCTGAGAACCAATAAATACTTGACTTGACTTGACATTCTTGCTTAAACTTCGTCCTCGTGGGACATGGCCACCATATCCATTCTTACTTAAACTTCGTCGTCGTGGGATATGGCCACCATATCCATTCTTGTTGTACGAACTACTATCATTTCGGGTTATCGAAACATTTTTTCGATTTAAAAAAGATATTCCTCGAGTTATTTCTTATGTTATTTTCACATACAGTTCATGTTCAAACGAGACCTAATATTTCAGTAAGAGATACATGTTTTCCAATGCATGAATATCCTTGAAACGTACGATTGAAGGAACATCTAGAATACCAGATTCATTTCATAGAGTTTGTCTCGAATATCCAGAATATGCGCATTTGAAAATCATGTCCACCCGCATATTTCAGCCAGTGTTACTCACACTCGTACGTATCAATGTTATATGCGTTCCTACATGCTTGTAAATCTGTAATGAGCTTCGTAATTGCCTGAAAAACTAATCTATTACGTTGCAATGAAATATCACCTCAAACCAGAAGTGCGCATTCTGCTGGTACTAGTAGACAAATCAGGCATCTCGGAAAACTACATCAGTAATAAATGGTCTAAATTATCATGGATACATTCCTGAAGGTCTCTGGATAATCAACGCGCAGAAATGCGGGAACTTCCTACATTCGAGAGCAACGAGAACAAAAAACGCCATATTTGTCTGCGCTCAAACGGTTATAAACTCAGAAATAAACGTATTATTATAACTTCTCCTGAAGGCAATAAATCCTGCAGTAGGCAACGCATACAACTCGAATTAATTAACAAATTACCACTCTTAATCGTAGTGGTCTCATTAATATTCAGTGGATTGTCAGTTGTTTTGCGCGAGGCGCCGACCGGCATCGTCCTGCTCCGATCTCTCGTGGGAAAATCAAGCAGGTGTAACTCTGCAAACTCTTAATTTTTTTTCGACAGAGTACTGCCTCGATCGAAAGTAGTGCCTCTTCGAGGGCATGCAGCGCAAAACGGTAGCTGATCGCTGTTCAGGAGCGCGTTCTCGAGATCTCTGGGAAGCATTATTCTTCGGAACCAGATTTCACTCGTTCAAAGACCTTCTAGAAGTTTGGCCTTCCACACTTGCCTCTGCAGATTGTGGCAGGTTGTTACACATTGAAAAAACTACAGGCAAAAAATTGAATTCAAACAGTGCTCATGAAGGAAGTGGTTCTTTTTTGAACTTGTGGAATAATTCAGTATATTACATTACTAGTGCGGAAAGTGACTCGTGGGATTGTCACACTCGGCTTACGCCTCGTGCTACAATATTTCCCACTCAAGTGAAAAATCACTCTCGCACACTATTTTTCCTACGACCACCTATTTTATTAAACAATATGTGGATATCAGATCGTGTATATGTAATATACGTTACAAAGTGAATTCACCTTAAGAGAAACCTGACACCTGACAGTCCCAAGAGGGGTACTTGCAATTGACTATTGATGAATATAGTTTTGATGACGTCGGCCGAATTGTTTGCTTCAATGTAATGATTTTTGTAATGAATACTCATAATTTATAATATACAATATAACTGTTCAACGAACATTATTGTTGAGTGAACTGTGAATACACAATTAGTATATTAAGTTGCCTGACTAATCTCAAGTTTTTTTGCTTCAGTCTATGTTTGAATATTGTTTCTATAAAAAGTGCACAAGAATTTGCAATAACTGTTATAGTTAAATGAAGAAATAACGATATTTAACGTTTATTTGAAAATGTGACAATTATTGAGTTGGTACTCATTATAAAACACTTTCTTTTCTCTCTTTATTATGAATACCTAGTTACCCAGTTTTTATATAAATAATAACAATACGGGGGGAGCAATTAATAACTACACATATAAATATTACAGGATTCAAGAGTTTGACGACTAAATTGACAGCCGTACGGAAAGTAACTTTCATTCGTGAAGTCGTGCAAGCACGGAAAAAGCATTTATGGACGTATAATAAACGATATTTTTCAATATATCTATCTGAAAACCACAGAATGTTGAAAAACATTCATTTTTTCACTAAGAATATCGTGTCCCAAACTTTCCTTCTCACAAAATGAAATATCACTTTCAGCACTTATATCATAAATAACTATTATCGCATATTGCTAGGAAATTTTGACATTCCAGAAAAAAATTATCAAAGACTAGGTCAAGTTTTGCTCACTGTAAGGAAATGATATTTAGTTGTTAGTGTTCTACATAAATGATTGAACACAGTTTCTATAGTAACCCAAGTATTTTCATTACAAATTTGGAAGTTTTTGAATAAAGTTATTCGCGATTTCTTCATAATTGAATAATATATGTTGAATTTTAGATGATTTTCGGAAAAATAGTATGTTCACCTCGTAGGAAGAGCCGAGCCGAGGCCGAAACTTAGCAAACTCCACAATCGTCCAGGGATGTTAGGCTTTTTCTATTTGGTGAACAATGAACTGATTTTTATTTTGAAATGCAACCAGGTAGCTAATGATACCGTAAAATTTTTGGCTGGTGCTAAATAAGATTGTGAATACAGTGTTTTCAGTTAGGTGTATTGAAAAAATGTTATTGCACTATTCTTTTAGTCCAGTTGTATATTGACATAGGGAGAGATTCTCAAAATCATATACTAAATTAGTTCAATATGAATCATTCACTGGTGCCCATAACAAGTGCCTTTCGTCACTACAACCTTACGAATGAAATCAAATTTAATGAATCGAAGTTATACCTACAATTTCCACAGCCCTATTATTTGAAGAGCAGTTGAAAAAGGAAAAGCTACGTGACACTTATTTTCATTTATCTCCGATTTCTATGAACGTGAAAAAGTATTCATAATGAAACAATTGCAAAAAGTGAGTATTTATTGTACAAGATGTAAAATTTAGAAACGAAGCCGTTGGGCCTCATTTGAAACCAATAAACTCACTTTTTACACTAGCTGCATGAATTACTGTCGAACAGTTAGAGTTCTCGATACTACAAAATTAATTGATATATTTTCAACCAAATACAAAACATTCAACTACCCTCTGGACTACTCAATCACAGCAAACTCATTTCGAACTATGAATAAAAACAACATATTATGAGAGATAATTTGGGATTGGTGAACTTGCAGAAGTAATACTCTCTAAAATAATTGACTACACATCACACCTACACTTTGAACAAGAAAGATATTTCAATCCATGAAGAGAGTAACTTCAAAATTGATGGTTCTCGTGTTTCGGTTATTGAATCAGTTTTTTGTGACGTTGATGTATATATCTCTTGACTACAAAGTCAATGTCAGCGTACAACAATCCATATTTCTTAAGCGTACGTGGTTAAGTATCTCTGAAATTGAAATCAATAACTCGAAGAAACACGAGTCTGTGATATTCACCATAATTTATGGTTTATCCATTCGCAGTTCATATCTACGTACTCAATATGCATATTCGTGAAATATTGTGCTAATAACGTACTGAGGAATTTTCGAAAAAGTATATGCTCAGCAAATCTTTCTTAGGATATTATTATTCGATTGTATTTCAAATAAAAAGTTCTACATAAGACTTAAACTGGAAAGTTCAAGAGTACCTTCGCAATTTCCACCGATCTTACATGAAACCAAATTGAGGTTATCTCTTCACTGTGAGAAAATTATATCCAAATATATACCATATTAGCTCAGAATGTTAGTTGAGGCATTCTACTCGAGATACGAGGCTCAAATCGATGTGCATTGGTGGGTGTTATTTTTCTGATGATGGGGTTTATCCTGAGCATATACCATGTACATGATGAGCACATATATGAGGCATATAACTAGTATCCGCTAACATAGACTTTATGTCCATTCATAATAACGCGTGCATATCATGTACCCCTTCCGAAAAACCATATGCTAAATATATTTGTTCTGAGAATGTGAAATTTTTATCTGGATGTATATGTGAAATTTTGAATATTCTTACATTGAAAAAATCATGAAAGCTATATCTTCTGAATCTTTTGGATTGAAGTTCTGATAAACTATTATCTGATGGAAATGTTTTTGAATGAGTGTTATAGCCGGGTCATTGTTGAAGTTGTTTCATCAACTTGTATGTAGGTAAGGTCATTCATAGAAAGAAACCTGAAAATCTCAGTCAAGTTTTCTCCAATATGCAAAAACTCGGGTCTCTTTCTATATTCGACAAGTTGAATGAGTTTCGAAAAATCTTTTCGATTTTCAAGACAATCAAGATGGGGAATTATTTCAATCAACGGAAATACTACTTTATTGCCAAATAATATACCTTGAAATCCGGTTTCACAACTTTTGAGCAGGACTTCACTTCTACGAAGCTGCACGTTGTCCACGATAATTCTTGCAAAATAAGAAACGTAAACAATGTTTTTCATTGTTATGCATTATTTTTAAATTCCATATATTACTTGGATTTTTTTACCATTAAAATTCTTCTCGAAAGAGAGCAATTTACAGCAGGATGCGTCATGCAGATATGCGATAGTTCTTTTTTACTGAATGTTTCCAATCGATTTATTTTTTGACGGGCTGGATACTCGACCTGACTGAAAAAGATCAAGTACAATATGCATTTTATGCAATTCAAGTTGGAATATAATTTGCACATTCGTCACATAGACAACTGGTAATGTTGTAAAATTTTATTTCTCAGTTTGATTTTTGTGAAGTTAATTCAATTTTATCGTCATTTATAAGTTAATTCTACCAGAATGTAGGAATACAGAGGTTGTCAACACATAATTGCGATGAAAGTATTTGAAATTGAAATAGAATTAGGGAGTGAAACAAGACACAATAACAGAAATATTCTATTGACGACTTCAGTATTTTTTTCAGTCCACGGGTTAATTCACGAATTTTAAGAGCTGTCAATGGAGTTGTAGTTTTGTTCAGGAACGACTCCCCATGCAACTTCATTGTAATTGTCTAGTTGGAAAATAAATGAAGTAAAAACGGTAGATCGTTAAAGTTCCTAGAAATATTTTTTTAATCTGGAAGATACAGTAGAAGATTGAGATTTGTTGAAGAGGTATATATACTTAATAATTGAAGAACCCTTTTCTTTGAAGAATTTCAGAATTTTCACAAGAAACACGCATGTGGATTTTTTTTTGAATTGAATTAGTTCGCGAAAACTGGTGGGGCTCTTTTGAACTCAACTTTGAATAAGAACTAACTGCGCAGAGTTGAATTCCTATTATTAAATATCTCATATGGTGCGAACTTTTCGTATGTCACAGTACTGATATTCAAATCTGTCCTGATAATGATTTCAAAGAATTTTCGTGGAATATGTTTTTAGCAAAGTGATTCCAGTGAGAATCATGATACATACATCTTCTTAACATTCATAACCTAGTTAATCCCAATTGAAGTTTTAGAAAAATCATTACTCAAAATAGATTGAGTTGGGACTTCGTTGTTCATGATTTGACTTATTTGCAACGTTTGGCATTGATTTAGAGATACTAGATCAGATTACCATGTGAATCTTACATGTTGTAACCGTCTATGTCATTAGTTTTTATACATGCACTAGTTTACACGAATCAGATATTGATATGAAATTTATGGTTATAAACGAAACTATCAGTTTTCATTGCATGGTCGAACTTTTATATATAAAGGTATACATGAATTATATTCCAGTGAACTGAACCAATTTGCAATATTTTTGACAATTGCACACTAGTAGCAAGAGATTAATGCTGGTTCACTGATTTTGTCCTATATTTTCAGCCCTGTTTCCAGTGGTTTCATTGTTTAAATTATAATTTACGATATCGGCATGTTTTAGATATCGACTTTTGTTTCGGAAATCAGGCAACGAAACCCAGCATGGAGATTTCGAATCACAATCAGTGAGATCCAAATGGAACTGCGTCTACACCATAAGATGTTCTTCGGAAAATATCAATTGTATTTCAGACTTGTCAAATGTGATTCAGAAAATATTATGTATAATTCAGAATAGTCGTATAAAATAGTAGTAGTAGTAAATCAGATAATATCATGTTCAATCCAGATTAGCCAATTGAATTTCAGATCTTGTCGATTGTTATTCAGATCTGGTCAATTGTAATTAAGAATTTGTCAATTATAATCCAGAAAATACTTGATTTTTATGATATTATAATTTTGAGTCAGATTTAATCGAATATGAAAAAGAAATGTCACTGAGATGTGATGTTATCATGTACAGCTCATCCAATCCATCTTGGCACAGAACTAATAACTACTGAACTAAATAACAAAATCAAGATATCTACATACAATTTCAATCATTGGTGTGAAATGAATCATCTAATAAATAATGTAAACGAAACCGTCCTAATAGAATTCAGTAGTCAATCTAGACAAATAGGAACCGCACAATTCGGAATCTGTGACATGGAAATACAAGCATCACACACAACAAAGTATCTAGGTGTAGAATTAGACAATAAACTCACTTTCAACAGTCATGTCGATATCACCTGCAAAAAACTAAATAACTGTATTATGCATTCACCACTTTGAAGTCGAACTTTCACAAGGACCACTTGAAAAATATGTACTATGCCTTGGTATACACCACTATAAGCAACAACGTTATTGTATGGGGCAGGGCTACAGAAGCCTCTAGGATATTCATTTCACAAAAGAGGTTTATAAGACTGCTGTTTGACTTGGACTATAGACAGACCTGTAGAGACACATTCATTCAAAATGGCATATTAACATTCACTTCCATTTACCTATACAAATTATTACTCTATACACACAACAACACCGGGAAACTTAACAAAAATGGCGAATTCCATGAATACCATACAAGAAAACGGGATGACTTCCGTCCACATCAAATCAACAGAACGCAGCATAGAAAATCACCCCTATATGGTGGCGGCTATTTATTCAACCTACTGCCTGAAAACCTGAAGTCACTGCAAAGCCCCAGTATTTTCAAATCGAACCTAAAAAAATTCCTAATACAGCATGCTTTCTATTCACTTGAAGTATATGTTCAAATGAACACTTAATGTCGCCACTATTACTATATTTTACTATATTATATCTGTTATATGATTCTATATTGTATCTGTCTAACGTTAGTCCAAACTTGAAGAATATGTTCAAAATGAATACTTGATTTCGCCACTTTTTACCATATTTTACTATATTATATCTGTTATATGATTCTACATTGTATCTGTTTAACGTTAGTCAAAACATGTATCATTTGTGACAAAGTATTTATACACTATTTTTAATTCCACTGTGACGAAATTATCATCATCTTTACATGATGTTCCATTGACTTGTCTCATGTTATGCAAATAATCCAAAGAGATCAATAAAAGTATCTATCTATCTATCTATTACCAGTGTACATCTGGAAAAGTATCTGAGTTCGTGCCAAGATGGATTGGACAAGCTGTACTTTGCAGGTCTGCAAATTGTCTCCAGAGTAATTTGTGAATTTAACGACTCTCTTCTCGGTATGCGAGTCAAACATGTTCCATATAATACTCAACCGACTTTGATATATATTCATCAACGAAAACCAATAACCATTGGCAGAGGAAAAATGCAGGAATTGCAAAACCTCGTTTTGTCTGGAAAAATCATCACATAAAAACCTTCCAGGTCGGCATGAATTCCTGCAGCTAGTAAAATGAAAGTCGGTGCCATCAGTAGTTTTTGCCGAATAAATATAAAAATATAATAAAGAGCAGTCGACAAGGTCTGAATCACATTTGATATTTTCTGAACTACAATTGGAAAAGGTGTAGTGACTGAATAGTATATAAAGTGTCAAATTCCACTGGCTTTTTTCCTTCAATCAACATCAATACTGCATTATTTTATGTAATATCATTCAGTGTATTACACTTCTTATCGAGTTTCTTAATATCTCAATTTCGAAAGAGTCGTAAAAACCATGAACTGAGCCTGTACCAATTTCATAAATTACTATCGAATTATTTTAATTCGGCGATAATGATGCCGTAAAAAATAAAGCTACCTCCGATCTCAATAGATTTATGATTACTGTCAACGTATGGCATCGTTTTCTGACAAAAAACTCTTAATCGTCTATCCCAGACTATCAAAAAAACATCGAGATATAGCATTTAAATATTATAATCACCGAGGTCGGCCGAGAAAAAGATATCCCCGTAATTCGGTAGCTTAATTGTGGGTCCAGATAACGACCCAAGAAACACCTGTCTCGAGTTCTCACGGTTTACAGAGAGCATCTTTACAGTTGCCTTATTTTGCTCTCCCCTCGACTGAACAACGAAAATAAACCAAGAAGGCACTGAATTACGTCACACGTCTTAAGATTAAGGATCGAGGGGTGATTTAGGGACAGACCAGAATGAGGGTGTGGTAGAAAATAACACACGGTCTTCGAGGTGGTACTACTAGACGAATAAATTCTAGATTTGAGGTGCGTATTGATATTGATTGAAACTGGCCTCTTTCTTGTATAATATATATTTTTGCAAGTAATATTCAGATTTTTAACTGATTTCACTGCATGATAGGAAAACAGGGTGCATACATTTAATTTTATTACCTTGATAAAATAGTGAAATGCCGTATATAACGATTTTATCGATAATGAATTCAATTTGAGAGGTTGTTGAGAATGTTTCTTCCTGATTGGAAAGAAAACGTCATGATTCTTTTTAATGTCTGAATATTTTCCGTACCATCGGTAATCACTGAAATATATAAAGGACTACAGGATATTGAAGGTTGATGTTACCTAAGATTTATGGTGAATGCAATTTCCAGTTATGACTCGCCTGTAGTCGTTTTTGTTGGAATGTCATTATTTCTGAATCTCATTGTATTTCACAATATTTTCAAGTTCTGATTTATTCGTTTGGAAGCAACAACATTAAAAAAATGTTTTTTTCACCAAATCGGGAACTAAACAAATGAAAACCACGTTAATTAACATATACTTTATGCCAAAATGAATCTGAGTGATTGTCACACGAGTGTATGCAGCACCAACAAATCTCACATGAGTGTGACATGAGTACTTAATATACCATTTTGAATGTCTATGTTGTATTTTTCAACATATAATAAGAAAAAAATATTTTATGAGGATTCATCATTGTGTTTCCTGATCTATTCACTTACAGAGTGAATTATTTGATGTTTGTAGAGGAGGATAGCACTTTATGCTAGATGAAAAGGAACGAATCTCTGATCTCTGGAGAGGATTCAAGATAATGGGGAAGATATCTATTTGTCAGAAAGCACGAAAGATATGATTTCTCATTCAAATTTCCCCTTTTATTTTTTGAACGGGTCATTTCAAAAAATTCAAACTTGGTGTGATAAAATTGATGCATGAATACTATATTTTGGAGTTAAATTGACTGATGAAAATTTCGAAATGGCGACTGGGTGCCATCTGGAAAAAAAAATTAAATGGAATAGGGGGTCTTGCGATACATCATTTTGAAGCTCCTAATGAATACTTTACAACCCTAGAATCTGAAGTCGATATCTTCACCCACTACGAAATGGCGGAACATTTAATGATTACCTGAAAAGAAACATTAATATCTATATTTCTAGAAATATTCGTTTTTCTCTGTTATATGGCAATCCCAACAGCCCGATGAAGTTTGATAGGTTATTTTTTGTTCATATAAAATGACAAAAATGTCAGTACAACGAACATCATTGTTCAGTTCGAATATTCTCATTTAGTTTTACGATTTTGTAAGTAGATAAGTGCCACGTAAACTATCTCCAAAATGGTCAATTGAATAAACAATTCAAATTGTATTTGAATATTCTGGCAATTACTGTTGATCGTCTAATCACCGAAATCGTCGAAGTGAATCCTGATGAATTTGATATAGATATTATTTTCCAACAAGATGGAGCACCACAACATAACTCCAGGCAAGTGAGAAACTATTCGGAAAATACTTTCCATGGAATGGGATTGACCATCAAGGTACTACGGAATGGCCAGCCTGCTTGTCAGATTTGACAACTTTGGATTATTTCTATCGGGTTATTGGAAGCAGAAGGTGTACGAAACTGAACCTGCTACAATATTGAATTTACGACAGAGAATAATAATTATTTGTAGAAATATAGACGCTGCTGTGTTCGAAAATGTTCGATGAAAAATATCGGATAGGCTATTCTTATCTGAAGACGTTCAAGGCAACCATTTCGAGCATCTTCTGAACTCAACTAAGCCTATTTCCTCAAATTATGAAGTCAAACGTTGATGTGTGCAGGCAATTATTTAATGTTCCGCCATTTCGTAGTAGGTAAAGATACTGACTTCATATTCTAAGGATGTAAAGATTTCCTCATGAGCTTCAAAATGATGTATCAAGACCCCCCCTTCCCATTTATTTTTTTTTCCACAAGGCGTCCAGTCGTCATCTTCAATTTTTTTTGTATCAATTTTACTCCAAAATATAATATTCATGCACCAATTTTATTACCCCAAGTTTCAACTTTTTGAGTTGACCCGTTCAGAAAATAAAAAGGAGAGGGGAATTAAAGAAATGCACTGTATAAACAAAAAGTCCACTCCGCTCTTCAAAAATAGCTTTCCATTGATTGATTGTGAAATGAAACACATATTCAATGATTCTAAACCTCAAGCTCTGTTTCCAGAAAAAAATAATTCATTTTGTTGGTCAGATTCAATTTTAGCAATAAATAGGATAATCACTTGAACTTTGTTAACAGTAGTGCTTCCTAGGAATTCGAGTCATACCAGTTCGTAACAGTTATTGGTGCCATGAATATTTCCTGACTTTTTTCCTCCCTTCGAAAACCTGTAAAAAGTGTCGTTCTTCAGAAAGAGCCAACCACGAAACTGTTTTCTAGGCTCAACAGCTTTCAAAAATTCAGATTCAACACACATTTCCATCTCACATTTGTTCCTACGCAGATTCCTATTACGTGAATTGAGAAATGAGAAATACGATTCTGTTTTCTTTGTTTCAATCTAGTAGTTTCGTGAAAACTTCGGTTTTCGACCACTGCATATGATTCACTTTTTCCTTGTTGTTGTCTTTCCGTTTTTAGTCTTCCAATTATTAATTACAAAGTATTCAACAAAGATGTCAATCCAGGATTGTGAATTTTGGTGTGACATGAATGAGTACATGAGAGGTTAGTGGAGAAGTAAATTTAAGTATTCCTCTCGAGTTCATCGTTGGAAGAATAGAAGAAACATCTTCGAAGGCCCTAATGATATATGTTCGATTTCAACATTCCGTAATTGAAAGTTTCTTGATATTATTCATCAGTGAACTACTAGAGATACTCTTATTTAGAAATAACCTACTGTTTTCTGAAACTGGGTAGAATTTTTATTCAGCTTGGAAATAACTGGCCATAGCACACACAAAAACTCAACAGAGAAACAGGTACTCGTATGAGACTTACAATAAATTGCAGATCTCATAATGTTGATGTAGAGCACAACAAATAAGATACATGGACAAAATAATACAAGCGTCCACTCTCTATAATCAAGCAATCAAAAATTAAATGAAGTTTGGATAACATTTCATCTTGGATTAATCGTTACGATCTTGGAACGTTCGGTACGAACATGACTCATGAAACGATTATGAACACACGCTATATGCGCATAGTATGTAATTCTGAGGCGTCTTATTATGTGCAACTTTTCCATTTTCGTGATCTACTCCGCCTCTTTGATTCGAGAAATCGGAGCTGGTTCAACAATTACTTATTCAAGTATCCTACACGCCGTAGTTGTCCATTTTGAAAACGAAGCACATTTGATTTTCACATCACTTTGAATTTTCGTGAAAACTATTTTTTTTCAATAATTTTTTTTTGAAATTACTTCGACTCATTTCGTGAAAATAATGTCATCAATCTATCATCTATCGGATTGGAATGATGAACAGAGGTGGTGCCCCTTGTAAATTTTTTTACGACATTATTCAGGAAATATTGTTAAATGGGTGGAAAGTTGCAGGAAATCATTCAGACCCAAGTCATATTTGATAGGGAAATTCTGTAATTGGGATAATGAAAGAAACTTATGACCTGAAACAACCGATCAGTTGGATGCATAGAAAATATAATGAGCCAAAAATGAGAAGCGAAAGAGGGATTGTGTAAGTTTAGGTATTTTGTAAGTTCTGAGATAATGATTATTGATTGCTAATAGTTGTTTGAAGTGTGAAATTCACAGAAATGGCTCATTTCAAATACCCCAAACTGATAAAATGAGATAATATTTGGTGAAGAAGTTGGAGCTATTTTCATGACCTAGGTCGTGGGTTTGATACCCCAATGGGACAGATATTTTTCCCTGCCCTATTGACACATGAATCTGCCCCTATTATCTTCCTGCCTTCGGTCGAAGTCGATAGCTCTAGGCAAAACATGCCATAAATAACAAAACTGTTTATATTGATATTCTTTCGGTAATAGTTTACTACAATACATATTCATCAACAAAGTAGGTAGACATATACTCTCGTTTCCTTCCTAGGTACGAGTTGATCGTCTATGTGAGTTCCCTTGGGTACGCGGGACAGGTTATTAAAAAGTTACACCAATTTATTTCTTCCGGTTTGTAATCACGCACGATCATAAAATTATAATGTAATTTAATTGAAGATTTGTGTGCTTGAGTAACTTGGAACCAATGGGTTCAATAGCTCTATCTCACTTAAAATTCAAACATCTGAAATAATTATATGCGAGGTAGTGATATTTCCAATGTTGAAAACAAAACAAACGCAATGATCAACATAATAATCCTCTGACATTCAAGAATGACATTTTTGAAAGAAAATGAAAAAACACATCTACTTTTTCTGACTTTAAAACTCAAATTTGATATCACCTTAGCTTATTGAAGATCAGCATTATAAGATACTTTCCACCCACTGACAAAACGTTGGATCCTAGTCCACTTTTCGTTTGATTTTATTGGAAATTTGGGAAAACTGAAAATATTCCAGAAGGAACAACTGATTGAACTATCATGTGATACGACGTTAAAAAAAGTATCTCAGTGCTACACTGTTAAATTTTTAGATTGATGTTGGAAAGTAGTACCAAGAACTTTCAAGTATTGCTGTAAAAATTTCACACTTCTACTTTTCAGCCAATGCGACTAGTTACCATGACAACAAAAACATGTGGAAATTTTTTCGAAGAATCACGATATTTGAGTGGGAATTTTTTGACAGTTCAAAAAATTAACATATAATCAACAACCCTTAGATAATGTAGATATATGAATAATGCAAAATGAGTTTTAGCATTTGGTGTACCTAAAAAAAGGGGAAGACACAACCCAGAGTTGGTATTTTTTTTTTATTTAACGAAATGTGGTAAATATACCTACATACGAATTTTTCCGAAATTACGTCATGTATGAAAAAAATCCACCACATAGGATTTTTTCTCGAAATTGCGTCATGTTTCTTGCGAAAATATATTTTTACCACCTTACCAAAGAGCGATCGACTGGGCTGGTACCCATCTGAGTTTACGTATTTGGTGTAACTAAGGTTGGTAATTTTTTTTATTAACGAAATGTGGTAAATATACCTACATAGGAATTTCTTCGAAATTGCGTCATGTTACTTGTGAAAATATATTTTTACCATCTTTGATTAACTAAAATGTCTGATAGACTGGGCTGGTACCCATCTGAGTCTTGGCATTTGGTTTAATTGAAGTTGGATATTTAACGAAATATGGTGGATATACCTATATGATTTTTCTAACTAGTAATTAATGAGCTTTCTGATAGAACCGGTTAAACATAAATGACAAATCAACATATGTTAGAAACAGCAATAACCTGACCAACTTGACAATCACAGAAATTAAATCAAGATGTCAGATTGGATTAATAATTTTTTCCAAATTATGGCGTAAACTTCTCTTACCGAATACCACACAAGCTTTAATGATTTCTGGAAATTTTGTTTCAGACATGGATATTAAATAAGATATTCGTGCCCTTTGGGAAATTTCCGGAAATAATTCAAGCTCTTGTGATATTATAAGTGAGAAGGGTTTTCGAGCTCAACTTAATGTTGAGAAACATTTGCGGTTGTATTTATCAGAGCTTGAGCCAAACATTGAAGAACTATGTGAAAAAAATGCTCATCCTTCTCATTTTTTTTGTGAACTGTTCGATATTTATTTGCAGATATATTTTGTTCGTGATGTTAAAAGGTGTTTTCAATTCAAGTGAACCCTCCCTCTGGCCCCAAATCAAAAGGGGGCTAAAATTCTATTTATCAGGCGCCACCTGTTTTTTGAAATTTTTTTTTAACTTACGTATTTCGGTCTCCTGAACAAAAAATTCTTATGAAAATTTTGGCGATCTCAACTAGTTTCGGAGATACGGCCCCCCAAAGACAGGAAAACGGGGTTGACGCTTATGTTTGTTTTTCAGCCAATTCCGCTCGAAATTCCTCCTTCTTTATATCAGCACAATATACACATTCTGTTCCACCTTCTCCATCACTTTTCAACAACCGAATTAAAAGCATTTTTCGCTACAAGATTGAAAAAAATATCCTGATAGGAAAGTGAGGTTAAACAACATAGCTGTGGAACTCGCATCGGCGATGCCTTGCGCGTTCGACTGTTTTGTTAACCTCACTTTCCTATCAGGATATATTTTTCAATCTTGTAGCGAAAAATGCTTGTAATTCGGTTGAAAAGTGATGAAGAATGTGGAACAGAATGTGTATATTGTGCTGATATAAAGGAGGAGGAATTTCGAGTGGAATTGGCTAAAAAACAAACATAAGCGTCAACCCCGTTTTCCTATCTTTGGGGGGCCGTATCTCCGAAACTAGTTGAGATCGCCAAAATTTTCATAAGAATTTTTTGTTCAGGAGACCAAAATACGTGAGTTAAAAAAAATTTTTTCAAAAAACAGGTGGCGCCCGATAAATAGAATTTTACCAAAAGGGGTTACACAAAATTTTAATTTTCCACTGGCGGGTTCCGAAAAAGATTGAGAACCCCTAGGCCCCTAGAATATTCATCGAATTGAACTGAAAATCCATATTTGACACAAAATCAGAAACGATGATAATTGAAATTGGAGTATTTTATGTAGAATATCCCTCTAAAGGAAGTGTTTGGTAATATATGTCTTCTTTATTTTGAATTATTTTCGGTAAATAACTCATTACTTTCAAATCAATCCCGATTTCAGTAACTTGCTCAAGAAAATTTCATATTCAGAAGTAACCAATAGCAAAATTTTGGGGTTTGTCACTTCCCAAATATACAAAATTTATATAAATCTCCATAGACAGAAACGAATTTGATCATTGTAGGAAGGATATAATGAAAAAGACCAGATCACTTGAAAAACCCAAAGTTATGTCTTCTATTGTACAGATGAATATGTGATGCATTACATTCAAGCATGTCAAAACTCAAATGTTTTTCATGCCAATCTTGACTACTTTCATTTCAGCATATGAAAAAACAAAATCAATCAAAAAATAATTTATTTTACTTTCTTGGAATGAATATTCCTTCGAAAACGCATATCATCCTTTCATTTTAAGTCCAAAAACAGCATTTTTTCATGAAATAGAAAAAGGACCATAAAAAAATGTTCTTTTAGAATGAATATCACTGTTTGATTCTTGAAATTTCATTTGAATCATTATATTACATACATATTCAATCATCCACCCTCTCTCTTATTGATATTTATTTGCCATTGAAGGTATTCAACTTCTTGTCTAGTGACCAGATAACCACTTGAAAAACCCAAAGTTAAGTCTCTATTGTACAGATGAACAACACGACTTTTCATAATATTTTTGGAATGTTCATGGCGAAAATCCATAGTCAGGAATTCATCACGTACAACGACAGTAATAATGAATGTTAGTATCGTCTCGTCAAGTAGTTCAATATCAAAAGTGAAAACATGTACTTAATACCCGCTCCTTCGCCATTTCTTCAAAATTTTTGTAACCAGTCCTCTTATGTTAGTGTGAAATTGTTAATTGATTGGAATTAATTCATCTAAGTTCACTTGATTGGAAAAAAATCCTAGATTCTATCACAATGAAAGTCATAACCGTAGTGAAAAAAAAATCAGGTACTTGTGAATTTTGTAATCCTCCTATTGGTTTTAAATGCTATTCCTGAAAGCTCTCATTTGAAAATTTTTGGTGTGTAACAATATGTTTGTTGGGGAGAGGCTTTCTCTTTAAATCTACCCATTTACAGTTTGTTCAAATTTTCTAACAAGCCATAGTATTGAGAATCTTCTGAGACCTTATCACACATTTTATATCACTTCGTGAATAACAGCTTCATTATCACTTTCGTTAGTGATCGTTTTTGATGACTTGAACACTTATAGTTATTTTCAACGGTTATCGAATAATCAAGTGATAACCTACATAAAATTTGGTAGAAAAATATTATCAATGTTATCATTTATGAATTTGTACTGACCAAGAAAAGTTGTTAATATGAATCACTAGATCAATATTTCCAAAGTATTTGAGTGAATCGGTAAGATTGGAACCTTTGTTGTTTAAAATGAATTTTTTGTTCTGGAAATTAATCTCCCTAACACCAGAGTGGTCGGGCCATGAAGATACAAAACTTGCCTAGATTTCAACGTTTCTCATAATGTTAGCCTAGCAATACTAGTATGCTTCCACAATAGAACAACCTTTGTTTTCAGTCTGAATATTGTAGATGCATTATCCAATTAGTATGATTTTAATGTTCATATGCCCCATCGGTATCAATAAATGTGTATGCCTACGGAAAACTCAGAATAACTGGAATCATTTCATATCCAGGAAATCCAAGACTTTTGATGTTGTGTGTGATAATACTCTTTACTCCATAAAAGTCGAATACTTTATATTGAAAAATGAGAGTAGGGAAGGAAAATACAATTTGAAACATATTTTAAAAAATCTGGAATACTCTAAAAACATTTGTCTATCAAATAAGTGCTTGAGTTTTGATTAAAGACTTTCGATATTACAATTTTTCAGGCTTTCGGGGATTTGATCCTTTATTTTTAGACCAAGAATAAGTGGGAATCCATTTTAACGTTATATTTTTTGAATGGTGTATGGAAAGATAATTCTTGTCTTGTAACTTCAAAATATTAGACAAGAGTTTCTAAATAATTCAATCATGTTTTTGTGGTCATATACACACAATTCATATATAAAAAGGTACATCCAGGTATAATTTTTGAAATTTTCAAAAAGTTATGTGTAGCTGCTTCACCTGGAAGTTGCCGCTATGAACTAGAGAATCAATTTGAAACTGAGGACAAAACACACGAATTGAATTTTCAATTAGGTCAAGCTTTCCACCCCTTTCGTTTTCATTACACCTCTGCTTCCACTACAGTCAAGATAACTTTTATGCAGTTTTATACACGTTATGATTCTCAAATATAAGCAACTGCATGGATGATATCAATGAAGACCAACAAATTATTCATCAATAATAATCTTATCACGATTCACGCATAAATCCCAACAGAACTGTTTATCCCCAGAGCATACATTTATACGTCTTTTATTACAATTCTTCATGTGAGGTTAGAAATATTCAACTTCGAAATTCCTTGCTATTAATTTGGGTCAATTGAGCGGCGTTCTGAAATAAGGTGAAGTTAGTGTTAGATCGAACCCCCTCAGTTACCTCTTCATGCTACAGACAGATTCGAAGGTTTACTTGAATACCACCATTTCATTCAATTATGGAATGACTCAATAATTTGCACAAGTGATAACAATGTGATATCAAATCTGCACTTTTGTTTTTGATGAGTAAAATAACATTTTTTTCATTAAAATCTTGTATTCAATGAACATGTTAGATAATATTCTTAGAAGAATAAACGTTCATTGTACCCAGTTGCAGGTGGATTGGAAGACACTAGTAGACTAACCCCTATTTTCTGCACAATAAATGATCATAATTGTTGATGTTGCTCATCCCTCAAAGCTTCCATCAAAATTTTTCCCAAGAATAATGTCATTTCACCCGTCTGTTGTGAAGCTGCGAAAATATTAATCGCCTATGGATTTTCTCTGTCTCAATTCTCGAAGCTACTCTTTATTTTCTGAGAGAGCTCAATCGAGCATGTTCAAAGATTCATCTCCAGCATCAATTTTTTTTTCCCTTCTGTTTCCCACCAACTTCTCACCCAACCGGCAAAATAGGTTGCAGAAAACGTACAGAACGTTACGGAGAGAATCATAATGAATTATTTATTATCCGAAAGTTATCTCCAGGTATCGAAAAACGTTTCCTACCTCTCCTACAAATCGTACCTCATCCCTCCACTGAGAGTAAGGGCATTTTTTTCATCGATTTGAATCCGAAAGGGACACAAAAAGTGAAACCGTTCCCGTACGTTCCCACATAAGTATAATAGAAATTAACCTGTTTGGGGATCCTTTTTTTATTATACTTTATAACTGTGACACCTGTGTATCAACTACCCACATTTAGATTTGTTACTCACAGGAGGCAATTTCAATAGACCGGAATGCTACCTCTCGATGGGCATATATTTTTTCGGCCCTATTGTATTTTTTATTTTTCCAGCAGAAAAGAAGTCATAATTATTTTCTTGAATGTCTGGGATTAATTTCGGCATTATAATGTTTTTGTGTGGAGGTAACCGAAATTTACTACCTAGATAAAAATTTAGGACATTTTTTATGGCACCTTGAAGCCGTTCGAAACTCGAGAGCACACTTTTCTTTTCAAGAACCGTTGTTCTTAGAGGGATTTATGCTTTTTAGGTGTATCGTTTGATGCGGTAGTTAAAGTCTTATCTTTTTTAGGTTCGACATAGTTTATAGTGGTAACTTGTGTAAGATGGTATCTCTTGATTTTTTTATTCTTTCGGGTTCAGGTATCAGTAATCAAAAAAATTGTGATGAGATTATCACCCACTACTTTGAATACACCCATCAAAAATGTTTTGTAGGGTATAAGAAGTAATCAGTGTTAAGTAAATGAAGTTATATCTTGTCTTTGTAAACATGTATCTTCGAGCAGCACAATCTATAAACAATTGAAAAAGAAATAGGTAGCCGATTATATTGCAAAAAATTATATGGTAGTATAACTAACGCATTCAATGAAGACCCAATGCTTATGTACTTCAGAAGCACATTTATACTGATGAAATTTGAAAAAATCCGAATTAATCGAAAATGAAGAAATCACCTGCTCAATCTGTTGCAAAATTGTGATAAATGTTTTGAAGAAAAAACTATTTTTCGTTCTACTGTGAAAAGTAAATTCCTCTTCATAGTGTCAAGAAGAATATAAGGTATAAGTATTGTGAAATTTTTGTAAATGAGTTCGACTCACAATATTTCCATATTTTTTCTTCAATCATTCAGTCATTGCCTGAAGTGACTTGATTCTTTACGAATTATATAAGATACATGAGGAGTATATTTAAACTGCCTGAACTCTCAAGCTTCTTGTTTGCCCGAAAAACACCAGTATAACAACATAAAGGTGCTGTGGTATAAAACCTGGTAGGAATTGAAAGTGAAACTGACTCTTTCATGCTTATAAAAATTCAGTAAGTTTATAGAAAAAAGTGTATAATAGTTGATTTCTTGCCGAGATTCATCCAAGAGACGAGGGATATGGCATCTTGCACTCATTATTGAAAGTGTTTTTTGTATATGCATGAAAATGGATCAAATTTTCATATAAGATCGAAAGATAATATACAATAACATCTGAAATTTCTTGTAGCGATCAATTATCCTAAAACCAAAGTGATATTATTAGTTGCGCAATTTTTTTTTGTTTATACGAAAAAGATATATTTAAGGTATAACATTGATGAACTGTTGCTCATATTTTCAAACTGAACTTCCATGTGATTTGTCCAAACGCACTCTATGCTCCTCAATGATTCGATTGAAAAATGGAATGATATACCTGAGGAAACAAAATAATTAGTGGAAAATCTCCCCCCCATCTACTTTTGAACTTTAGTGGATATTAAGGTAGGACAAAATTTACGTGAGGAGGTATCATTTCACCAACTTTCTGGTGAAAAAATCAATAGTGCAACTTCACTTGCTCCAAAATGGAGCCATTATATTTTTTCAAGTACTCAAGGGGTGTGGATCATATCTCGTTTGTTATCACTTTACATAAGTGATATGGTTGTGTTTACATACATGTCACGACAAAATGCATTGAAGAAAGTTATACATGAACTAAAAAATTCGGGACGTAAGAATATACATAATATTGTCATTGTTCTATCAAATAAGTTTGAGAAGTTGAACTGAGTATCAATGGTTGAATGATTTTTTACCAATTTCTGAAACTAGTTTGAATTCAATGATTTCATATCTGGTGATAACATACTGGAAATTCTGATATTTAGAGAGTTTTACTCAGTGCAGATAGCCTGAATTAGTTTGGAGTTCGATGATCTTTGAGTACTGAACTATATTGGACAAAGTCTCTACTGAAGTTTGGCAAATGAACACATAAGAGACTGGTGACATTTGGTATATCTTGAAT
Source organism: Zygogramma bicolorata (assembly GCA_032362365.1). NCBI lineage: Eukaryota > Metazoa > Arthropoda > Insecta > Coleoptera > Chrysomelidae > Zygogramma > Zygogramma bicolorata. The sequence goes on from JAVJAQ010003754.1 coordinate 66,434, forward strand.
AGTGGTTGACAGTGGGCAGGGTAGGTTGCACCATCGATGATTCTTAGCACCTCCTTTTGAAGCGTGAAAACTCTAATGAAGTGTGTAGCGTTACCCCAGAGAATAGTTCCATGTTTGAGATGCGAGTGCAAGAGAGAGTGAAGAAAAGATGAGTTCATTGGGATGCTCAATGTTTTTCTCAATTGTCTCAACAGGAATAATTGGATGAGTTTTCTTCGTAGTTGGTCAATGTGGGCATACCATTTCGACCTGTTGACTAATAGATAACTAACAGATTGACTGTATTATTTGAAGTTGAGTTGTTGTTTGTAGAGAAAACATTATTTTCGTGAAGAAACTAACGGAAAATATTATTATTAGCTCTAAGAAAAGGGAGAGAAAGATCTGATGAAGTCCATTGAAAGAAACCATATTCGTTGCAGGTTTTTTTGTATAAGTATTCATAACAAACATAAAAAGTCCTTGTTTCGAATATGAAGTAATTCATGCATTCAATATGAAAGACGCAGGTAAATGTGCACATTGACAAAATGGTTGAGGCTTTCGCGGCCGAGGTTATTAGTATAACTACTGCTCTTCGGGCTTGAAGGCCGTCGTATTTTGGAATTTCTTCCTGACGTTTCGCTAGCGCGAGTGGCCAGCTTCTTCAGAGGCTTATTCATCTCCGATGACTGAGTCATCGGAGATGAATAAGCCTCTGAAGAAGCTGGCCACTCGCGCTAGCGAAACGTCAGGAAGAAATTCCAAAATACGACGGCCTTCAAGCCCGAAGAGCAGTAGTTATACTAATGTGCACATTGTTTTTTTTTCAAATTCCATGTGATGAGGACAATTTCTTTTGGGCTCTTTTTTCAATCATAAATAATTTTCTAGAGAACTCAATCAAAATCTGTAATGTATTGGACAAAAATGAGCAGTGGGTTTAGAATAACTGAACCTTTATTGTAACTGTTTGAAAGTTATTATATTGTGATGGATGGATTCTTTCTTTGTATTTATTTTTTCAACCTACCTCAATCTGAAGAAATAAGGATTGATGTTGGAATCTATACGAGTGCAGAAGGGCAGAATTTTAATCTCGAAAAGTTGCTGCGTTAATTGATAACTGTTCCTTCTCAGTGGAATACGTTCTATTGGTCAGCAACTTCACATATATAATTCAAAGTAACTCAAAAAAATTATAATCAAAATCTCCTCTTTTATCAAAACTTGTTAACAAATATTTTTCTTCTATTTTCGCTTTCTAGAATCTGTCGAAGATCATATATTTGACATATGATTTGATCTTTCAAGAGGTGTAGCGAGGTACGATTTGTATCAAGGGAACTCATAGGGGTCCATCTTTCCTCAGACAGCAGGATGAAAGCAGATTCCTTAAACTTCGGTGACCTGACGTTTAGAAGCAACTTTTTGGGGTAGATTAGAAATCTGCCCTATCACACTTGTATAGATTTCAATATTAACTCTTATTCTTTCGAATTGTGGTAGGTTATGAACCCAAAAAAAGAAGCTGAAATGAAAATAATTTGAACCCATCGAATTTGCTTCTTAGTTTATGTAATGAACGACTGTATGTTGCCAAGTCAGATCATGTGTTGAATCACGTCATTTTTGTCATTATGGAAAAACTATTGACCAAAATAATCGTGAAAAATTCAAACAGGAATGGAATCAGAGAATTCGAATTACAAGTACAGATCTATGACCAACCCTATTGACAACGGAGCCAAATTATGCATGTTTTCAATTCAATGATCTCAACTTTAATTCATGTAAGAATTTCAAGAATTGCCACATTTCGACTGCAACGGTACCACAGAACCATTATTGGAAATTGGTGATTGTTGTAAATGAGAAGTATTCCCCGAATCCAGCATATCACGCATCCATCTGTATCCCGCCAATATATCATTTCCCGACTACTTTAACGACAAATTTTTATGACTTTTTGATGTAATGAAAACTGAGGAAGCACGGGTCCACCTAAGCACATTACCTAATAACCAATTAAAAAACATTCCATGTTTATAAACAGTGAGTTTTTAGTTGTCATATAATTTTTATGATTCTGAATAAAAACTAGTATCAACAGAGTGAAGAACGAGTTTCCAGGAATTCATTTATGTTAATTGTATCAGTTTTATGGACGATGGAATCAGATATATATCAGTGACTTGTTTCCTAGAAATCGTATGAAGATAATGTATCTCTTCATGTGCGCCTATCGGTTTCGGAGGATTCCAGGAGGTAACACATAAAATTTCTGATAAATGATAAAATTGTAGAAGCCTGACGAGTATTTTGAAGTTCCCATACCTGACTCTCCTTGAGTATTTTGTACAGTGCCCTTACCAACAAATCTTTCTTGATTTTGTGGATATCACAAGTATTGAAATTGAAAACTGTTGGTAACGGACAATCAATTGAGAAAACTATGTTCTAGAAATTTGGAAAAAAAATCACTGCTGTTCTCATGATAACTATGAATACTTACTCTCCATGAGTATCTTCTGAAACTCACAACAGAGACTGATGCCCAAACTTTGGCATGTCTAATTTTCATGTTCACTAGTGATCTCCCAACTTTACTGGTTCTATTACATCGAAATGTAATCATATTTTTTTTTGATCCCACGTTGATTTATGTTTCAAGTAAAATTGGTGAGTTTATATTCTATATTATTTTATTGGGGCTAATGTATTCTATAGAATCCACTTAAAGATCTACAATATATTGCTGTTAATCCTACAGACAATATCTCTTTCAACTAAAATATATTTGCATTCGAACACACTGAAACATTCAATAGTTGAGAATAGTTCCATCAAACAATTCACCAACTGTGTTAATGTTCGAAGGTTTCAAAAAATAAATCAAGTACTTTATTATTATTGCTCTGAATTATTTCAATCACTTTTATATTGAATGACATCCGGGCACCATATAAATGTATTATGAGTAGACATTTCGAATCTCATCGAAAAAACCGATGTCTGCAAAGTAGGAAAATGAGAAAATATCAGTTTTCAGCTTTCAACCTCCTTTTGATTATTGGCGTTGTAAGACTTCGTTTCCTAGTTGATTTTTGTCTCTGACCCTTCATGCCATCTCAAGAGCATCTATGGGACTGGCCTTTCATTTATTCTTGATAAATGATGTAGTTTTAACTATCAGGATTGCTTTCCCCCATTCTATTAATATTGCTTCGATCGTAATAATTCCCATTGAGAAGCTATCGAATTGGAATTCGCTTCTTGAAAGACAAAATGGGCAGAAAAAATGCAAAAACGGATTAATCCACATTCTCCAGCGTAATGGAAAATAATTTCATAATACTGAAGTGAAAAAGCTCCCAATGGGCCATATAACAAAATTACTTATTTTCTACTATGATTTATTGAAACTATTTTTATTTATAATTTTTTTTTCGGATTCATCTGTTTTTGGATAAAATCCGTTTCTTCTTCTGATTTTCTGATATAAATCGAGGCTAGGTAGTAGCCTCCAATAGAATAGTTTTTTTATGAATCGATGGAAAATAAACAAAATAACAAGAACCAATGATTGATTATCGGTTATTCCAACAAAAAAAAATCTGCAAAAAAATTATATCTCAAAAGAGTTCAACTGAAAAGATATTTCTATAAAGCATTGAATGTGTACAGTGTACATACTGTTCATTTTATCTACTTCTGAAATTCAGAATCATCGATATTTGCTCGGAATATATAGTTTTCTATATAATCCAGAAGTATAGATTGAAGAGCATATGGAAAAAACGATGAATGTCCTAATAATCATGAAAACTTTTTTCAATTGAAATCCGGGTTATTAGCAAGTCAGTTATGTATTTTCGCAAGTTAGAAAATCAGTGCCTTTTAATATGCTGTTATTTATGTAAAAAAAAACAACCTACCTATCATGCAGAGGATATCCTTCGAAATGCAATATAATTACTTCTCATCGTTTTTCCCGAGTATGTGTCTTATCAAATTCACGTTTTCTATGTGACTGTTATCGATATTCCCGTTCATTTAGGTACCAGAAGGTGCAGAAAGTTTCGATCTGATTTTTCTTGAATTCTTGCATATTCCGCATAACAAGAGAGAACTAAAAGAATAATGAATAGCTCAAGATATGTAAACAATGATTTAATAGGTTTTTGCATGTTTACTCAGCATAAGCGAATGAAGTTAATTACTATTCTCTTTTAATTTTTTAACTATGTTGACCTTCCCGAATGAACGAAGTAGTTTGTCAAATGTGCGTGAGAAATCACCATTAATTTAATTTGTAAGTATTTGTAAGTTATTTTCATATCCTCCATGTTTTTGTTTTATTAGGTTCCTTGCATACTCTTACATACAAAATCTTCTGAGAATTTTCACATTATAATTGAAAAAAAAATTCAAGTTGAATCCGCCTTAATTCTCCTCTGAAATATTTGAAACGCTGTACGATTCTGAAAATCTATCTGGTGACTGTGAGATAGACTGAAAGTATCTGCTCGATTGGAGCTATCCAAAATTTCACTTTAGTTTCACTGAAAACATCAGTCATTCATCACAAATTGACTGATTCACCCACTTCCATCATCACAATACTTCCAGAACTGAATCCCTTCGTTTAATCCATCATCTCTCACCACAGAAAAACATGGCACTCCAAAACGTGAACTTAACACTTTGAAAACCCGCACTACTTCCTAGGAACTCTTCTGATAAACTGATTTTTCCGAAAAATACCACTGTTGAAATAATCCACATCACTAACATGCTCTCCAAGATTTTTCTACAAACTGAACAGGGTACTTTTTCCCGCTCAATTTATAACATTTAACCCCTCATTTTTCCTTTATCTTTCCAACGCGGGCCAATCACAAAACCGGAACTAGGAAGTAGATGGGTCAGCCATGTACCGCACGTGCCCCTAGGCAGATGTTTTCGAGGATCATTGATATAAACAATCGCATTTTTGCGTTGCTCATTGTGTTGGATGATTCCGCATTCAAGAGGGGTACGAAAAGAGGGTGATATCTATTAATGGATACGAGGTTTCACGTGAGAACTAGCTGTGGCAACATCATCTGATTCCTATTCACATGCTCTTTCCTGGGAATTTGTTCGGTATTCGTTGAGTAGAGATCGATAGAAAATATTCTAGTGTTCGAATTGAAAAGATGTACTGCAAAATAGAATGAGGTTATGATATGAATCCTTTGCTCGAAAGTGGTTGACAATGTTCGTTGCTGAATGGTAATGTTTCGGTCTTCCATTGTCTATATTATTAACTTTATTGAAACCTATTACTAAGAACGGAAGGATTGAAATACAAATCAAGTGAAAAAATCGAAACAAATTTTTGGTCAATAATAAAATTGAGGATTGATTGATCAAAGAAAAATACTGTTGTTACAAAAATCGAGCTATCGAATATGAATTATGAGTCAAAAAATTTTAAATAACGAAATAAATGAACTAATATTGTGACAAGAAAATTGAGGTGTCGTATGTGAAATACTGGCAAAGAATGTTAATGCAGAAATTAAATTGAATATTATGAAAAGATGTTGAAACCAAGTTTCAAGTTGAGCGTACACACGATGTTTCGATTGCTGGTATCCGCAATAATTGTCTTCTGGTGATGAATCCTTTTACGTGAGTATATCCATATAAAATTGGAGCAATAAGGGTTCTGATCGATAAATATTTTTATACTCAATGTGATCGAATGCTTGATGAAATAAATACCAATTGAAAACATGTGAAAATTTACTAAAATGCGGTGGAATCCATCAAAATTTTACGATTGAATAATGTTGTGCTCACAGAATTTAACGATGCAGAAATTTGATAAATTTATCGAAAATTTGTGGATTATTTTCATTCATGTAGTAATCGTTGAAATTCCATACTCAATAATGGGTGAATGTTCATATTATTTTCGAATACTTGTTCTGAAAATTCGGACAAAAGACATTTATAATAAAAATATAATCAGCTGTAGATAAGGTGAAAGTGGTGCATGTGTGGTACTCAAAACAATTTGCTTCGAATTACACATACTATTTTTTGAACCAATTCTGAATATTGAATATAATTTAGAATAAAAATTGTTACTGATTAGACAGAAAAGGAAATTAATCTTAGTGTTAGGAGTAGTAGAAGGTGATGATGATTGGAATTCGATAGAAAAAAATCAACTTTGAAGTTCAATGTCAGTTACAACGTTACAACACGATATTCATTTTTAAAATTTGAAAAATAATCTGTCTTTAATTCGTTCTCTTTTCACATGAAGGATAATTCGTTCTTCGAGTAAATAATTCACTCTCTGAGACATTGATAGGAATTTGAATAAGATTTCGTTCAACATAAATCTTTTCACGAATTAACTATGGCTTTGATGGCCACTTGAGGAAAAAGTGAATTTCCTTCAAAATACTTTTATTCAAGAGTTATATTGATTTTCATTGGAATATTCTCCTGAAGTTTTTTCCAATCTCCATACATTGTATCCACCAATTTAGATCAGTAGATGAACCAACACTATTACTTCCACCCTGTAACAATAGTAACAAATTTTGAATTTCCGAAGACATGCATATTGCGAAATGTTATACTATTTCAATATCGTAGATATCTTGCATATAATTTTATTATTTAACTACGATCGTGATGAGAATACCTTTGTTCGAATCTGGTTGACATGTTCCGTGTTGAAGTGGTCGGACTTCCATTGTTTGAACTACTCAACTCTCATGTAATCTACATAAATGACTAAAACTAATAATATCCTCTTCTCGTCAAATGAGTTCGCTCTTCTTAGAATCGGAGTCACATGGAATCATGGAATGAATCTATATTTATCCTCAACTCACACAGTATGTCCTGTAATCCGTCTGTTGGAGCTTTTTTACATTGGAAATAAAAAAAGCATTGAATTTATTCAATATGTTTTAGATATCATGAGAATTCCATGGAAGTGAAAGACCAAAAAATGGATTACAGGACATCTCTACCTCCTCAAAAAATATTCGAACAATAATCACATTATATTTCAATAAAAAGTTGCTTAAAGTGTGTACACCAACTGAATTATATCTGCATACACATACTAAATATGGAGTGTTTCGCAATATATTGAAAAAATGTCATGGTAGTTTATTCAAACAATCACGGCAGTGACTTCGATTCATCAACTGCATAGTGGTAAAACAGAACATAACAATAGCAAAAAAACATATTAGAAACAAATTGCAATCCAGTAGAGAACATTCAATAGATAATAGATAGATAGATAGATAGATAGATAGATAGATAGATAGATAGATAGATAGATAGATAGATAGATAGATAGATAGATAGATACATAGATAGATAGATGGTTCATTTATTTATTCATTGCGGGTCATTTTCTTCTAGAAGAAGTTTTAGAGTGATACAAGTCACCATTTACATCTAAGTACAAAAACATATGAAGTTGAAGAAATACATTATAACAGTTTGAAGAGAACGTAACAATTTGAAACCAAAATCTTCGGGGTAAGTATGTTCTCATAGAAATTGCACATGGAATGTTTACGAGGGATTCTTCAATATAATAAAAGGTATTGTTCAAAAGATACGATTCCATTGTATGTTTGAATTTATTCACACTCAACATTCCCAGTTGATAAGGTAGAACATTATGAAGACTGAAATCTAGTGATTTTTTCTGCAAAATAGGAAGCCTATATCTAGGAATTCTGATATTATCCGAATTCCTCGTAATGCGATGGTGAATGTGTGGTGAGGTTAGGTGATATTTTATCTACTTCAAGAAGTCAATTGAGAGATAATTTCCAATTCAGTGAACTCATGTTCATAAGTATCTCGTATTCCTATTGCTTTTTTTGAATAAAAATTGCACCTGCAGCTGAGACACATGAGACTGGAAAAGTGAAAAATACACCGTTCTTGAAGTGACGCCATTTAAAATTTGTCTAAGCTGGTGTAAAAGATACAATATTCTCGACAATTTATGTTTCATTTATTTTATATGAGCATTCCAATGCTATTTATTGTCCAAGGTAATACCGAACTACTGTACCTTTTGATCTTCTTGTTCAAACTGACGGTAGTTACGAGAAGCTTCTGGGACTTATCTTCGGTTTGAGATTGCGGTCTCTAAACCATGTTATAACTCTTTAATCAATTTCGTTAGAACGATCCAATAAATAGTGGTTACTTGGTTAGTGGACTAGAACATAAAAATGTCGTATCATCAGCAAAAAGGACACTCATAATGGAAGTCATGAAGTTGCTTGGCTCGTTCACAAATTTAATGTATGAAATTGTCTCCAAGATAGAGCATCAAGGTGTAATCATCAATTTCTCCAGAATCTGATATTATTATTGATACGGATAGCCTGAAAACGATTTCTCAGGGAAAGAAGAACCCCTTCGATCAAATTAAAACGTAACTTATTACCGCTGTTGTGGTTGAACTACCAGCCAGTTACTCAGTAACTCGCAATTTTTTGCTAAAGCAAAAATTTGCGAGTAACTGAAAAATCTGTTTATTTTAAAATAATGTGTTACTTTTTGTTTCAGGAAACTTGATTTAGTTTTGTTTCCTTCAGAATTGAATAGTTTTTTCCTTCTTGTTTTCATTATTAGCTATACTTCACACATTGTATATGAATAGGCGGGGATCGCCTCGATTCAATGGAATATAAGGGCTATAATGGAAAAATAAATAGTTCACCTATCAATCAAATACTGACAAATATTTTATAAATACCGAAGTCTTATATTTCTCCATGATATAAACGTTGCCAATTGAAAAATCGCAACAGATAATACAGGTCCGTGTTTAAACTCTAGAACTTGATGGTGGCCAAGGAGGGCCGACACCAGGTACAAAATGTCGAATATGTTCCTGTATATTTTTGGATCCGAAATAACTGAAATCTTTTCCTTTTTATTTCAGTGAGACGCCAAAATAGTCAACTTTGCGCCAATTCAAACGACTCTCCTTTCCACCCTTTTCAAGATCCACATGTTTAATTTGGACTCTGAACAGAATATGCACATCTTCACTCCTATAAGTGGTCAGATTTTTTTTCTCGTCGTGCTACGGATAATTCATTTTCAATTCGAACTGTGAACCGTAAAGAAAATCAAACTACGCGCCTCAGCAACCCTATAATTCAAATCTTGTAACCAGTAGTTGACCTCGATCAAAACGCAGTCTACCACAAAAAAATAATCGAATTGAAATGGATAGCCACTATGGTTCTCTTAATTATAAACCTCCATCCACGCTGCCAATTAGATAAGGACATAGCATTTTATTTATTGATTTCGTTCGAGATATTTCACAAGTCAATTTCGAAGAATCTTGCATCGAGTACCATTCATTTCATGATTTTTTTTGGGTCTGGGTGTGTTTCCAATCAACAATCAGCTGTGAGTTGATTGTCTGAAATTATACTGGAGTAATGTTGATTACACGAAGCGTATCTGATTAATTTCGTACCCCTTCAAACAGGGTGGATATATTTTCTTTGCTATGATCGTATCATGTGAGGAGTGAGGGAAGGAGAACGGTAAAAACTATTTAATTTTGTTTTGAAGGGTTGGTATTTTTTTGCAGCAGTTGAATTCTATCAAATCAATGTGGATGCACTTGCTGAAAACCATTTTTGCTGAAAATATTGAAAATTATGTAATAATTGAAAGAAATGTTCGATCATTCTGTATGATGGATTATTGATGTATATCTATATTGGTGCTCATATCATTGAAATCATTCCCTGACAATCTATTATAATTAAACAATAAGATTGGAACCTTTGGTGTAAAAGTTGAATTTTTTCCTAGAGATCAATTAACCTAACACCAAACTGATATTTTTTTTTTCAATATAATGACTCGTATTATGCACAGCACGAAGGGACAGCAATGGGTACCCCCATTGTCTCCATTTGTGGCGAACCTGTTAATGGGCAGGTTTGAGACGGATGCTAGGAAGGAACTCAGTTACTAGGGTCTGAATCAGATATGTTGACGACATATTCCCTGTGGTGGATACAAGGATTACCGAAATTGAAAATGTCCTTTCAGCACTAAAAAGCAGATGGAAGGGTATAAAATTCTCGTACGAAGTAGAAAAAGAACGAAAGTTGCCATTTTTAGATGTATTCGTTATAAGGAACGAACAGAATGAAATAGAATTTGACATTTACAGGAAAGACACGAACATATTCAGATACATTCCAAATGACTCGAATCATTGCCCACAACATGAAATGGCGGCACTGCAGTTTCTTGTCCATAGGTTAATAACTTTAAAAGATAAGTACGACAGTGAAAGGAGAGTGATTAGGTACGTAGCTGAAGTGAACAGTTCTAACCCAGATATAGTAGAAAAGATAATTAGAAAATGTAAAATTAGGGAAATATTTCGTAAATCTTCGACTTTTCAAAAAGATCGAAAAGATGAGAAAAATGAAAAGTTTGTAGTAATCCCATATGAACACAACTACTCATAAGGAAAATTCATAGTTTTATTACAGATGATAAGAGCGCTGGTGATACCTATTGCTTCAATCAAGAAACCCATAGAATCAAAAAATCTTTGACCAAATCACTATAATTTCAGTATTTCCAAAAGTTTATGAAAAAAGGCTGCATCTTCAAATAATGTCATGCTTCGATACCTATCTTTCATACTATCAAATAATAAAAATATATATGTATTTATTTGCAATTTGCTAGGAAGCGTAAACATGGTAATTATATCTATAAAAGATGCATCTCAACAGAGCAGCTGATCTTAGTTTCAGCCTCAAAAAACGGAAAAAAAACAGTATGATAATGCTTGAGATTGAATAGAATTGGAATGTTGTTAAGGATATGAGTTCTGGTTTGAATCTATATGCAACCCAATCCTGACCGAAGACTAGGTTGCAAAGTTAACTGAATGGATATTTCGCTGTTTGTCGAACGAGACAAGATATATTCCCAGAAGTGACTTTTGTTTTCGACTCGAAGAAAGCGGGAACGTTATTATATTCATTGTATTTTTTGGATTGAGGTGGCCTTTACTTGATGGAAATTCATAGTTATTACGCTATAAGGTAGACACGATTAAATTTCCACAAAATTTATTGTCTTCGCGACATGTTTCGATACACTGTATCTTTATCAAGCGAATATTTTTAAACACTAAATTATTCTTCGTTAAAAGCTCCTTAAATACATCAGGGTCCACTTTAATCAGCTTATTAATTGAATAAGTTCAACAAAGGAGAACTATTGAGATCCAATTGATCATTTAGCAAACAATTTGAATTTTTTAATTTATTGATTTCTAAAAATTCTAAATAATTAAGGCTAATGCCTTTATTTTCAACATGCAGAATTTCGAAATTTTTATCGAAGTCATGGCCTTCCTCCAAAATGTGATTGGCATATGATGAATGAAATGTTTTCTTTTCATAATTCATACGATGTTCACGTATGCGGCTTTTGAATGGTCTACCTGTCTGGCCAATATATACTTTGGAGCAAGATCCACAATTCCAGTTTTTTAGCAAGCAAAATATTCTTGCTAAAAAACTACATAGAAAAGCTATACAAGAAGTGTACCCCACTTTGAGGACCCAGGACAATAATTATAGAATCTTAACCTATTCAGGACCTGCTACGGAAAAAGTAGCTTCATTTTTGCATAAACGAAATTTAAAAGTAGCATATAGAACAGATAACACGTTGAGAAGGTTCATCAAGAATAACAAAGATAAAACAATAAAAGATGAAAAATCGGGAGTTTATAAATTGAATTATGGATCTTGCTCCAAAGTATATATTGGCCAGACAGGTAGACCATTCAAAAGCCGCATACGTGAACATCGTATGAATTATGAAAAGAAAACATTTAATTCATCATATGCCAATCACATTTTGGAGGAAGGTCATGACTTCGATAAAAATTTCGAAATTCTGCATGTTGAAAATAAAGGCATCAGACTTAATTATTTGGAATTTTTGGAAATCAATAAATTGAAAAATTCAAATTGTTTGCTAAATGATCAATTGGATCTCAATAGTTCCCCTTTGTTGAACTTATTCAATTAATAAGTAACAATGGTCCGATATCATAATCATTATCAGTGTAATTCTAGGAATCAGTATCAGTTATTAGCATCAGGTAATAAGTTTAGGAATCATCATCAGTGTCAGATGTATTATTTTAGGAATCAGAAATAATTAGAGTAGACCCTGATGTATTTAAGGAGCTTTTAACGAAGAATAATTTAGTGTTTAAAAACATTCACTTGATAAAGATACAGTGTATCGAAACATGTCGCGAAGACAATAAATTTTGTGGAAATTTAATCGTGTCTACCTTATAGCGTAATATTCATTGTAAATATTGAAACTGAAGTAGTGAGAAAAGAGAAGGTACGATAGAGAGGGTTTGATTTTGATCTGGAATCCAAAATACCCACATCTGATCTGAATTGAATTTCATTTAATGAATATGGCAGCATTCTTCGAATTGAAATCTTGTGATGTAATGTTACCGAGTGAGGTTCACGTATATTTTTCGTGGATGTATTCCGTTTAGTTTATGAGATATTACTTCAAATTTCCAAATGACATGGTTCAATATGAGACACTGTACTATCTCAGCATGATTATTTCATCTTAATCGAGTTAATTTTCAGGTTGTGAAGTTGTAATGCTGGAACAAATCGTTCCAATCACTATTGTTTCTCAAATTAGCCGTTGCCAAGTCGATTGGATGGAAAAACAGATATATTTGGGTATCTTTTGCATGTGGCTGAAACATAATTACAGCTCATTGAAGTAAGTAAGAAAAAATACCAAACAGTAGAGGATCGAGAATCGAGCCTTGAGCATCATACTCTATGCTTCCAAAATTATATTTACCTTTTGATGTTTCTGTATGTTGCGTTCGTTAAATCAGGATTCACAAAAAATTCTAGTGTGACAGTGATTGATGGTATCCAATAGAAGAGAATGCATATGAGGAATTTAATAATATAATTCAACGCCTTCGTGGTTTGAGCCAGGGGAGTAGTTGTTGTCTGATAGTTGTTAGATCATCATCCTACTGTGCAGATATAGCTGGCACGGGTCTAAAAAAATTGTTATAAGATGATTTGACATCATCAACAACATTAACTGAAAGCGTGTCAGGAATTTGTAGATTCTTTCGATTGGTGGTGGGGTTTATGTGCTGTCTTTGCTTGTAATCGCACGCCAAAAGGTAAGACCCTGCACGACTAGGAATTCATTTTCTGTATTATAGCTGGTCAAAAGAATGGTCGTTGCAGAGACACACTGTGTATTAATTTCTTGAATACACCCTGTATAAAGTACCAATTCGACGTACCATCGAGAACCACGAAGCATTCCCACATAATTCTACCTCTAGGCATCAGGATGGTGAAGTAATGCACAATTCAATTACTTCACACCGGTTAAAAAATAGAGCATCCACAAAATTTATAGTGCATAAAATTGAACAAATTACCGCCGTCGTAATAAAATGGGAATGGAGATTCACGAAGCGATAAATTCAGGGTAAACCGAAATATAAAACATAACGAAACAAACCATGATGATCGTCGTTACAGTACCTAGCTTTGCGTGAACATATTTTGCTTAGTTGTGCGTTTTGTGGATAGCTGGCAGCAGCTGTCGGGTATTCCTCAATACAGCATTTGAAGCGTTTTTGTTTCGTCATCTACAGTAGGTATATTATTGTCATGTTCCGATATTGCTGGTATTACTGACCACAGTGGGCATTTTAGGAACGCTTTTTGCAGTGATAGTAATCTACTGCTGATGATATCGGAACGGATCACCAACGGATATCCGTCAAAAGAACTGTCAGCGGTGACAGGTGTGATTTATTTCAAGATGAATTACACCCCGTTTCAACGATGCAATTTTGTCGCTGAAACTTCTCGCGGGGACTTGTCGCTGAGAGATATTTCGTGTAGCTGTCAGTTTGCATTGCCAATATTAAAAAATAGCACTGAATGTTACCAAGATGAACGTCTACATTATTACAACTGATATATGATTTAATTCATTTCTAATAATTGATATTGTGATTAAATTACCTTATCACTCAACTTTGATTCCTCAAGTCTCGAAAAATAATTGAAATTTTCAAAATCAATATTCTTCGCAATGATGCCACCACATATTTGTGATTTGCGGTAACAAATTCACACATGCAATTTTCTGGAGTTGCAGCGACAAATTTGCATCGTCGAAACAGGGTGTTAAATATTGGAAGAAATATTGAGTGATAGCGATACGGAAATAGAAAATTCAGAGAGCCCAAGCTCTGTTAATAATAAGTCTTTAAAGAATATAATGACTGAAATTATAATCCTCGACAAAATCAGAGGTCCCATAGAAAAAATACCAAAAATAGAAGGGTACATTCAAAATCTAGTGGGTTTTTGAACCCCTGAGATTTTCAAACAACATTTCTGGTAAGTGAGTAAGGCTTGCAATCTCGAAAAATAGGGTTCCCCAGTGGCGTATTAAGACGATTTGGGGCCCCTGGTGGGAAAAATTTCGGGGCCCTTCGACAAAAGCGAATAGCCATTTGCTCGCGAACATTCAAATTTTTTCCCTAAATACTTTTGATAACGATTTTATGGATCTTCTTACTAGCCAGTAACTAATTTGCAACTAGCAGTCATTAGTAGTGGTTTAAATGATATCCAATATATCTTGTTCTATATAAAATATTGTCATATTATTTAATCGTTCAATCCCCACCTAACTTCTCAAATAGTTTTTTACTCTTTTTAGTACAGAAAAAGATCTCTCGCCTGATGAGTTCGAAATTGATTTCGTTAAAAAAAAATTAAAAATTGTCTCAACATTCGGAAAAGTCGACATTTCTTTGGCAGCTCGGTACATATCTTTTGCGGTGTTCATTAACTTGTTTTCCTGCAGAAAGAGTAGAAATTGGTTTAGTTCGTCTTCGAAGTTGTTGGACACATCAATATCATCCTTGTAAATTTCTTTTAGAGTATTTACTGCGGATGTTTTTGATTCGTCTGACAATTCTTTATCAAAAAAAAAATAAATAAAATGCTTTTAGTATGTATCATATGTCTGATTCCTCTGAGCTAACTTTGCCTTGGTTTTGTCACATATAACGTAAAATGAATTGTCTGTCTTCATCAAATCAGTTGCATCTTCTTCTACTTTCTCAAATTCATTTCTGAAATTGTCAATAAAATTGTACAGAGACCTCAGGAAAGATGAACCTTTTGACAATTCTCACTCAACTGATTGAAGTGATTTACTCGTTCTGGCAGTTTTTTATTTTATTTTTAAATGAAGCTGTCTATCGCGATTTCGGGGCCCCGCGGAGGCGTGGGGCCCCTGGCGGCCGCCAGGTACGCCAGGCGTTAAACCCGCCACTGGGGTTCCCGCAGATTTTATTGATCTGCTGGATTGTTTTCAATTCAGCATCAACCTCTACGCAAATATCTTCCAGTACAACAAATTTGATATGTTATCCGTTAACGTTTATTCGAACACAACCCAACCTAACTCAATTTTGGGAATACTGGGACTACAGGACCACTTTTGCAGCAGTAGCACCAGTACCTTTTTAGTCTCTAACAGGGTACCTCAAAAATTGGCGCGAAATAATTGCCAGTGAATGTCAGTAAAATCGGAACGACTGAATTAACTGGACAGTACTGTTCAGGAATATCGGAATATGACAGTTATGTCGATATTGCCGGTTACTTGACAAAGCACGACAAAGTTTTCTACTCTGAAGGGAAAAATAGGTGCTGAGTTCTGTCTGTCAGTTTGAGTGAGATGTTGACAGAAAGATAATTATGCTTCAGAATAGAATTGGCGATGGAATTCGATGAAGGAAATGAAAGTTTAGGCATAAAAATGATCTTCAAAACATGAATGTTCAACGACATTGACAGAGTGATAGGCATCTTTTGGTAAAATGTATAAATAATCTTGGAAACGAAATCACTAGTGCCATCCACCCTTTGTATCCATCCCTTAAAATGATATTTCCATATTGTTGACTAACTACATCTTTATAAACAATGCTATGATGTCGATATTTCCGTTGACTTGACAATGAACGACAAATTTTTTTTCTAAAGAGTGAAAAAGGTACAGTCATTATGACTGAAATGTTGAAAGACAGCAGCTTTTGAAGCTTCAAAGAAGCTTCGAAAAATGGTTGACAATAGTTTATACGGGAAAGTTTATGCATTGAAATATTTCTCCAAGTATAAATGATCTCCATCTGATCTATGATACTGAATTTTATTTCTGTTTGTGGATTGTTTGCTAATGTGTTTGATAATGAATGATCAATGATCCTATCTCCGAATAGAATCGGGAAGCCTCATTGAATGTTTGTGCCGAACTCCACACATGAGAACTGAACTCCAAGATAGGTCGTATCTGTGCCTTGTAGGCATAGTTACTCCTGACATCTGAACAATAGACGATGATAGATCAGCTTTCTTTGAGAAGAGACATGCCTGGGTTTCCCTAGCATTAAATTCCACCAATTTCTTGTTACCCCATTCTATTATTTCAACCAAGTCATCGTTAATTTTATTGACATGAATGTTTCTTTGAATTTTTTTCTCGAGCTGGTTTGGGGACTCTGGAAGAGAAACTATTATGAAGACTACTATCGTCCGCAAAACTATGTACTGAACAAGATCTTTCTCGTGCATTTTCATTGATATAAAGCAGAAACAAAGTGGGCGCCAAAACTGAACATACCCATGTTCACACATATAAATATGGTATCAACCAGTAAAATCAACAAAATAAACATTTTTTGGCAATTATCGAATGGTTTCGAAAACAGCGTCAATTCTCAGAAGTCGAAAAATGGATTGTAGTAAAAACACTTTATATATTCTGAAATTTCATCAATAAATTGAAAATTTTGTTTTCAATCGAATAGAGTAAATATAGATTTACGATGAGATTCCATCTTGAACAGTGTTGCTGAAAAAGAGGGGTTCAAAGGGAGTGAATAATTCAAAAAAAAATAATTGATATTTCAGAAGTTCTCATTATCGAATTGTGGATTTTTTTTTCATCAAATCCGAAAACCTCGCATTTCAAATCGAACAACACCGGATATAATCAAAATAGTATCTGGGAAACAAATCTTGTATCAATTTGGCATTCGTTTTCGGGTGCTCCTTTCGAATGGACGATTATTATAAAACTACATTTATTATCCCCCTTTGGAAAAAAAAGATACTGGATCTGCCTTCGAGATTTTGTATATTCGAATAATTTTCCTAGGTTGGATATACAGGTTGGCATTATTTGAGTTACATAATGAGTGAATGAATAGTGTGCCCAACATATAAAAATTATGAAAAAATTAAATGACCATAATTTTTCAAATTCAAGAAAACATTTGAAAAATTCCGAGTTTTTTTTTTCACGCTGCTTAGTATTGTATTAGTTATTATTTTGAGCTTGAATAATAAATGGAAAAACATAAAAAGAAAAGCGTTTTTCCCTATAAAGTGCACACGCTCTGCTGCCAGAATATGATGATCCTTCACTAGTCTAATATAATTATTGAAATTGTCGAGCTCCAACCCTCATCAGTTCTTGGCAAATGGTCTCGCGTCTTGTAGACGAATTATGGGATCAGATAATTTGCTTCAAGTCACGCCTCAAGGACAAGCGGCACAAGTGGAACCGTGCATGACAATGGGCGTTGAAAGAACAACCTAACTGCAACGCCTATGACCGTTGAATACAATTTACCCCACGTACCGTACGTGTACATTCGAAGTATTTTCCTACTGGTAATTCGATACGGTCATAACCCCGTAGGCATGTTTCAAAACAAACCCATGGCGTGGGACCAGCGGAAATCGAACCTCAGCACATTCTGTCATGTAATTCTTAAGTAAACATTAAAAGTCCTTGCAAAGGACGCATTCCGTCAGGTCTACGGCGTGTCTACGGTAATAAATTCATAATTATCTATTCATTCGAAAACAATACAACGGAGGTGTCATGCATAGCAATTCTGATTCAGATATATCTACAGGGAATTAATACCTATTCGTTGACACTTCACACTTTTGTTGAGGGTATAATCGAGAAAGTAGTTTTGCTTCGTCTACACATATTATTTATTGAAATTTCGGTTTGGAAATTGAAATGTGGTCTTTGCTTCCAGTGCAAGAAGCCAATGGTGTCAAAATTTAGTCTACCGGACTGAAACCATTGTAGTTTTTGAGTTACACTGACTAATCCAAAATATGATATCGGCCAAAATATTCATAAATTGATCTTATGAAAACTAATGGGATTTCAAATGAAGTTGTCAGCGCCATGTAGGCGATGTTGGTACCTACCGAAACTGTTTATATGAGGTCACTCATAGTTTGTTTTCTTCTGATTCCTTTCCTATGAAGGTCAGAGTTAAACGAATAAAGATAGAAGTTTTGTTTAATAAGTGACGATCAAAGAGAAATATATGTCTCAATTTGATCTGAAATTTTTGTAAAATTTTCAAAATTCAGAGTTATTCGATACTGCTGTCAGAAAAACTGTATCTCAGTCATTATTCACAGGATGAGGGAGCGAGACATACTTTATCTTGTCCATACGAACATGCTTGTACATGGAAGCAATATGTAGATGGGGTGGAAAAATAGTAATGGAGTACTTTCAGTTATTGGTTCCTGTATTAGATGTGAACATGAATTGAATAATGGACAATGTGCTTTGGAAGCACTAATTTCGTTCAAATATAGAAAGTGGAATTTTCATCAATGTTATATAAGTTTGAATAAAACATTTACTCTAAATAAAATTTCAAGAGGAGTTCCCTTTTTTTCACGATAAGCCTGTGTGAATTGTATATTTTTATGTTTTGAATACCTAACTTGACAAACCAACAATCATTTTTCTGAACACACATTTTAGTTTCGTTTGTATAGCAAAACGGGTACAGCAATTTCTGGGCCCAACGTCGAGAGAAAATCTCAAAGCGAGCGTTTTTCTTTTTAAATTAATTTTCATCAATTTTAGTCAAGGGTGAGCATATTCTTCACATCAATGTACTGATATAAATGAAAATAAACATTACTAACGATAAGTGCAATTCTTGTGGAAATCGATAGAAATTTCAAATTATTATTCTTCTCAATCTGAGATTATTTTCTAATCCCGGCTTCATCCTCTTTAATTCTTGTCTTATTTTCTCGTCTCATATTTCGATTCCCGGAGTGGTCGACATGGCAGAATCCATATCTTATTCATATATTACACGATGAGGTTCGTTCATATAATCTTCTATACATACACACCATTGACACAACTAATTTATAATTAGCCATATACATTTTTCACAGTAACTTCACTAGTAGAGAGTTGATATTGATGAATTGTTTCATACAGGTTTTATATTTGTTAAATGAGAGTTTACTTCGAACTGCGATCTTGTATATTGTAAAATTTATTACCGAAATAGAAAATAGTTCGTTGCTCACTCACAAAATTTTGTGAGTGAGTTGGAGTCGCTTTGTAACATATAGGGCATGTTCGTCCCATCTCATATGCTGATCCAGTACTACGCCAAGATATTTTAACTTTGATTATTTTTTTCTCGAAAGGCAATCACATTGTCTTCTCTGTGGACATGGAGGAAGTATGTATTTTCGTGGGATTTTCAATTGGTTGATCGTTTTGGAGGAGCGAGAAATAAACGAATATTGTTTCATTCAGATTCAAACTCTGGAGATTGCAGTTGAGCCATAGCTGGTTATTCTTCAGGCCATTTACTGCTGTTTCATATACTTGTTGCCATTGATTTCCACTTCATTTCCACGATGTAGATTGTTGCTGCAACTGGACAAGGTGCATCTACTTATGATATTTTTTCGAATTGCATGAAATATAGCATATACTATATGGATGCGATAAGTTGCAGCGACTTAGTTGTTTTGAGGTGAATTTGTTGCCGAAAACGTTAATAACGTATTTATATAGTGGAATTGATGATTTTCTATATTTCAATCATTTTCGAAATTAAAAAATTGAAAATTTAGTACAAATGAAAAAATGAATCAATGAAATGAGATATGAGATGTCATCGGAAATGAGTAAGCCTCTCAAGAAGCTGGCCACTCGCGTTAGCGAAACGTTAGGAAGAAATTCCAAAGAACGACGGCCTTCAAGCCCGAAGAAAAGTAGTTATACTAATAACCTCGGCCGCGAAAGCCTTAACAATTTTGTCACATAGTATGTGTTTATCTTGGTTACATTTAGTTCTATTTCTGAAGGTTGGCAATGAAACAAAAAGTCCTCAAATCAAGCAATGGACAGATTGACGATAGATTGTCTTTTTTGAAATATCAGGTTTAGGAATTCAGGATTGGAATTTAAATACCTACGACGATTTACTACAGGAAAAATACAAAATTCGTATGCACATGCTGTCGTCATCGTCGTTTGATGTTTGGTCACTAGCAGAAACATTTCGAACTCCCATCAACATCCCCCTTTTTGTATACGTCCGTGTGGAAAGCGTAGTTACGCTTTTCAAAAATTCTAAATGAACACTGATTTCCATTTTCATTTGCTTGGTATCCAGGTGTTCGCCAAATGATTCTTCGCTCACGGACTCGTTTACTTCGTTGAAACATGGTAGAAGGATCGGAGACTTTTCGCTCTTCTGTAGATATTTCCACGGCCGGTGCTCTTCTAAATTGTAGTCAGTCGTTGTACCCTCGGCAGTACCAACACGAATGACCCCTTCGTTGTGAGCTTGGAGATCTGTCGAACCTCTCTTGCTCAGTGATCTTTTTTCAATAGAACAGCTGAACATTGGAGCTCCTTGCCAAAGGAGGTTTTTCCTGAGGCTTACAAACTCCAAAAATCTAAAGTTGATGTCTGGAGATTCAAGTGTAAGTTTCCAGTAATTCATCCATTTTGCCACTGAAGAGCTCAAGAGATAAATTTCTATGAGCGAAACGAGATCTTGTATGGGTAGGAAAAAAATATTATTCTGGTGAGTGAGAATTTGCCTACAAAATTTGCTCCCTATTTTGCTTTGTGTTAATATTCCTATGTTTGCTATGTATTTGATTCAACTTCCATATGCTTGGTATACAAATTGAGAAAGAGGAAATAATTTCTATTTCAGTTCCAGTCGTCGACATATAGGGTAGCTGTTCTAGATTGACTCTTTCTTCCTTTTTGTGAATGAGTCAATTTTAATTCATATCTCCTGTTTCTTGTTTCACTCAGTGTTCTTTGAACATAACAGGGCTTGCCTTTTGTGTGAAGCTGTAGATGAAAGAAAACTACAGGGTTTTTTTCTAACACGTTTCGAATCTTCTTACTATATTAACGTGAGACTATGCTCACGAATCAAAAAATGGCGAATGCGCCGGTTCCAAAATTCCCTAAAAACAATCAGGAATCAATCTCCTCCCGCATTACATTCCCACTGCTCGATCCACCTCCCAGACCGTCCACCATTCCAAACCTCCCGAGTCCCGGAATAACCCTTTCCGCGCATCCCGACGGACGCCTCTCCTAGCTTCCAAGACGCTGCCTCGCACGTGGTCGGATCTTCGGCAGGTGGCAAGTGGCGATCGCGCGCGGTAGTCCGACCCCCGCGTGCCCCGCGCGCGCCACAGGAGCGTGGGAACGCCGGCGACGAGAGCTTCCCAAAACAGCGCCACGCCAGGGCACAGTCTCGGCATCCGCGGCTCCGCGCGCTGCTGCCCGCGCCATTCCGATACGTTTAGCGGCGGTGATCGCTGCGCCAGCGGCGGAGGTCGAGGGTTTGGTTTACACATAGTTACAGCATTGTATATAGAGATATACAGTGTGGTCCAACGAAAACTTAACACCTCGATTTTCCGGCGTTAACATGAAAATGTGGAAAATCGCTCGAACCCGTCAATTTCTGATTCGAGGGGGAACAACTTTTCCGCTGTTTTCATCCCCGTGACTTCAACCCCCTAACGGGGGTGAGCACAACCCCTTGATTTTGAATAGGGATGAGGGGT
Organism: Zygogramma bicolorata; assembly: GCA_032362365.1. Lineage (NCBI taxonomy): Eukaryota > Metazoa > Arthropoda > Insecta > Coleoptera > Chrysomelidae > Zygogramma > Zygogramma bicolorata. The sequence continues at coordinate 88,543 of JAVJAQ010003754.1, forward strand.
GTTGAGATACCTCATTTTGAAGATCTTATCGTGTACTATCTGACCGTAAAATTTCGCTCCAAAATATCCATCGATAACGACATGACAGGTAAAATAGTGGAAGAGTACGTACTTTTGTCATTACTTTATTAAATGTTCGAAATGGGCACCATCCACTTCCATGCAGTAATATAAGTTTTGCTGAAAACGTTCACGTTCATTACTCAAGATGTCTGGTGTGATTTGACGGCATTCATTAATGATCCGAGTTCGCAAATCATCCAGTGACTCAGGCTGGGTAGCGTAAATCTTGGATTTCAGGTGACCCCATAGAAAAAAGTCCAGTGGAGCCAGATCAGGTGATCTGGGTGGCCACTCAATATGTCCCCTTCTTCCAATCCAGGCGTGAGGAAAATTGTCATCTAAAAACTGACGCACCGGTTGAACAAAGTGAGGTGGTGCGCCATCTTGTTGGAAAATGATCGTTTGATGGTCTTCTGCATTCTCCAATACTTGCACGAGGGCTGGATAAATAGCGTTCTCCAATAGATCGAGATACATTTGGCCTGTGAGATTACCGGGTAGAAAAAAAGGGCCGATTATGTGATTTCCATAAATACCCGCCCAAACATTTAATTTTTGGGGGCGCTGTGTATACACCTCACGAAATAATCGTGGATTTTCATCTGACCAATACCGACAGTTATGCCGGTTTACAATGCCGTTAAGGTAAAATGAACACTCGTCCGAAAAACAGATATCGAACATGTAGTTTTGATTGCCGTTAATTATTTCACTCATCACTTCACAGAACTGGAGTCGGCGATCGGGATCATCCTCATTCAGTTCCTGAACCAATCGTATCTTATACGGATGGAATTTATGTTGTTTCAGGATTCTCATGATTGTTGTGCGTGAAACACCAGATACCTCGGACAATTTCCTAGTACTAACGGTCGGATCCATTGCTATATGACCTAAGACAGCCACGTCCCTCGCTTCGTCTCTTTCATGCACCCTCTTTTTGTTTCCAACTGACCCAGTAGCGTCAAAATTGGCAACCAGTTGCACAACGTAAGCAGCGGATACATTTTTTCCAGGATGTCGTTCGTTAAATAAAGCCGCTGTTGTGCGCGCAGAGTCGTTATTTCGGAAAAATAATTTTATCATTTCCACCCTTTCTTCTACGGAATACACCATTTTGATTCCACTACAAATTTACAATCGCTTGGACACACTTGTACCGTTCTTAACAATTCACGATAGACTAAGGTACAAAAACAAGGTCCGTCTACTTTTTTGGACAAAAAATTTACCACTCAATACCTTTGAAATGCGTCGGATACGAATAATATTCTCGAGATAAATTCCATATTGCCTCTTTCACTATTTTCGCTGTTATTTCATTATCGATGGATATTTTGAAGTGAAATTTTACGGTCAGATAGTACACGATAAGATCGTCAAAATGAGGTATCTCAACACCCCTCATCCCTATTCAAAATCAAGGGGTTGTGCTCACCCCCGTTAGGGGGTTGAAGTTACGGGGATGAAAACAGCGGAAAAGTTGTTCCCCCTTGTATTAGAAATTGACGGGTCCGAGCGATTTTCCACATTTTCATGTTAAAGCCGGAACATAGCGGTGTTAAGTTTTCGTTGGACCACACTGTATAGTTAGTTAGTCAACTGAACTGAACCTTATAAAATTCTGTCAACCATTTTACGAAACTTGTTTGAAGCTTCAATAGCTGCCTTTCAAAATTTCAGTCAAACTGATTGTACTTTTTTCAACCTTCAGATAAACAAACTTTGTGGTTTATTGTCAAGTCCATGAAAATATCGATATCATAGCATTGTTTATAAAGATACAGATTAGTTAGTCAACCATGTGGAAATATCATTACAAGGGATATATTCTAGGGGTAGATGGCACTAGTAATTTCGTTTCCAAGTCATGTATTTTCTTTGGTTTGTCTTACTAACGTCGTTTGATTACTTATACATAATACCAAAAGAAGGCAATCAATTCAGAAGTAGAAGTGGATTTTTTTGTCAATTTCATCGTTCATTCATGTTTTCAAGATTATTTTAATGCCTAAAGTTTCATTTCCTTCATTAACTTTTATCGTCAAATCGTTATCGAAGCTTCATTACCTTTCTTTCAACATTTCAGTCGAACCATAAGTTACTCAACTTAATGGAAATATAATTCGAAGGGATGGATAATAGGGGTGGATGGTACTAATGATTTCGTTTCCAAGTCATGTCTATTCTTCCGTTTTTCTTACGGACGTCGTAGCCTGAATAACACATTCTCTTGATAACTTATACATAATACTGAAAGATGGCAATCGATTCAGAAACAAAAGCGGAATTTTTGGTCAATGTTCTATATCATTCATGTTTTGAAGATCATTTTAATGCTTGAACTGTCATATTCTTTTCATAAACTTCTATCGTCAACTCCATTTTGAAGCTTCATTATCTTTCTCTCAACATTTCACCCAAACTGACTGACAGAACTCTGCACCAATTTTTCCCTTCAGAGTTTGAAACTTTGTCTTGCATTGTCAAGTAACCGGAAATATCGACATTATACTGTAGATGGCGTAACAAAAACGCTTCAAATCCATTTTACACAGGGATTGACTAACTATATCTCTATGAACAATGGTTATAGAATATTTCCATCATATGTTAAAAATCCCATATGAAGCGGGACATTTTCGATCAATTACAGCGATAAATTCCCGGCGGGACATTTTCGGGCTGGTAAATACCCGGAAGGTATCGAAAAATACCCGCTCGGTCCGTGTATCTATAGTAACGATTGTTAAAATGTACATTTGTCATCTTGACAGGCATAAATACTGAATTTTAAACGTCGTTGTTTTAACTCCGGAAATATTCTACCGAATTACACTCGTGCATCAAAATAAACCTGATAATTTTCCATTCAAGCATGTTTGGCAGTAAAAAAACTGCATTCGGTTATTTTCATATTTTGCTAAAACAAAATATGAAAATAAACTCTTGCAGTTTTTAGACAACATGCTTTCATGGAAAATTATCGGTAATTTTGAAGCACTTGTGTAATTACTCCCGATAAATATTAATATAATGTAAATAAATACAAACTCTGATATTAGTGATCCAGTTTCAATTTTTGTCGAGTTTGGTTGGGATTGTGATCAGTATTAGACGAGAAAAAAAATTTCTTGCCAACGTTTCGAATTTAATCAAATTCATCCTCAGGGCTCTCTAGCAATAGTTTCTCATTTAATTTATACTTGCCACGTGGCATTATTATGGTGAAAGTTTGTAAAATAGTTTCGAAAGTACTCACCAAATGTTGTTTTTTCCGTGTTAAAATCCATGAAATATAAATTTTGGATAGACATAATAGATAAACGAACAGAAATCAACGGGATCCCCGGTCATATACTCTTAGTGTTCTCAGTGTTTCCGTGGATCCCGTTGACTCGTTCGTGTATCTATTATGTCTGTCAATACTTTATATCTTGAGGTTTTTAACATGGAAAAAACAACTTTTGGTGAGTACTTGTCAAACAATTTTACACAAACTTCAAGTATAATAATGCATCGAGGCAAGTATAAACTAGTTTATTACATGAGAAACAGAGCCCTGAGGATGAATTTAATTGAATTCGAGCCGTTGGCAAGAAAACAATAGTTTTTTCTTCGACTAACACTGATCCCAATTCCAACGAAACTCGACAAGAAAAAGTAAATTAATACGATCAATAACAGAATAGAGTTGAAATAAATAAAACAATTTAGTCTAAAACTTAATATGACCCCAAAAGTGTTATTAACCGCATTCTTGCTCCTAAAATAGAATATATTGTTTTAAAGTCATTTTGTTGTGGATGAATTGTTTCTTCTTAGTTTTCTTGGGTTCTTAACCTACCACATTTTGAAAAAACTAGGTTCAATATTGGAATCTATACAAGTGTATGAGGACAGAATAAAAATAATTCTTTCCGAGTGGAATACATTCTAGCAGTCAGAAACTCCTCGTATAACTCAAATTAGCCTATGAAAAAAATATACAAAAGCTGATGAATAATAAATACTTATCGTTGTTAACGTTCCAGAATCAAATATGCTTTCGAAACTCCTTTACGAATATTTCTCTTTCAATTTGTTCACAGAAATCTGTCAAAGATTTGATATTCGTCGAAGGATTTTGACTTCGAAGAGGAAGGGTGTTCGACTAATATAAACTGAACTCGTTGAGATGCAAGTATTCTCAAACAGCATGATAAGAGATGTGTTCCGATAATTAAGAACCACCATTCTGGCTGTTCTTGATGGAGATCTTTCGCACTTCCAAAGGTCTGGATGTTTCACTGATATATTTTCGACCGCACGAACAAGGGATTAGATGAAAACAATTTTTTGTGTTTTCTGTTCTTTAGGGTCGATGAGAAGATCAACTTCATGAAATCAGCGTAGAAATAAAATGGACACCCAGACAATTTCATAGAAAATACATTGAAATTGTGAATCGTAACACACCCCACAATGAAGGAGTACAACCTGTACAAACTACACATCCTGTAATAGCCATTGAACCTCATGTACTTCGACTGTCCGAAATGAATAACCGGATAGGCAGCAGGTATGATGTTAGAACAATATTCACAACGAGAAATACTTCACGTTCAATACGTCCAATGACTTCAATGACTATTTTGTGGGAATTGTTGATACAATTATAAAAACCCTTCCGGATTTGACAGATTCTGAAGTACTGAACTTCAATAATTTCCCTGTACCTTGCGTTTCCTTTTTTCTAAGTCCTGTCACTCAATTGGAAGTCCTCGACGTGATTAAAACTCTAAAAAACTCAAAAAACATTGACGCTAATGAGCTAAATAGTGATTTCATTAAACAAACCTCCAAAAAAAATTTTGCAGTCTCTTACTGAACTAATCAACCTAATTTTTACTACAGGTATTTTTCCCGATGCATTAAAATTATCTAGAGTTATTCCCATATATAAAAAGGGTGACAAATCACTTCTAGAGAACTACCGTCCGATTTTGATTATAAGCATTTTTGCAAATATTGTGGAAAAAATTCTTAGACTTCGTTTATTCCATTATTTCGAATCAAATCATTTATTCAACGTATCACAGTTCGGTTTTCGTAAAGATCTTAATACAGAAACTTTATTATTATGGTGTGAGGGGAGTTACACTCTCTCTTTTTGAATCCTACCTGAAAAATCATTATCAAGCTGTATCTATCAACAATTCCACATCAAATTACAAACAAGTCAAACATGGGGTGCCTCAGGGCTCCGTGTTAGGTCCTCTTTTATTCATAATATACGTGAATGATATCAGTACATTCATGAAGCCATTCAAATCTGTATTGTTTGCCAACGACACTACCTTTATATATTCTGACAAAGATGCATATAAACTAGCAGAAATATCCGTAGAGGTTGAACAGAAGGCAGAAGCTTGGTTCAGCGTAAATAAGCTCAAGTTAAACCCCGAAAAAACTAAAAAACTGAATTTTTCTACAATTGACAGTTCAAGAGGTGGGGATGAAGTAAAATTACTGGGAATAACCCTGGACAGCACTCTTGCATGGAATAAACACGTTGTCCAACTGAAAAGCAAACTTAGTAGTACACTATATCTATTACGCCAAATCAAAGAATTCTCTAGTTACGAAACACTCAAAACAGTGTATTTCTCATTATTTCACTCGCATATCAGCTACGGTGTAATTCTATGGGAAAATTCCAGTAGTGCGTTAAAAATTTTCAAATTGCAAAAACGAGATATCAGGATCTTGGGAAACGCAGGCTTCAGAGAACATTGCCAACCTCTATTCTTGAAATTGAAAATAATGCCGCTACCAACTCTTTTTCTGTACAGCTCACTGGTTGAAATACATAGAAAAACTGATTCACTTATCAAACAATCGGATGTACACGATCACGATACTAGAAACGCAAATAAAATACGAACTAATCGCTTCCGACGAACTAGATGCAAAAACAATTCCCTCAACTACAATCTTTATAATTACCTACCAGATGAATTCAAGAGTTACGGTGTTAATAGATTAAAAAAATGCCTGAAAAAATGTCTTTTGAGGTTCTGCTTCTACTCTGTCAATGAGTACATTGATCATTTCAGAAGAATGTGTTAATGTAATGACATTTTTCATTATTTTAGACATTATTTTAGACAAGCTGTAGTTAATATTTTTTATTTATACACAGTGTTTCGTCTTTGTTGCTATGTTGTCTTTATACTTTAGATAGTTCTATAACTCATCTTACCTTATCTCTCGACACGAGATACTCTTTGTGACTTGCTACAAACATTTCTTTTACAATGTAACGTAGTCAATAAACTTTGTCTTGTCTTGTCTACTAATACACATCAAACCAACTGACATAACAGAAAAAAACAAAAAATTGTATTTATCAAATTTCTTCCTTAGAAGTGCGAAAGATTGAACACAAGATGAACTTCAGGATCAGACAGATTGGTGGTTCCAAAATATCAAAACACATTCTCACTGCCAATGGAGATCACTCAGTAAAATGGAATCGCACTAAAATGATTGCTTTGGAAAGCATCAGCTTTCATCATATATCAAATATCAATACTTTGATAGATTTCCGAAAATGAAATAAAAAAAGAAATTTTCGTACTTCCGGGCCTAAAGTGACAACTTCACTCCCTTGTGACAGGTACTAAAGTGTCACATTTAATCCCTCCGGGATTAAATATTGACGAAACTCCCGGAACGATTAAATCACAAACAAACGAATTTAAGGGATATTTTATTGAAAAATATAATTAATTAGAATGGTAATTAACGTTAATATTCAAATTAATATTGTGACAGTTCGTCATATTGACCAGTCTTTCCTGGGTTAATGCAGCAGGTAACTGACGAGTAACAGATAGGTCCTTTTCATATTGAACTGGTGTTTGTTTCGAAGATCCTGCGGAAACAGGAAGCGAGAATGAGGACTGTGGCATAACTATAGTGGACGAATCGGCGACTTGACCAAATATTTTATCTGAAATTTTTTGTTTATTTTTAATAGACGATTCAATATATCCCTCGGCCACGTTGGAGGATTTCCATCCTCCATGTCTCTTCAGCACGTCTATTGTTGCTCCCGAATCAGCTAACAAAGACGCAGATGTGCGTCTAAAACAATGTCCCGTATAAGACGTCGCATTTTCTAATTTCAAGAAAGCTGCTATTTGCCGTGGAAATGTACCAAACATGTTTTTTCCTACTACTCGCGTAGTACATTCTTTGTTGATGTATTGAACAAAAAATTTTGAATGAGTTGTCCCTGTCTTTCGCAATGCCACATATTTCCGAAATATCGCCACAAAACTGATGGCACTGTTTTCTGAATTTTTGATCACAAAATTTCGGTCAATTTTATTTTTGGTGTTTCTAATCGCAATTAGGAAGGAATCGCCCAAATCTCTCACATCGTCGATTTCTAAATCAACCAACTCTCTTCCACGACAAGCTCCCGCAACGCCCAAAATAAGTGCAACCTACAAAAAAATTGATTTCTTAAAATTTCTGAATATAAACAAATTTCCAAATTTACCTTAAGCATTAAATATTTATCATCCGGAGCCTCCCGTAAGAACTGATCTACCTGCTCAGACGTGAGAATTCTTGACTTCTTTGGCTTAAATCCCTCATTTCTTCTCTTCAAAAAAGCTAATAATTTTGGAAATTTACTTATATCAATATCTTCTCTAATGTTAATAACCGATTTCAGCATTGAGTAATGTGCCCAGAGAGTTGAGGCACAAACCGCTTTTGATTTATCATCGAAGTAGACTAACAGCGCATTTTCAGTAGGTTGTCTCACATTTTTTAAGCGACACCACTTTTTAAAAGCATCGTACTGCTGCTCGTATAGTTTTCTAGATTTCGGTGGTAACAATTCTTCACCTACTTCGGCTGCTCTTTTATCAATATCAGATACACCTTCTTCACTCATGATACCAATAATTATCAATAACAATGTTTCGTTACAATGACACTAGTAATGACAATGTTTCTAAATTATAACTGTCACAACGCAATGTTACTATGGTAACTTATTTTAAAGACAGTTTATTAAATGAGTTGAAGAGAGAAAAAACTGATTACCGGAAGTACGAAAAGTATCGTATATACCTTGCGACTGAAGTACATTTAATCCTTCAGGTAAATTATGGCCCTCCCTGCGGTCGGGCCATAAACTTTACCTTCAGGATTAAATGTACTACTTCAGTCCCGCGGTATATAATGTACTATTATTCAGATAAATGACATTTTCCAACAATGACATTTATTGGAAGCTTCATGAAGCTCGTCTATTTCTGATGCCTACTTGAGAAACTGAGTGTATTGAAATTAATATTTAAAATATTCATTTCGTTTTCATTTCATGGAATTATTTCGAACGTTTGTGAATTGAATAGTATACAATCCTCGGCACAAGATGAAATTCCTTTCACGAGATGTAACAGACTATAATTATAAAATCTCCAGAGTATGATAATTGTAAAGTCGTTCTGTCATCAGTAATAACATTTCATTGAACAATGATGTTATGGACAAATTTTTATTCCCACTTTCTTCAATTTTGTCTATTCAGTGGTCAATATGTTTTCATTGTATTATCTCCTTTTCCTGTTTGAATAGAATGCAACAGTTCATAGTTTTCACGAATCACCTGAATAAATAAACATGGTTGCGAAATAGACACATCTTTTTCATATGATGGGTTGCTCGAAAGTTAATTTATAATTCGTGATTTTCGTATTCAAAGTGAACAACACCACGGCCACAAAATCTCAATATGGTTACAAATCTCGGACTTTACAAGCCCTTGGCAAAATGGTTAAGGCTTTTGCGGCCGAGGTTATTAGTATAACTACTTTTCTTCGGACTTGAAGGCCGTCGATTTTAGGAATTTCTTCCTAACGTTTCGCTAACGCGAGTGGCCAACTTTTTCAGAGGCTTACTCATTTCCGATGACTAAACGTTTCGATTTCTCAAGGCGTATTTATTTTGATGCAGGTAGTCTGGAGTGTTAATTACTTCTGTCGGGTTCGGGGAATAATTGAAGATTAAACGACTTACCTGAAGGAAGTTCAATCCAAATTATACGAGGTTGGTCACATCCGAATAGATCACCTTGTAGTAGTACCTCTATGACTGAAATGCGCAAGTTGAAAGAAAGAATGATTCACGATGCCCCTATCTCACGAGTCCTCACCCGAATATCCGTCAATATACCTTGCGATGATATCGCCTTTTTGGGTCGGGATGACAGAAAAAATAATATATTGGATTTTTAATATGGGTGGGTGTCTCTCTATTCGGATGTGACCAACCTCGTATAATTTGGATTGAACTTCCTTCAGGTAAGTCGTTTAATCCTCAATCATACTTCGGTTGGTCCCATCCGAATAGATCACCTTGTAGATGTTTAAAGAATTATTAAAAGGCGATCAAAATTTCATTCAGACTGATCTCTTACTAATGAAGTAGTCTAAATGAACTGTTTATGTCATTTGATTCACCACTATAAACTAAGAATTTGATACAGACAGTATTTGAATGCTAATACAATATAATGTTGCAAAACTCAAATAACCAGAAAACTCACACTCGTTTAATGAAATTGCGGAGGTAATCCGCAAATGTACCATTTGTAATTACTGGTCTATGTAGAATTTACCAAAAGTATTTTATTTTTCGGACCAGCCTTCATTTGATCGTATGGTGTCCGTGCTCATATCGATTTGGTTGGCCGCAGAAATGGCAGCATGTCTTGTGCTGAGGTGTAGCTGGGTGATGAGGATTTTTATAAGTAAAACTGAGAATAAAACCTTATTGAATGTGTGCGGTTTTTCAATTGATAATCGTGGATGTCATACACAATTCACGTTTCACCGTGGAAAATGGTGTAAAAAAATATACATGTTTGTATTTGTTGCTCTCTTGGTCATCTGTGGATAATTTGGTTCTCGGCAGTGAAGAGACAAGCACGTCTGCCCCTCAAGCAGAAGACTCGGGTTCAACTTCCCATCGAGCTTCCGTGCAGGGACTCACACGCCAAGAGGCAAGAGACCTCGTCAATACATTTTCTGCGGAAGATTCGACCTCTGAAGGGCGACACTCGTCAACCGGTAAACGATTTTTTTTTTTTTTTGTACTGATCATACAATAAAAATGCTACTCATTCTGATTTTGAATCATATTTTTACGCCTTAGCAAGCTTCAGAGCAACCATAACAATAAGTTTGTGAAATATTTTTCAAAATGAGGTTTTCCGATTTTTCTAATTTGGTCAACACTTCGTAATGGTCCCAGATTTTCTCATATCGGGAAAAAAGTGGATCGTATTTTGAAAATACCCCTCTAAAACATTTCCATTGTATCATAGTAACATGCATGAGATATCAGATTTCAAGCTGATCTATGTAATTTTCTAGTACAATAAGTTTTACCTAGCTGCATCCATGGGCGTTCTACCTTATCCACATCTCCTTCACAAATATCCACCAATGAGACGAAAATAAATTGTATGGTTTCATCGTATTTGCAATCAGTGATGCCATCAGAATCGCTGAAGGTTCACCCCTCAGTTTTTCTCCTGGAAAATGGATGCCAGACAAAATCGGTTCACCCAGGGAAAGATGGCACCACAGTGGATGTAGGTGCTTAAACGAACCTGAAAAAATTATATATTGTGGTTCAAAATACAATATAATGGAATTCAAAATTGATATCAATTTGTGGAAACCAAGACCAAGTTAATGTAATGCATCAGTTGCATAACTTATGGGGTTTGGCTGTAAAGATAAAAATGTTTTACCCTATGTGTTAGAGTAGTTAGTAAACAGATCAACTTCAGGTTATCGAAATTTTTGGCCCGCTCTTGGAAGGCGTATTCTCGATATTGCATTCCGAAGGTGACACATCATGGACTTTGATATGCTATAAACTCATAGTTCGAATTTATTTATGAGACGAACATCACTGGTTGATAATTTTATATACATATACACACATATATATACATATACACATACATATATATATACATATATACACACATACACACATATACATATATATTCTCCACCAGAAAACTGAAGTTCCTGAATATCATTATGCTTAATTCTTCACACCACTTCCAAATATCACCAGCCAGTCCGTTGAGGTTTGGGTGCTTCATTCCAGACATCCGGTTGATCTGCGCGTTGACGGTGTTGTTGTCTCTATGCGACAAAATGTGACAGTTTGAGGAGAACTGTCTGAAGGTTTTGAACATTAATGTGAAGTTTGGCCTGCTTCACTGAAACCTTTGGCTTTCTCGTTGTTGCATGTAATATTCTGGAAAATTCAGGCCTTGTTTCACCTTCTAGTTGCCTAACATGAAAAGTCACTGTAACTCGGTGGAAATTTACATTGTCAAAATCTCCTCGATCCGTCTGCAAGGTTATACATCGGTGCCCTTCGAATAATTTTGTAGACGGCCACCTATATTCAACCACAAGGCAAACCGAAATCAAGTGTCAAATGGATTTATTTTCCATTAATATTGAATCGTAATGATTACCAAGATACCTCAAATTTGTTGGATGTTTCCTGAACAGCAAGGTTATACATCGGTGCCCTTCGAATAATTTTGTAGACGGCCACCTATATTCAACCACAAGGCAAACCGAAATCAAGTGTCAAATGGATTTATTTTCCATTAATATTGAATCGTAATGATTACCAAGATACCTCAAATTTGTTGGATGTTTCCTGAACACTCCATCTTGGTAATACTAATTGAAAAAGATGTCGTCTAAATAGCTACAGATACAAAAAATTCCTGAACTCAAAAAAAAGTATAACCGTTTCTGAGATTTTTGTAAATATATAAGGTGCAAAGATAAGCCAAAACACAAAAAATTTAAATTCAAAAATTTTGTGTCTAGATTGCAATCGCAAATACTTCTTATGTTTATCGGCATCTGTCGAATCCACTGACGTTAAAAAACAATTTTAAGACATCAGATTTTTCACAGCTCCAAGTGAGGGGCTGTGATGAATTCATGCAAATGTTTCAGATTCGAAAGAAATCTATAGCTATCAGTAAGACTCAAACCTGAGAAAATAGCTGAACTAAAAATTGTTCTTGACATTGACGGCTGGTCCAATGTAGTCAAATTCCAGTAATATAGCTAAACACTCACAACATGGGTTTAGCCGGCTGGGTGGAATTTTCGGGGTTCAGGTGCCAGTTTTTCATAAGGTAGAGTATAAAAATGGATTTTTTATCTCTGAACACATTCCAAAATGTTAGAGTTGTTTGTTATAGATTGCCACGTGCTGTCAAATATTTAATGCGACCAGGGTATAAGTTCAAATATGTTATTTCGTCCATTTGTTGTTGTACGTTGTGAACCGCTCTCACCATCCTCTGTTTTGTCTGCTTGAGGTGTCCCCCCTCTGTTGATTTTTCTAAGACTGCCATTGACTTCGATGAGCAGTGCCCTCGAGGTGTTTTGAAGGGAAAGGTTGTACCTTCAGGTCTAGTGCAAATCTCCTGTGGTTCGAAATCGAGGGAGGAACGTTGCATAATGCTTCATCAGCACCGGCTTTGTCAGACAAAGTAGTCTTGAATGCTTCAGCATATCGATCACTCACCAGGCATAGCTGTACTGAGGGCTGAGAAACCTTTGCCCAACGAAATTTGAGGGTCCAGTAGAAAACCTCAATTCAGATGTCGAGAAAAAAGGTCTGAACTAGTGGTGAGGTAGTGTAACGGTCTGGAACCTGCGCCAACAGAAAAGAAATTGTTTTCGTGCGCGAGACACTCGGCGAGCACAACTCAGGAAGTGTGCGGGACAAAAAAACGGCGTATGATGATTGAAGGTCAGCCGTAGAATGATCTACAAAGTAGATTGCCCCTGCCGATGATCAATGATCAGAAATCATTGTCAGTCTCAGCTGTTTCCAATTATACGTCCACCCACGTCTTTGGTTCCGTTCTAAAACGTGACAAAATATGAAAAACAAACTTACTTACGACGAGTAAGAACAGAGTTTGTCCTCGAGTGTTTTTAGGTTCCTCGTTGTCGTTCTCTTGTGCTTGTGTCAGATAGGTACACCACTGCAGTGCGAAATCATTCTGGATATCACTACCGTAAAACTTTGCTTCAGTCGGATCATCTCCCAGTACAGTAGTAACAGCGTTATCACTACGGAAAGATTCACTGTTGGTGGCGGAAAATTCCGATGTCAAATCTGACGACGGACCTGCGCCCACCAAAGAGAAATTGTCTTTGGGCACGAGACACTCGGCTGGCACAACTCAAAAAGTGTGCAGGGCAGAAAACGGCCTAGGATGATGAATAAAGTTCAGCCGTATGTTGATCTACAAAGTAGATTGCCCCTGCCGATGATCAATGATCAGAAATCATTGTCAGTCTCATCTATTTCCAATTATATGTCCACTCATTCCGTTGGTTTTTCTAAAACATGACAAAAAACATTAAAAACAATCTTACTTACTAAACGAGTAGGAACGGAGTTGTTCCTCGAGTTTCCGTAGTGTTCGCCAAGTTTCTACGTTGTTTTCACTGAGCATCGTTTGTTTTGTTTCCCATAGTACATATGGAAAATTTTCTTCAATTCACTTATTTACACTAATTTACACTTTCGAACTTATCACATTCAGCGCAAGAAGTATATTGGCGGATATTCGGGTGAGGACTCGTGAGATAGGGGCATCGTGAATCATTCTTTCTTTCAACTTGCGCATTTCAGTCATAGAGGTACTACTACAAGGTGATCTATTCGGATGGGACCAACCGAAGTATAATCATCATTATTAGTTGCTGCACTACCTGCAGTGATTTCATAAGTTATTCTTGATTTCCTCAGAATGGAATACCAAATTCTGTTAAGACACAACGCTTCTTCTTTTCTGTTGAAATTGTCCGTATGTTTTTGGATCCCTATCGCCTCCCGTACCAGTCAGCTTTGGTAATCCTGGTTGGGGGCAATCAGTTTAGCATTTTTAAACAGAATCCTGTGGTCACCCTCACTCAGTGCGTGTACCTGCATCAATATAAATACGCCTTACGAAATCGAAACGTTTTGTCATCGGAAATGAGTAAGCCTCTGAAGAAGCTGGCCCCTCGCGCTAGCGAAACGTTAAGAAGAAATTCCAAAGAGCGACGGCCTTCAAGCCCGAAGAAAAGTAGTTTTACAAGCCATTGTTCTGGAATATGAACATGCCCCTGATACTTTAATTGAAAACTATTGTGACCTACTGGAAATTTTTACCAAACTTCTTCTCATCATCAGCTACTTGATCATTTAGTTTTTGTCTGAACAAACCCGTTGATGCCGAAAATTGAAAAGAGTCATTTCAAACGTGCCATAACAATTCTCGAGAGAGAAACCTCCAGGAGTTTTTGTAAATGTCAAGAAATTCCAGCATCATCTATTCATACAAAAGTCTTCACTGACCGACGTGATAACATATTCATTATCATACTTTGCTATAATTTCGACAAGTGTTTAATTTGGTGTCTGTGCGCCCTAAAAATTGATTTGAAAACTAGATTGTTTCCTCTGTCAACCTAAATATGAATCAATGAAAGCCTATATAACTTCCAGAGCTACTTTTTCAATTCCTTCAAACATCAACACAGTTTGTATTCCATATAACGGTGTTTTTTTTTGGCATCTCTAATCTCAACTTGCACAACTCATGCATGTTGTATAATTATTACTTCAACGCGTCTTATCGTTACTGAGAATCGATATGCGTGCTATGAAGTCCAAAGTAAACAAATCGATAACTTGTATCAGGCCAATCAATATGTATCTTGATTTCAGTTAAACCGTTTCTTAACTTTATCGCATTATATCTGTATTCCTCATCTCCTGGGAAGGTTTGTTTCTCATGTATAGACACATTTGAATTCGAATGGAGACGTAGTCAATTAGAAGGGAAAAGAAATTCGAGGAAGGGTCTAGAAAAACAGTGCTCAGAAGCTATGAAGAGAATCAGAGTCACATTTCCACAGTTCAGAAAAATGTGTTGTTTCAACCGTTTTGTCCTGAACTTGAGTATGTCTTCTTCTTGTCACTTGTCGATATTGTCTTTGATTTACAGTCATTCTATTGGTATCCGGAGGTGTAACGACACCCCAACTAAATGTTATGATAGTTCGGTTAGGATAGATTTTCGAATTGAAAAGATTTCTCAGAAAATAACGTATGTGCACAGCCTATTCTGTGGTTATCTGTATAGTTACTAGTATATCACATATATTGAATCATATTATAGAGTTGTCTCTGAATGTTGACATGTGTTTGTTGACCGTTTCTGTGTCGGGCTAGCTTAGATGCATCTGAATATTTTCTATAAGATTTTGCAGTTGGAAGATTATTCCCAACACCTTTCCAAGTTGCCATAAAAGTTTTTTGATCTGCATCTCTGGGTCAAATCCAAGGAGCTCGATACCTCCACCCTTCCAAACCAGGAAGTTGGTTACGCCATTGTTCCTCGATCTGACCACGGACTTCTTAAAAAACTGGCTGTAACGTACTTTCTTACATTCAATGTGAGTTCAATTCAGTGTAGAATACGTTGGAAAGAGACACTGTGAAGGATAGATTCTTGGTTGGCAACCTCATCGAGTATATATAGGGTTCATTTTTTGAGCCAGAAATAAAGTTTATTAGCCAGACTGCCAACCAAGGTATGATATATTTCTCTAATGTGTGGATCGATGCCCTCTCTGTCTCTTGGACCAAGTATTTTAAAAGGTATCTGGGTCTGAGATGCCCTTTGAACAAGCTTGGAATGACTTGATTCATCATAAGATTTCTGTGGCAAAATAAACTCTGGTTTGATGCCAGTGGGAGGAGGGTAAAAAAAAGCTTGGGATAACAGGAGGCTTCAACTTTGGTCTGATGGCATTTCATTGAAAACCTGTAATGACGGGTAGCAGTACTTGTCTGCAATGATGTGCACGATTTCACCGATTATACGATACCAGGACATTACTTTTGCTACCGTAGTAATATGTGGCCTGAAGACTTTTCCTAGAACTCATTCAATATTTATATTCGCAGATAGTAATCAAAGTCCACACCCTGAGTGTTCACTCAATTCTTTATACCTTATTGAAAACAAGTTGAAGGCCAATGGTGTATAAAGTATAACGTGGATGAAGAAGAATGTCATTGACTCTTTATAATCTTCCTTGTTTGAGAAATGTGTCCGTTTATAACTCAATAATTATTTTCCCGACAGAATGTGCGTATGTTGAACGCTATTTCGATAATTATACATTGTAGTAGATATCATTAAATACGAAATAGAAAACCGCCTGTTAATCATAATTTTGATTCAAACTTACCAGTTGTAATTCTTACTTCTTGCCTCGAAGGTTATATCAATCCAATGGTAATTATCAGTGCAAAATGGCTCGGAGCTTTCTCATACTCTTGAAATTAGTCAAGTGGTATGTTATAAATCATGAGTTGAATTTATTTCACTGCTGCGGGTAATGAATTAAGTCATTATTGTATTTTTTCATTAGTAAGGAATACTCTGAGATTTATAGAGCTTGTTTGGGAAGGTTTTTCCTCTAATTACCGTGGGAGATTCTGCGTAATGATGAGTTGAGGCCGACTCAATTTGATGACTGTGAAATCTGATAGATAACGTTTTTTCTGAATTGCTCGTATAAATTGTTCTATTATATTTTTAAACGATATGCGTTGTCTCATCGTTCGTAAAATGTTGCGAAAATTTCTGAAGAGTTTTTTAGGAGAAGCGAGTTATTGGCCATTGATAATTGACAATTGATAACATGAATAACGAATAGGCTTCCGCTTGCCATCAAAATGAGATCGATAAACTATGACTTTTTAAATGTATGCAATCAGCATTTCTAAATTCTCTACATACCATTCAAAATGTTATGATGTTTGTCACAAAATGAAGGCCACCTATAATTGAGCACGAGTTTTACATATGAGTACTCATAAAATATATTATTGATAATTAAAAAAAAATCCAAATGTGGATGATGGCGGGACGAAAATGAATGATTTTATGATGATGCAAAGATAGAAAAAACTGTATTCACTTTTTCCTTTCTATTCACTTCCGATCATTTTTGTTGAATTACCTCATTTCGTGAACATACATGGGAATTTTCAGAAGGCTGTTATCTTTATTGAACACCTGAAGAGCTTTGGTTTATCAACGATGAATCGAGAGTGGAGTTTCAACGTGATTCAAGAACATTGAAGACTGGCAATGAAACATCAGCTTCAGCCATCTCTGCAAGTGGACCGTTAGCCATGGATCAAGTCACTTGCACCACTCCTCTAGGAGCCCGGGTCACGTCATACATTTTTCGTTCCGGCTGACTCTGTACGATAGGCAGTAGTTATAGTCTAGAATCTAGACTGTGAAATAATCAACTTCATTAGAGCAAGAGCCTAAAACCACCGCCTGTTCAAAAGACTTTGTTAAGAAATGGAATCAGAACATGAAGTACTGCTTTACTACACAGAAGTTCGTTGGCTGTCGAGAGGACAAAGTCTTAAAGCCCTTGTTCGAGTTGCGAGCATAAGTTTTACTTTTTTTGGGAGATAAAACAAATAGACTTTATGAATATCTCAAGAGCGTAGACTTTTCACAAGGGCTAGCGTACTTAGCAGATATTTTTTCTCATTTGAACGGAATTAACCTGTCTTTGGAAAAAGAGGACAGAATCCGATAACTTCGCTAATTTTCTGATGTTAGAAGAGTTAGTGACACAAAGTGACGGGAACATGACGAAAATTACATCAAAAATTCAAAACTAAATGACTAAACATTTGAAAACATTACAGACGTCTTTGAAGGTTATTTCAGCTCCGAACAACTATTCAAAGAAACATGGGTGCGAAGTCCATTTTTAATAGGGATTGACAGCATCAGCAAAAAGATCTCATCAAAGATGACTTAATTGACATGAGATCTTAAGCAGTTCTAGAGGCTGAATTTCATGCAAAAGGTTTTGGCGAGTTTTGGTGTTTTAAGTGAAGCTTACCCTCTTCTTATCAAGCGAGCTATGTCCGTTCTGATACCATTTGCTACTATGTATCTTTGTGAGCACGTGTTCTCGGTTTTAGTATCGATAAAAATAAAAAGTCGAAATCGCTTAAACCTCGCCGATGACATGTGCCTTGCTTTGTCGAAGACAACCCCACTATTTAACTTTCTTATCGAGGCCATGTTGGTAACAGCCTTCTCATTAGCCTTAGAAAAAAGAATAGTGCCATTATTACTACCAACTAATAAAAGTGATTTTTTTAATATAAATTGGCTTGTTTTCTTTACTTAAGATTGAGATATTTTCTGATAGGGGTCCGTGGAATTATTTATATTGTGAAAGTGGTCCGTGACTGCAAAAAGGTTGAGAAACCCTGGTCTAGATCCTAAATTGCAGATGATGACTTATCATACATTTCCAATTTTTTAGTGTATTTGAAAGATCGGAGAGATTGTAAGAAAGTGGTAAAACTTGATTTGAAACTTAATTATCTAGCTAATTTATGTTCTATATCATGACCTGCTTCATATGGATATCACTAATGAACTAGCCGTACACGTACATCCTATGAGTCAATAGGTACAAGTTAGGAACTAGACTATAGTTGCCTGGATATTAATCCTAGTAGGTAGGGTCAGGTGTTTAGCAAATAGACAAACTGACCGGTAGCACTGTAGGTTTTCCAGGTGTCCCTGCGAAAAAAAAAAAAATAGAGTGTGTAAAACGGCAAGAGGAAAGTCTTGAATATATTTGGTATCACCAAGTATTCCAGATTTGAAATGCTCTGATTTCAAGATATAAATAAGAATCTGGAAGTCATTGAATTAACGTGGACTGAAGTTTTGTCTTCTCATCAGTCGACGAAACAGAGTTCCAGAAGATTTGAAGACGCTACAGAATTACATATTGGGAGATGAATTGTGCGTATATGATTGCAAGTACTCACCAATGAAATATTCTGGAAAAAAAATGATTGAAATCGAATATTCTTGCAGCGAAAAGAGTCCTCATCTGGACTTATATTGAGTCAAAGCTGAGTTCCTTCCGGCAGAGATGACGAATCGAATCCCATAATGTTTCAAATCAAACAGTTGTCGATTAAGGTAGTTATCGACTTTCTAGCTTTCTCAAACTATTCAGAGGAGAAGTACATTGGACCATTTTGATAAAATTTTCATCATTGCTCAATCAACAATTAGTGAGCATATTTGTGGGATTCTGGAGCAGAAAAAAATCTTTTTTTTATTCGAGGAACAAGAGAATGAAGACAACCCCGTTTTTATTATTGATGCGCTTAAATTCTACAATTCCACATAAAATACCAAAGATATTCAAGTAAACTTCAATAAATGGGACATCATGGAGGTTTTCAAGGATGGTAGAAAATATGCAATTGTTAGTCCGGGAGTTCATCTGTTGGTTTGTATTAATTGAATTTCTACGTTTGGCCAACATCTCTGTAGGCCTGTTGAAGAATGTTACTCGTTTTTCTGGGTGCTAGTTAGTTACAATGTACCGAGAAACGTCGATGAGACAAGTGGTATAGAGACATATAAAGTTTAATTCCACACTTGTTCAGGAAGGAGTATTGTTCTTCAAATATTTCTCTAGCTCATTCTTGACTACCTACAAAATATAAAAATTTGATATTTTTATTGCATCGTTTCACAAGATGATGTGATTAAGTATATTTCTCGTTCATTTTCACTGCTAGATTGTATTATTGAATCATTCATCAGATCATATCAGAACGTAGAAAATTGATATCATTTCAATTTGAATGCCTTGCCCATCAGGTGAAAATGAAACTCCTCTTCAGAATAATTTTTACTGACACTCCCTATTGATTTGAAAAAGCACTTGATTTTTTCGCCACTCCCTGGAACTGCCTAGATAAATGAACCTTCTTGGCAAATACTCCCTAATTCAAGTCATCAGATCGCTCAAAAACAGCTTCTCATCGAATATAACTTCAGAAAAAATGAAAATTATAATGTATTCTTCTTATGCACAGTGGTTTTCGTGGCATCTTCTCCAGGTGAGGGTATCTACATTAGTGGTTTTCCCAGAACCTTTTTGGGAAATCGTTAAATGAAAATACTATCTAGGAAATCCTCCGTAGAGTATTTTTCAATTCTTTCGTCGAATCAATGAAAACAAAAATGTGTTTTTCCGCATATTCATTTATGCTTGACGCGACATTTTCAGCTATGATTTTCTAATGATAATATTCTTCATATTCATAAATGTTCGTATTTGTACATATTACCTTTCTATAGTAATTTCAATCTGTTAGAGATCTTCCTTATTATATGGAATCTTTTTATTTCAACAGAATCAAAAAAAAAATTTTTTTTGTGATGCCTTTAAATCGAAATTATGCCCTCAATACAAAAAAAAAATTGTAGTGGCTAATTATATCTTTAGGAAAGAAATGCTGAAATTTCATAAAGTCACTCGATAGCCGGCCCATATATAGATGAACATCTTAATCATTACAGGTTTTTTGCGTATCTTGTTTCCTCAACTCTTGAAATTTACGATCATTTTTTATTTCGATCAATTCGTATTTTCATTACAGCAGCTCCTTTTGTTTTCCACTACTGAACTTTGGAACTCCTCGCCGAGGAAGGTTTTTTTCTGTAACTTAAAAACTTCAGAAATTGTACCTGAATGTGAATTCCTATCTCCTGTCCTTTTATTCACGCGGTGTTCTTTGAACAATAGAGAGCTTTCTATTCGTGTGAATCAACATTATTCAAAAAAAATTATTTGAAGGATTATTCATATGAAACCCATAATTTCGATTTATTGGAACACACTGTATACTTCCGAACACAATGATGAAAACAGCATGTCTCAGCTATTTCTGTAATTTGAGTGACATTCTTATGCGTGGCAGTCTTGTAAAAGTCTAATTTATTGTTGATTTTAACAAACGGGAATTACGGCTTCTACAATTAGTACAGACCTGACATGGTGACATGTAAATGATAGTTTTCATTTATATCATTTGCATTCTAATCATCTCACACAACCAAGTCCATTCAATAGCAAATTGATTCATATATTTTGAATTTCTATCGCATATTCCAATTGATGATATACGTTATCCCTGCTCTGAACATTTGTACCGTCCCTTGGATTCGATAGAGTTGATAGTAATAATAATACTATGTCCTGAAGTAATTCTGTCATGTTGCAGCTGGAGAATGTCACGACACTGGAAATGAGCCAATTCCAACATTTTTGGCCGATACCGTGGACTGCTCAGTATTCTACGAATGTAATTTTGACAAGCCTATCAGGTATAGATGTCCACCTCATACTAATTGGGACCAAACGAGACGTACTTGTGAATGGTATCAATATGTCGATTGTGGAACTAGAAGTACAACGCTCAATTTGCCAAATGTACCTACTCCTAAATCGACTTGAAGTTGGAGCATTGATAGAGATCCCGAATCTCCGGAAAAGAAGAATCAAATCGGAACTTTCAGTTGAATCATTTCAATTTTATCATTTTGATTGTAATCTTTTATTTTCGAAATTGAATAAATTTAGAAATGAGTAAATACTTAAAGGGTTTTACTGCAATGGATACCGTGTTTCTGGAAGCGTATGCGTGTGGCAATGTTATACTCAGAAAAGAGCAACCTGATTTCTTGAAAAAAAATCATTGATTATTTTAAAAAATTATCTAATGTGCCAGTAACTTCCAAGATATCTACAGAAAAGAAAAAGTGCTTGATTTTTTACCCATAATGTAGTTTAGTAGTACGGAAACATATGGTATAATCATACACTGAACTCAAATGACGATCAAACTCATATCTCCAGTACAATGTTGCTAAGAACTTGAAACATATTCAAACGAAGCTTCCAGTTGAATCTTTTCAAATTTATTATTTTGATTGTGTCCTTTTATTTTCGAAATTGAATAAATTTTGAAATGAGTAAATACTCAAAGGGTTTTACTGCAGTGGATACCGTGTTTCTGGAAGCATATGCGTGTGGCAATATTATACTCAGAAAGCTATGGAGAGCACACTGATTCCTTGAAAAAAAATCATTGATTATTTTACAAAATTATCTAATGTGCCAGTAAGTTCCAAGATATCTACAGAAAAGAGAAAGTGTTTGATTTTATATCCATAATTTAGTTTAGTAGTACGGAAACATATGGTATAATCATACACTGAACTCAAATGACGATCAAACTCATATCTCCAGTACAATGTTGCTAAGAACTTGAAACATATTCAAACAGAGCTTCCAGTTGAATCTTTTCAAATTTATTATTTTGATTGTGTCCTTTTATTTTCGAAATTGAATAAATTTTGAAATGAGTAAATACTCAAAGGGTTTTACTGCAATGGATACCGTGTTTCTGGAAGCATATGCGTGTGGCAATATTATACTCAGAAAGCTATGGAGAGCACAATGATTCCTTGAAAAAAAAAATCATTGATTATTTTACAAAATTATCTAATGTGTCAGTAAGTTCCAAGATATCTACAGAAAAGAGAAAGTGTTTGATTTTATATCCATAATGTAGTTTAGTAGTACGGAAACATATGGTATAATCATACACTGAACTCAAATGACGATCAAACTCATATCTCCAGTACAATGTTGCTAAGATTTTGAAACATATTCAAACGGAGCTTCCAGTTGAATCTTTTCAAATTTATTATTTTGATTGTGTCCTTTTATTTTCGAAATTGAATAAATTTTGAAATGAGTAAATACTTAAAGGGTTTTACTGCAATGGATACCGTGTTTCTGGAAGCATATGCGTGTGGCAATATTATACTCATAAAGCTATGGAGAGCACATTGATTCCTTGAAAAAAAATCATTGATTATTTTACAAAATTATCTAATGTGCCAGTAAGTTCCAAGATATCTACAGAAAAGAGAAAGTGTTTGATTTTATATCCATAATGTAGTTTAGTAGTACGGAAAGATATGGTATAATCATACACTGAACTCAAATGACGATCAAACTCATATTTCCAGTACAATGTTGCTAAGAACTTGAAACATATTCAAACGGAGCTTCCAGTTGAATCTTTTCAAATTTATTATTTTGATTGTGTCCTTTTATTTTCGAAATTGAATAAATTTTGAAATGAGTAAATACTCAAAGGGTTTTACTTCAATGGATACCGTGTTTCTGGAAGCATATGCGTGTGGCAATATTATACTCAGAAAGCTATGGAGAGCACACTGATTCCTTGAAAAAAAATTATTGATTATTTTACAAAATTATCTAATGTGCCAGTAAGTTCCAAGATATCTACAGAAAAGAGAAAGTGTTTGATTTCATATCCATAATGTAGTTTAGTAGTATGGAAACATATGGTATAATCATACACTGAACTTAAATGACGATCAAACTCATATCTCCAGTACAATGTTGCTAGGAACTTGAAACATATTCAAAAGAGTGTATACAAAAAATAAACAATTTCAAAATTTGCCAGCCTTATATTTATTCATCACAAAAACTTCAGCGATGAAGTTCGTCATTACTCCATATTATTTAAAGATGTTTCTGAAAAGTTTCAAGACATTGATGATAAATGGGGAGGTGAAATGACAGAAACGAAAGAAAACGTCACAACATACGTTGAGTCACATAGCTTCGAACAGTATAAAATATCACATTGTTTTGGTGCCGAGTTCCATCCATAACAATCATATTCTGTGCCTTTCACATCATTAGAAGCTGGCGAAGAGTTAAGTAAGTCTTCGCACGAAATAGAAATACAAATTTCTGGGAATATACATGGTTTTTCCATGAGAGATTATAACTGATCATTTCTAGCACCTGGATAATTTTTACTTTATGAGTGTAGTTATTATAGAATATTGGTGAAGATAGATCGGGCTTCTTCGAGAAGAGACATGCCAGCATCAAATTCCACCGAGTTGATATTACCCAATTTTATTATTTTCGTTAATAGTTATCGTTAATACCATTGAATATGGGGACTCAAAGTGGGCGCAAAAAGTTTACTTAACCCCTTGGAACAACTGCATTTATTGAGAGAATATCAGAATCCATCAATAACCACATAGATAGACCTATCAGACAAGACACTTCCTAACAAAAAACTCAATAGAGGATGTATACCACAGGACGGCAGTTTAGAAAGGAGATCACTATATCAAACATCGATCAAACGCTGTGGAAAAAGTCACTTGTTGATCTCTGATGGTGAAATCGGTATCGTTGATCATTGAATAGTCATGATTTCTGTAGATATTGGGTTAGCTACATATTGATTTCTTCTTCCATTACTTTGGAATTCTATTATTATGTGCTTCGTCGACAGTTTCAAGTGTTTCACTACAACTTTTTCAGAGCAGCTTCTATTGAACTAGTGTTCCTCAGACCGTGGTGTCTTTGTATCACTTGGGATTAATTTCTCAATTCCAAAAACGATAGTATCAGAGATCTCCCCGGCACATATAGTGGGATCACCAGATGAAAAACAGAACATTCTTCATGGAAAATCAGAGAAAAACATTTGAAGTTCGTGCCAGTCATCTGACTGTATAACAGCTTACCATTTATCGGAGCTGAATAAGAAAAAGTGGTCCTAATCACAGTGTGGTCAGAATTACCCAATGGAGGGTGAATTTTGATCCGAAAAAGATCAGGATGAGTAGTGAGAAACTGGTCCAGTGTATTGGCAGATGGGCTATTCTCATAAGGAATGCGAGTGGCTTGATCTATAAGTTGTTCCAGATCATCAAAAATATCAAATACCTCTGCTTGTCGTCCTTTTCCTTCTATTTTGTTCTAGAATTTGAGCCATGACGAATCATGTACATTAAAATCACCCATCATGGTGACCTCAGCTGTTGGATGGTTTTATCTGATTGATATTTGAATAACTTCATTTCATAAATAATCCCTATATATGTTTTCCTATCATTTTAAATATCAAAATAACAATAACTACAAAATATGAACAAACAGTTCATATTATTGATTAATTCGATTTTTTCCAATAGAAATTTGAGTAGTTCCTCGAAGGCAATAGACAAATTCAGTTTGTTGACGATTGGCGGAGCATATTGAGGTATCTCACTTACGGAGTTTTTTAATCAGGGAAACCATCACCATTTTTCTAATTGAATAATTGGAAAAAACTAGGAATATCAACCACATAAGTGAACGTTAATTATCACTTCATCGCACATATAGTTTATAGATAGACAGATTCTTTATTGACCACGTTACATACATAATGTACATTTGTAGCACGTCCTAATGACAAATGAAAAATGTAGAATGCAGGAAAACATTATTTTCATGAATCTATACATAAAAAGTAGGTATTTAAATTCGTTATTTCTTTGTTAGAAGAAACGATTATAAAACAGTTAGAAGAATTTGATTTGAATGAAAATAAGACATCAACACATAATAAAAGAAATAAAAGCACATAATAGATATCATAGGGTATGATAAAAGTTCACATTAAAAAAGATTAAAAATAGACTATAGCACTTTACAAAAATTCTGACGGGCACGTATTCAATAGCGTCTGGAAATATACCAAGAGAGAAACATTCATTTATCAAAAAGGAAAAGGAATGGGACATTATATCTGCAACTTCTTTCAAAACAGAACTATTTAAAACGTAAACATCAGGACAATGAGAATTCTTCAATAGCATAATTGTAGTGAATACTTCCGACGGAGTAACTGGAGTGAAGAAAAATGATTTTTGAGGCTTATGGTGGTTTCAACCAGGCGATGTCAGGTGCTTTCTTTCACCTAAAGTTTTTTTGTTGAAAAAGGGATCAAAATTTCTGTAGATGAACAATTTTGTTTTCGAACTCATCAAATCCATCATCAGAGCCCAAACATTAGTTTATCCATGTTGGAAATGTTTGAGCCATTACAATGGATTCAATAAAGTTCGAAACGTTTTCAAAAACCAAATTGTTCATCTACAAAATTCGTTTTCAATCCCTTCCAACAGAAACATTACTAGAAAATATCATTTGAAACACTAAAACTCACGCGTTATCTTTTAATCTGCCTTCTACGACTGCAGTGTTATTCAAATCCGATTCCATACAAATATACTATCGAAGATGAAAAATACGAATGAGATACAAACAAAAGCATACAGTGAATTGAATATGGCGAAATGATCGTACTCAGCTTGTTGACTATGTCTTGTGAAACCCACAATATGCATTCGTTCGAATACAGGACATTTGCAAACAGTATGATTCATAAATTTACGATAAGCTTACTAGGGAACAAATTCAACTTGTAGTGGGCATACCTCGGGAATACTGTACACTTCGAATTTCATTACATTTTTTGGTAACATATTCTTGTGGATTGAACAAGATGTAAGTCAGCTTAAATCAGTTGAAACACCATGCCTTTACATATATGTGATCTGAGCGACGTTTTTATGTGCAACAGATGCAACGACGCCTGCAAAAGTCTTCCATCAAGATTATTATTGAACTTACGCATATTCTTGGTTATTTATGAAGTTCCAAGCAGTGCGTTTTTTTTTGGATGATATGGGTTATTGCTTCGGTTTATAGAAAAATATTATGAATATATTTCCGGTTAATTTTCACCGTGAGATTATATTATCGAATCAATCATCAGATAATATCAGAACTTAAGTAATCTATATATTTTCAATCTGAATGCCCTGCCCAAAATTGAGGATAGTTTTATCTGACACTCCTTGTGTATTTGGAACACCCCTCAATTTTTTTCACCACTCCCGAGTGCCATACAAAAGTGCAATTGCCTGTATATATAAACGTTCTCGGATATTACTCCGCAATAAGTCATCAGATCGTTTCAACAGTTCCTCATCGAACAGAACTTCTGACAAAATGAAAATTGAAATTATTTTCCTCTTGTGCGCAATTGCTTTTGTTGCATCCTCTCCAGGTAAGATTATCTGCATATTTTGAACATCTAGAAATGAAAGTTCTACAGCTATGGCATCTTTCGTAGAGGTATTTGACCGATTTTTCAATAAAATGAATATGAATTATTGATTTTCCCACAAATTTTTGATTTCCAATTGATTTTTGAACTTACTAGTGAATGTCTATCCAATGTTTCAGTATTATATATTGGGTACTTACTTCGAATTGTTAGTATCTATGTTTGAATAGATATTACATAGGAACAATTTTTTTCCTTGAAGGGATGGAAATGAAATTGATATATTTTGTAAGTAGAATTTCGATGTTCGAAAACATTTCATTTACGAATCCGATGCCAGACAGCTGTTTCGACTTGCCATAGGTCTCCTCAGTGACACTCGAAATAAAAGTCTGAATCTAGTGCAGGTTGTCTAAACCTCTAAGGCGAAATGCCATCTGTTGGGTTTGACTAAAAACTCAGACTACTTATAACATCGTTTATAGAGATATAGCATTGTTTATAGGGATATAGTTAGCCAGTCTTATGGACATCTGTTTTCTTTCATTTTTCTTACGGATGTCGTAGCCTGATGCACATAGCTGGGCATTAACTCGTTAATCCGTTAATCGTTAATTAACGAAGTTAACATTTCGATTAACGGATTAACTTTTAAGTTAACTTTTGAAAAGGTTAACGGATACGTTAACTTTCGTTAATATGCAGAAGTCCGTTAATCGTTAATCCAATGCCGAATAGTTTCCGCACGGCACCGTCAAGTGACGGGGAACGAGTGAAACAAAAACAAAACTAGATATATTTTGCCAAAGCGTGCAAGTGAGAAAGAAAACTGCAAGGAGATTCCTTTCGTTTGACGTTCGATCATTTCATTACTCAGCGCAGGTGCTTAGAGTATGGTGCGATAGTAATCACTACCCACCGCTACTAACCGATTTTTTGACAGCGGTTTCCTGAGAAACTGGTAATCAGTGCCTTATTTCAGGACATATGTTAGTTTCAAGTTCAAAACAGACAGAGAACTACCTATGGTGTAAGGAACTACCATAACAGAGGCATTCATGTTCAGAAGTATGAAAAATACTTTTGACATAATATGACAACAGCGGTTAGGTTTGAACAGATATTAACGGATTAACGATTAACGTTAACTTGCGTTAATTCTTCCGAAATATAACGCTTTAACGTTTAACGAAGCTAACTTTTCTTGTAGCGGATTAACGATTAACGAAGTTAATTAGTTGATTAACGATGCCCAGCTATGCTGATGCACAAATTTTCTTCATTACTTGAACATAATACCAAAAGATGGCAATCAAGTCAGGAACAGAAGTGGAATTTCTGGTCAATATCTAAGGTCATGTTTCGAAGATTATTTTTATGCTTAAACTTTCATTTTCTTTATTACCTTTTATTATCAACTCTATTTTGAAGCTTCATTATGTTTCTGTCAACATTCCAGTCAAATTGACACACAGAACTCTGCACCCATTTTTCCCTTCAGAGAAGGAAACTTTTTCATGCATTGTCAAGTGAACGAAAATATCAACAATGGTGAGTTATTTAATTCAACCTGATTATTCAATAAATATTCTGAATTTTTCCCTCTATTAATTTCCAAATTCAAAATGCCGTATTTCGAACTCGTGGTTGAACTCATGACCTTCTATAATGAGGTGAGATGCATAATTAGAATTTGTTTTTTCATTCAAAAAACTAGTTCTGTGTTCTCTTAGGCGTGTGTTTGGTATTACTTACATATAATCAAGAAATTGTGTGATTTAGGCTTCGACGTCCGTGAGAGAAACGAAAGAAAACATATGACTTGGAAACAAAATCACTAGTGTCAGTCACCCGCAGTATCCATCCCGTCAATTGTTGTTTCCATGAAGTTGACTAACTACATTGTTTATAGAGATACAGTTAGTCAATGCCTATGTAAAAAGGATTTGAAGCGTTTTTGTTACGTTATCTACAGAACGTAGACAGAATAATGTCGACAATTTCGTTTATTTGACAATTCACGAAGAGGTTTCATGCTCTGTAGGAAAAAATATATGCAAACCTTTATTTGTCAGTTTGACAGAAATATTGAAAGCAAAATAATGGAGCTTCAAAATATAGTTGACGACAGAAGTTTATCAAGGAAATGAAAGTTTATCCATTGGAATAATCTTCAAAAATCGATTGATTGCCACCTTTTGATGAAGAAAATTGAATGAAATGAAATTTTCCGTAAGGAAAACGTAAGAAAAGACATGACTTGGATGACTTCAAATGATATTCCCATATGGTTGACCGACCATATATCTATAAAAAATTATAACTATCTCTATAAACAATGCTTATAATAAGCATATGAATATCTGAATTAACGGGTCTATCGATCAGCGATGCTGTTACAGTTGACTCCGTTGCCATTGAGAACCGTTCTCAGACTATTGGGAAGTTCATCATCCAGATACGCTTCTATCGGAAAATATTTGAACTATTTCATCACGTAAAACAAAAACAAACTTGTGAATGTGAAATTATGGTACGTTTCTCTAACACATTCACACACTGATTAGTCTACACATTTGTTTTACACAGAACTTTGCCAAAATTCGAAAAACACAAGGTACCTTTCAAAATACAACTTATATAATAGTAAACATATGTTTTTGACAGATTACGATCAGCTGATTACGGTTTGTTGCCGACATTTTTGAACAGACATCAGCGCCCTCATCGGTAGAAATTCTTCCCAATTGCAGATATGGCTGCAACCCCAAAACGACAACCCCAAACGACACAACTTCGATGTTCGAACATCAACTACAAACTCACATTCCATTCAATGGAAAAGTTCATTGTATATCCAAAACTAACCAGACAAAGATCAATTGGCATTAAAAGATAACTTCAATCTATAACTGAAATGTAAGATTGTAACTTAATTGTAAGTGAATGGACACTTTGAAAATATGATATTTCTTGTTTTCATCCGGAGTAGAGGAAAACAATATAGAATTCCGAAACAAAGCAAGCCATAAAGCATCCTGAATCGGAATAAAACTTGTGTGTAAACCTCGAAAGCTCTTTTCTTCCACCATCCGATGTCTCAATACTGCTTTGATGATAATATTATTTTTTCTTCACCACAGAGTCTCCAGAGTCAATACTTTTTTTATTGTTCCAATTTGCTTGCAACAATCAATAGAAATGACAGTATTCGAAACTGGAAAAAGATAATGGGTGTAATAATAGACCTTTTATATTCATTTTTTATGTATTTTATGAAATTGTTGAAAGAACAATGCATGTAAGATTGGTGAATCATTCGGCATGATTTGATTTTCTTTATCAAGGATATGATTTTCAGACAGAGTCCGCAGTATTAGATGTGTTCTCTTAGATAAACACAGTTGATAACATAATATTATTGCAGAAAAATATGGAAATGGTTTTTGAGAATGAGTTTTAGAAAAGGCATACAATACACCTGACTGATATAAACTACCAATCAAGATCGAGAAAAATACCAATGGATTGCTTCAATGGATCATTTATATCTATATTTTCAATCCTATTCAATTCAAATTCAATTGATGATAGCAAACTATTTGATTTGTGTGCCTGTTCAGAGTCCATAAAAACATGTAAAAACTGACTGACTGTTTTCTTGTTGATTGAATATAAATGAACACATTTTGAATATTGCTGAATCCTTTATCGTGTTCATTATGGAAGCCCATGAAATTTGATGTTGAAAATGTGAATTATTCAAGAAACATCAACTTGCTGGGATTATTCATTGATAGATTTTTTTTTGTAAAACAAAAGATTAATGAGGCGTAATAATATAACTCAAAATAGGGGTTCAAAATACGATATTTTATTATTGAAGAACATGCATTTTGGTCAAATATAATGAAAGTTGCTATATTTTGTGAAGCCATAATCTTTTCCATCTGAAAATTTCTATGGATGAAGATCTGCTCAATCTTTCAAATTCAAATGTTTTCAAAATTTGCTGGTTCATCCGCTCTATCTTACTTTCAGCTGAACATTCGAATAGTGTTTCCAAATAGTCTGACACTCAAAATATACGATACACAACCATAGTACTCCAAATTGCAAAAGCTATCATACCATCAGTATGAAAACAAATATTGGTCTTTCAAAGTCTGATGACCTATATACAGAAAAAAGAGCCGTTTTCGAATATAAAAAGTAAGAGTTTAAAAAAAGCTCGGATACGTCGATTTCTAATTGAAGGGGGACACCTCTCAGACTAATCAGATATTCGCTAGTACGCACCCCTTCGGAGCGGTGCATCCAACGACCCTCATTTAGATAGGGAAAGTTGTTCTGAAGGTCTCTCGAATACCTTCACAACTCTGTTAAAAGAAAATTTTTGTAACGATAAGTTTTCGAGATTTTGAAGTTAAAGTTGCCATGTTAATAATACATTAGACAGACAGACCACTCGGTAACTTGCCTGAATGAAAACATTGTCGAGCAGTTCTTCTTGAAATCTGATTAGTCTGAAAGGTGTCCCCTTTTAATTAGAAATCGACGTGTCCTAGCTTTTTTCAAAAACCTTACTACTTTTTATATTCAACAACGGCTGTGTTTAGTTTTCGTTGTTACACTGTGTATCTATGTACCTCTCCAAGAAATACAATTCAGCAAGAGTTTCAGAATGGTTGAAGCTCAAAAATAGTGTTCATTTCTTTCATTTGCATTTCGATAATCTCCGGAAACAGTCAAAATTAAATGTTGATTTCCAATTTATGATATATGTTATCTCTACGAAGAACATTTGTAAATTTCCCACTGGTTTGAAATAGTTGATTGCAATAAAAGTATGCTACCTGGATTCTGAAGTGATTCCGTTATTTTGCAGCTGGAGTATGTCACGACACTGCAAGGGACCCATATCCAACATATTTGGCCGATACTGTGGATTGCTCAGTATTCTACGAATGTAATTTAGACAAGCCTATGAAGATGAAATGTCCACCTGAGACATATTGGGACCCAACGAAGGTTACTTGTGAATGGTATGAATATGTAGATTGTGGAACTAGAAGCACAACGCCCAAAGTGCCAACTGTACCTACTACTAAGTCGGCTTGAAGTTAAAGCATGGAGTCTTCAATAGATATAATTGAAATGTTCAATAATCGTTGCTTTAATGTATTTTCGATATTAAATTTTCAACTGAGTAAATACTTGACCGGGTTTCATTTGAATGATATAAGTGCATGCTTCTGGAAGCATGGAACAATTGACACAAATTATTGTAAAAATTAATCGATCTTTACAATATGTTAAGTTCTTGGATATCCCCCTTTATATTTATTTTGTTCATAGTAATTATCATTAAGCATAGGCCAAAATATACCCGCAATTCTGCGAGAAAAACCCCTGTTTTTTCTCGCGCATATCGTCAAAGGGACTACCCGACAATTACTCTCCGGTATGCATGACAATTTGCTGTCAAATGGTATGACAGAAGAAAACGTACGGGCCGGTGGTGCTGAGTAAAAAAATATACGATAAAGTGCCGTTTGCGTGTGCTCCCTCATAAACACATCTCAATCAGCCAGTTACAGTCCACGATTTCCTGTTGATTGGGCGGATGCATCCCCTTTAACCAGGAGCTGCAGAAACAGAGCAGGTGAGGTGAAAACATTTGACTCAAACTCAATCAAATCCCGCTACATTTGGTCCTTCGAGCTGGATGAAATTTTGATGTATGCTCAATAATCTTATATATTCTAGCTCAGCACTGAAATTGCTATTCATATCAACACGTAAACACCGGCCACTCTCCCTACGTAATTATATTGTGCCTTCTTTTGTCCCACTCGGGGAATGAAGAAGAATCTCTAGAATATTTGCGTTCTTTGGTGAATATTCGCAGCTCATATTTGATTATTTTGAAACGATTAATAGTAACAAATAAGGAAATAGCTTCAGCGGAACCAGTATTAGAATCTCATTCATTTAGTTTATTCGTATCCATCGTGATAATTTCTCTCTTGTCATGGCTAATAAGTTGAAACAATAAAAGGCTCTCAGGCAAATTGCCATAGATAGAATTCTAGATATTTATACTTGTGCTCATAATGCACGGAGTGATATTACTTATCATACGACATTTAAAATGCGGTATGAAAAATTGGAGGATATTTACGTTGAATTTAATGATACCTATTCCTCAGTTATGCAATACCTCGTTCTTCAAGACGATACTCCTGCCGCAGTTAAAGAGGAAGAAAATAATATCAGAGTTGAAATTGATACAAAATATTATTCCGTCAAAACAATTTATCACGATCTTTTCGCCCAAACTCCTACCCCTTCTAATGTAAATACGACTCAAAGTCATGCAAAGTTCAGTGGAGACTTGCAAGCCTGGCCTACGTTCTGGGATCTCTATACAAGTATGATACATAATAATACTTCTATCTCCAAAGTTGAAAAGTTTCAATACCTACTCTTGAGTTTGTCTGGAGAACCACTCTCGTTGGCAAAACATCTTCCGTTAACTGATGTTAATAACGATAAAGTCGTTTTCAGAACAAACGTTTACTTGCAATAGTTCATTGGGAGCAAATCAATAATGCCCCAAAAATAATCTCAGAATCTCCGAAACTCTTGAGAAATATTTTGGATATTTTTTTCGACAATTTGGCAGCTCTTAAAAACCTTGGCCTCCCAATAGATGAATGGGATTTCGTACTCTTCCATATTCTTAGCAATAAAATTGACGCGAATACTCTCAGAAATTTTGAATTGGTACATGCCTCTCCGGAAATACCGAAGTATAAAGATTTGTTCACATTTCTAAACAAGCAGTGTATCGCAAATGTTTCAGTTTCTCTTGTTCAATCGGATAAAAAATATACTCCTCACGATCAATTTTAGTTACAAAAAAACGAATGGCAATAAACTCAATACTTCTTCTTCTCTCTCGAGTACTCACGAGAATAATACATGTTCTATTTGTAAAAGCAGTCATTCGATTTATAAATGTCCAGTATTCTCGGAAAAATCTCCGAAAGAAAGGTATGAAATTTGTAAGAAAAACAAGTGGTGTACGAATTGTTTGGGGAGTAAACATTTCGCTAAATATTGCACTTCAGAAGCGTGCTGTCGGGTGTGTAAAGATAAAAGACATCATACTTTACTCCATTTTAATGACAGCAACCCAAAAATACAAAATTGTGTCCTTATCTCACTGTGATGATAATTCAGTTCAACCTTCTACTTCCCAAGTTCTTACAAATTTAGTGCCTCTGACGTCTACCGTTATTTTGTCAACGGCTATAGTTGATGTTCTCGATGTGCACGGAAAAGTTATCTGTGTTCGTGTACTCTCAGATTCCGGAAGTCAAGCGTCATTCATAACCGAAAAGGTTAGCACTACCTCGATCCAAAATTTCCCTCGATATCAATGGTTTAGGATACATGCGTTCATCTGCTTCTAGCTCTATATCAGTTTCACTAAGACCCCATGAAAAAACAAGCCCCATTTTTTATATTAATGCTGTAATTTTGACCAAAATATGTGCCGATACTCCTGTGCGTACTATTGCGGTAGAATCTCTTTCTCACATTTCCAACCTTCAGTTAGCTGACAATAAATTCCACATCCCAGGACAGATAGACATGCTGCTTGGTGCAGATGTATTTTCTAGGATTTTGAAACAGAGAAAAATGTCTGGTAAGGTCAACGAGCCGATCGCCGTCGATACCGAGTTTGGATGGGTAATAATGGGAAAATATAAGGCTCTCTCTCCAACATCCGTCAATTCTTTCGTGTCGGTTTATGATTCGTCTCTAGAAAAAACTTCAAAAAGATTTTGGGAGATAGAAAATAATCCAGATATATATACCATTTCCCCAGATGATGAGAAATGTGAAACTTTATTCAAGCAAAACTACTCTAGAAATTCTTCTGGTAGATATGTTGTTCCTTTGCCTTTTCGAATTCGAGAACCTTGTTTTGGAGATACGCGGTCTCAAGCTCCATTACGCTTCCACTCTTTGGAAAAAAGGTTGTTGAAAAATCCCTTATTGTACTCTCAATATAGCGCATTTATGAAAGACTACCTGATGAATAATTATATGGAGGCGGTTGACTTGCCAAACTCTTTCGAAAAAATATTCTATATTCCATATCATTGTGTTTTCAACTCTAATAGTTCAACCACGTGTGGTTTTCGATGCTTCGGTGAAATCTCCGACAGGCCCCTCTCTCAATGATACACTGTTCGTTGGCAAAAAGCTCCAGAAAGATATTATGGTTATTCTGTTGAATTTTCGCTTGCACACTTTCGTATTCACTAGCGACGTGAAACAAATGTTCCTGAAAATATTAATTCAAGAGCATCAACAGGATTATCAACGAATTCTCTGGAGGTTTTCTCCTCAAGATCCGATTCAAGATTTCAAATTGAAAACGGTAACCTTCGGTGTTTGTTCATCTCCTTTTCTTGCTATGAGAACATTATCTCAACTGTGTGAGGACGAAGGAAAGGATTTTCCTAACGCTTGTACTGTACTCATGCAAGACATTTATGTAGACGATATAATAACGGGCTCAGATTCTCTGGAAAGTGCCAGGTCTCTACAAGATGAATTGATTGCATTGTTGAAGAAAGGTGGGTTCGTGTTACGTAAGTGGACAAGTAACCATCCTTCTCTCTTAAACTATCTTCCTCCCGAAGATTGTCAACAATCTCCCCTCTCTTTCGCAACTCATGACTTTGCTGTGAAAATTCTGGGTTTGAAATGGAATCCATCGTTGGATTTTTTCTCGTATGATGTGTTTTCTCTAGATCAAGGTTGTTCGAAACGAATTATTCTATCTGAGATCGCGAAAATGTTTGATCCCATAGGATTCCTTGCGCCATTGTCCATTTTTGCTAAACATCTCATGAAATATTTTTGGATTCTAGGTCTCGAGTGGGATCAATTTCCCCCACCCGAGGTTGTAGAAAAATGGTCACAATACAAGCAAGAACTGTCTTTATTATCTGAAATAAAAATTCCTAGGCATATTCCAAGAACTTTTACCCATTGCCAACTGCATGGATTTTCTGACAGCTCAGAAAAGGGGTACTCAGGAGTTATTTATCTACGGCTTTCATTCTCTGATGGAAATCATGCGGTGTTTCTTATTTGTGCTAAGTCTAGAGTAGCCCCGATGAAATCCCTAAGTATAGCCCGTTTGGAACTTTGTGGTGCAGTTTTGTTATCCGACTTGATGAAATGTGTTTCTGATAACTATGTGAATAAAATCGTTATCCATAGAGTGTTTGCTTGGACTGATTCTATGGTGGCGTTATCATGGATTAAGTCGTCCTCATAGAGGTGGAAAACTATTGTATGCAATCGGGTGAGTCACATCCAAGAAAATGTTGCCCCGGAAAATTGGTACCATATTGACACCAAAAATAATCCTGCAGACTGCGCATCAAGAGGTCTTCTACCCACTTAATTATAGAGGCACCCTTTGTGGTTTTCCGGCCCTCCATGGTTGAAAAGTTCGTTTGATAAATGGCCTGTCAAATTTTCTATACCCTTACCCCCCACAGATTTGGAAAGGAAAGAGATTGTTCTCACGACATTCGTCTCTCTTGAATCCTTAGACACTCTCTTAGAAAAATACTCCTCTCTCAGTAAAATCAAACGCATTGTTGGGTATGTTTTGCGTTTCATTCATAACTTGAGAAACATTCATAATAGATTAACTGCACCATTTATTCAGTTCATATTACATAACTCCTTGCTCGTCTTGGTGAAAAGAGTTCAACACGCGTCGTTCAGTCATGAAATAAATCAGCTGGAAAATAAACTTCCTCTATCTAAGATTTTACGTAAATTGAACCCATTTCTTGGTGAAGACGGGCTACTCAGGGTGGGGGGTCGATTACAACATTCTGGATTATCGTATTCCATTCAATTCAATTCAATTTATTCATTGTTGTTAAAGTACATATTTCATATAAAGATCAATTTATTTTTATTACTCTGCTGAGTCGAGACGCTCCACCTAAGCACTTAAGTGCTTGTCTTGTGTCAGACGTCTATAATTCAGCAGGGTATGTTAACAAACAACATTTTATATTATTGACATACAACCAAGTAGCTAATTTATATGTATATACATTTATTGATGGCATAAAATATTCAAATTATTACTGTTTTTCTTTATGTAATAAGAGTGGAGGAAAAGTGGTTCGGTGACATTTTGGAAGCTTAGAAGTTGAGTTAGAAGTTGAATCAACTGCTGTTTCTCTTTGGATCAGAAAATGTTTTTTAACATTTCGTGATTTTGGCGAATGAATTTTTTGAGATCAGATTTAAACCTATTCAATTTATTGATTTTCTTCAATTCTGGTGGCAGAAGGTTATACAGTTTTGGACCAAAAAAAAATATGTTTCTTTGGGTATGTGTTTTTCTATATAATTGTAGATTTAATGATAAGTTTTGTGTGAAGCGTGTATTGTATTTATGTTCAGAGACTTGATATCTTATTCTATTTTGATACATCCATACCAAGCATTGGTAGGCATATAAGCTTCGTATGCTCAGTAGGTTGGTTTCTGCCTATAGGTTTTCAGTAGAGAATAATTTATTTTTTTTGTATAGAATTTTCAGTATTGTATTTTGCATGGTCTGAGCGCTATATATAACATTATCAAACATACCTCCCCAGGCTGTAATACAGTATCTGATGACTGATTCTGCAAGTGAGACGTATATTGTGTATAAGTTTTCCCTTGACATGATTTCTCTCAGATTATAGAATTTATATGTTAGTTGTCTTAGTCTTTTTGTTACGTAGCTGGCATGTTCTTCCCATCTCATGTGCTGGTCTAGGAAACATCCTAGATATTTGATATTAGCTACTTTTTCAATTGTTGGACAGTTACAAGTTTCTTCATTGGTGCAGTTAGGGGAGTGTATTTGTAATGAGTTAAAATTTGGTTGATCATTGCTTGTCAAGGTGAATGCGATAAATTTGGTTTTCTTGACATTTAGGCTCAAAATATTATCATCAAGCCAGACTTGTATTGCTCTTAATCCTTTACCTGCGCTATCGTATACATTAGCCCAAGTTTCACCGGTGTATATTAGTGCCGTATCATCAGCGTAGGAGATGATATGACCTGTGAAGCCATTTATCATGCTTATACTATTGATATACACAAGGAACAGAATTGGTCCCAACACCGTTCCCTGCGGCACACCAGTGGTTATTTTCAGTGATGTGCTTAGTTCATTGTCAATTTTGACTCTCTGATTTCTGTTCGATAGATAACTCTGCAGAACATTTAATGCTGGCCCTCTAATTCCATATTTATACAGTTTATTCATTAATTCATTATGTGACACTGTATCAAATGCCTTGGCCAGATCCAAAAAAACTGCTAAGCATTTTTCAGATCTGTCCAGTGCTTTTATAACTTCATTTGTGAAGTCAAGTACTGCATTTTCAGTGCTAGAATTTTTTATGAACCCATATTGCCTTGCAGTTATTACATTATGGTTTTCGAAAAAATTAACTAACTTCGTTTTCATACATCGTTCAAAGATTTTTGCAAAGTTATCAATTACAGAAATTGGGCGATAGTTGCCCAGTTCACATTTATTTCCAGCTTTGTAAATAGGTGTAACGATCGATTCTTTCCATTGGGTTGGTACAATTCCATTTTTAAATGTGAGGTTTATAATATGTACTAATGGTGCTGTTATATGAAGATGTATATCTTTAATTATTTCTGACTTTATTCCATCTGGTCCCGGAGAACAATTGATTTTGAGGTCTGATATGATGTTTATTATTTCATTTTCTGTAACTGGTTCAAGAAATAATGTCGGGCCTACAGAGATATCGTTTAGAAATTCATCGGGTATATTGTTTGGTTTATTTATTTTTATAGCCATGTTTGAAGCAATATCAACGAAGTAATTGTTAAATGCCTCAGCTTTTTTTTCATTATCAAATATTATATTTCCATTTGGTAACTTAATATCAGTACTACTTATACACTTTCTATTAACATTGTTATTCGAGATCTCATTTATTATCTCCCATGTTTTTTTACAGTTTCCTTTTGAGGTATTTAGTTTTTGTTTATAATATTGATTTTTTGTTGTCTTTATCAATCCGTTTAATTTGTTTCTGTATCGATTATACTCTTGCCGAAGTGTTTCTGAATCTGATTTCCTTAGTCTTTTCTTCAACATGTCTCGATGTTTGATTGAATTTATTAAGCCTAGTGTTTTTGTGTTGAGAGGTTTATGTAGTTGATCAGTTTTTTTATGAACATATCATAAGAAAGTTGACTTTCTTTACATTTTGTAATGTCTTCCCAAGTTTCATTACTCAAGTAACTGTGCAGTTTTTTCACATAAATTTTTTTCTTGACCTCAGTTTTAGACTTTTTATCGGGTGGAGTGTTTTTTTTTGCTTCCTATCAAGTGATAAAAATGTTGTAAAATGATCGGAGAGGTTTGTTTCAATTACAGCCGATGAAATAGAAGCCTGATGTGCAGAGTTATCTTTTCTAACAAAAATATGGTCAATAATGCTTTGTTTTTGATCCGTTAGCCTTGTTACTTCATTTATATACGAGACGAAACCCTGCCCAGTTAAGAGATTTAGGTAGTTATTCACGTTATTGGAGAATTTATCCAGTAAATCTATATTAATGTCTCCTATGAATACTTCAATTTCATTTCTATGAATTTTTGATAAATAATGGTTTAATTCATCCACGTATAGTGGCATATTTGTTGATGGGGGTCTATATGATGCAGTGATGCCTATACTATTGTTGTTATTCTGGAATAGTGTAATACGTAACAATTTTGTTTCAGTCAAAGGGATTATTTCAGCATTACCTGATATTGTGTCTCTGACATAGATAACACAGCCATCATTTCGATTGATTTGGGATTCATTATAATAGATTGTAAATTTTGGTATTTGAAAATCACTCACCGAATCAATATTCCAAGTTTCTGACAAAATCAACACATCTATTTTGTCGATTTCTGGTTCTAAGTATAGCAGCAGTTGATCCAAGTTTTTCTTTATGCTCCTTACATTGAAATGAATAATACCTAATTTTCCCACTTTTTCACCACTCTCAACTCCTTTCATACATTCTTCTAGGTTAGAGAATGTTTTTGTTTTAATATCCTTTTGTGAATCTAGTATATTTAGAAATTCTAACATTCCAGACAATGAATACAGCTATATCCTTACAATTGGAGAAAATGAGATACAATAAGATTAAATATAGAGTATGATATATCTGCCAAGCAGTTCCAAAATAAATAATTATTCCTAATGAAATTCTACTCTCCCATTATTTATCGTGATTGTTTAGAAATTTAGTTGAGTCCGAAAATTCTGTCAAAATCGCTTTCGGACCTCATTATAGAAATTTTCCCATTACTGTTTACATATATTTTCCCGGCATCAGTCCATACGTCTTTAATTGAAGTTTTTTCAATTGCTTTCGCAAGTAGTTCTACCCGAGTATGACCATAAACACCCCGTTATTCTTCCCCGTTCTCATAGATTAACCGAATTGATAATCGAAGATGCCCATATAGACCGGGAGGTCATGACAGGTGACGGTCCACAATTTTTTTGTGCATGCCTTTTTGAGTCTTGATCACTAACCCTATAATATCAAAAATAGTCGGAGTTTCAGCCCCCCCGCGCGTCCTCTTCATAAGGAAAAACGCTTTTCTTTCTGTAGCGAATTTTCGTGTTTATACGTGATATATTACTGCATGCCATTGTAATATACGGCGGTTCAAACTAATTGAAGCTCTAATAATTGATGGCATGCACCCCGCAGCGGCCTAAGATGATCAAAGAGTTATGAGAACCTGAAAAAAAAATTAAGAAAATTCCGTGTTTCCAAATTGCATGCCGATGTGAAGAATTGAAGTCTTTGTAATAAAAACACTATGGAAAAATTGGCATGCACCCCTCGTAGGACCAACGGTGAAAAATTTACGGAAAATTCTGTGAAATTTTAACACCGATTTTCCGTGATTCCAAACTGCATGCCAATGAAAAAAGCAAATTTAGGTGACTTGTTTTTGCATGCCGTTTCGAATTTCATGAATTTACCTTAATTCAAGTCATGAATGTAAATGACATGCATGTAGCTACAGTCCAATACACAAAAATTGTGAAAAAATTGAATAAACATCAATTTTTGAATTGAAAATAAAATCTCAAAAATGCCGTGACTTCTTTTTGCATGCCGCTATGTACTTTGTTAGTAGATACTTTTTTGAGCCGGAATGCAAAATGGCATGCATGTAGCTTTATGACAATTGGTTAAATAAACAAGAGGTCATAAATACAGATCGAAGAGAAAAAAATTCGAATTCAAGTAAAATAATGGTCTTTCAGCTCAGGTATCCGCTCGGGTATCCGGCTCGGGTGTATGATGCCACAAGCAGAACTGTTTACACAGTTCAGGATAATGCATGCACAATATGCCACTGTTAATGTCAAACAAACACACACCTATCCCCCACACACACCCACACACACACAAGCAAATTAAAAATAACAATACTTTCATAGTCTGCAAACAAATAGGCCACAGGTTTTGGTTGACGCCATGTGATATATTACTGTAGGTACTTACAAAAATACACCGAATTAGACTGAATTATGATCAAGATGGCACGTATACTTGTACTGGACAGCTATTTCACTTGCGTTTCGACATGTACTGAACTGTCTTTATTATCTGAAATAAAAATTCCTAGGCATATTCCAAGAACTTTTACCCATTGCCAACTGCATGGATTTTCTGACAGCTCAGAAAAGGGGTACTCAGGAGTTATTTATCTACGGCTTTCATTCTCTGATGGAAATCATGCGGTGTTTCTTATTTGTGCTAAGTCTAGAGTAGCCCCGATGAAATCCCTAAGTATAGCCCGTTTGGAACTTTGTGGTGCAGTTTTGTTATCCGACTTGATGAAATGTGTTTCTGATAACTATGTGAATAAAATCGTTATCCATAGAGTGTTTGCTTGGACTGATTCTATGGTGGCGTTATCATGGATTAAGTCGTCCTCATAGAGGTGGAAAACTATTGTATGCAATCGGGTGAGTCACATCCAAGAAAATGTTGCCCCGGAAAATTGGTACCATATTGACACCAAAAATAATCCTGCAGACTGCGCATCAAGAGGTCTTCTACCCACTTAATTATAGAGGCACCCTTTGTGGTTTTCCGGCCCTCCATGGTTGAAAAGTTCGTTTGATAAA
Organism: Zygogramma bicolorata; assembly: GCA_032362365.1. NCBI lineage: Eukaryota > Metazoa > Arthropoda > Insecta > Coleoptera > Chrysomelidae > Zygogramma > Zygogramma bicolorata. Next base: position 130,953 of record JAVJAQ010003754.1, read on the forward strand.
TGGCCTGTCAAATTTTCTATACCCTTACCCCCCACAGATTTGGAAAGGAAAGAGATTGTTCTCACGACATTCGTCTCTCTTGAATCCTTAGACACTCTCTTAGAAAAATACTCCTCTCTCAGTAAAATCAAACGCATTGTTGGGTATGTTTTGCGTTTCATTCATAACTTGAGAAACATTCATAATAGATTAACTGCACCATTTATTCAGTTCATATTACATAACTCCTTGCTCGTCTTGGTGAAAAGAGTTCAACACGCGTCGTTCAGTCATGAAATAAATCAGCTGGAAAATAAACTTCCTCTATCTAAGATTTTACGTAAATTGAACCCATTTCTTGGTGAAGACGGGCTACTCAGGGTGGGGGGTCGATTACAACATTCTGGATTATCGTATTCCATTCAATTCAATTCAATTTATTCATTGTTGTTAAAGTACATATTTCATATAAAGATCAATTTATTTTTATTACTCTGCTGAGTCGAGACGCTCCACCTAAGCACTTAAGTGCTTGTCTTGTGTCAGACGTCTATAATTCAGCAGGGTATGTTAACAAACAACATTTTATATTATTGACATACAACCAAGTAGCTAATTTATATGTATATACATTTATTGATGGCATAAAATATTCAAATTATTACTGTTTTTCTTTATGTAATAAGAGTGGAGGAAAAGTGGTTCGGTGACATTTTGGAAGCTTAGAAGTTGAGTTAGAAGTTGAATCAACTGCTGTTTCTCTTTGGATCAGAAAATGTTTTTTAACATTTCGTGATTTTGGCGAATGAATTTTTTGAGATCAGATTTAAACCTATTCAATTTATTGATTTTCTTCAATTCTGGTGGCAGAAGGTTATACAGTTTTGGACCAAAAAAAAATATGTTTCTTTGGGTATGTGTTTTTCTATATAATTGTAGATTTAATGATAAGTTTTGTGTGAAGCGTGTATTGTATTTATGTTCAGAGACTTGATATCTTATTCTATTTTGATACATCCATACCAAGCATTGGTAGGCATATAAGCTTCGTATGCTCAGTAGGTTGGTTTCTGCCTATAGGTTTTCAGTAGAGAATAATTTATTTTTTTTGTATAGAATTTTCAGTATTGTATTTTGCATGGTCTGAGCGCTATATATAACATTATCAAACATACCTCCCCAGGAGGTCTAGGAAACATCCTAGATATTTGATATTAGCTACTTTTTCAATTGTTGGACAGTTACAAGTTTCTTCATTGGTGCAGTTAGGGGAGTGTATTTGTAATGAGTTAAAATTTGGTTGATCATTGCTTGTCAAGGTGAATGCGATAAATTTGGTTTTCTTGACATTTAGGCTCAAAATATTATCATCAAGCCAGACTTGTATTGCTCTTAATCCTTTACCTGCGCTATCGTATACATTAGCCCAAGTTTCACCGGTGTATATTAGTGCCGTATCATCAGCGTAGGAGATGATATGACCTGTGAAGCCATTTATCATGCTTATACTATTGATATACACAAGGAACAGAATTGGTCCCAACACCGTTCCCTGCGGCACACCAGTGGTTATTTTCAGTGATGTGCTTAGTTCATTGTCAATTTTGACTCTCTGATTTCTGTTCGATAGATAACTCTGCAGAACATTTAATGCTGGCCCTCTAATTCCATATTTATACAGTTTATTCATTAATTCATTATGTGACACTGTATCAAATGCCTTGGCCAGATCCAAAAAAACTGCTAAGCATTTTTCAGATCTGTCCAGTGCTTTTATAACTTCATTTGTGAAGTCAAGTACTGCATTTTCAGTGCTAGAATTTTTTATGAACCCATATTGCCTTGCAGTTATTACATTATGGTTTTCGAAAAAATTAACTAACTTCGTTTTCATACATCGTTCAAAGATTTTTGCAAAGTTATCAATTACAGAAATTGGGCGATAGTTGTCCAGTTCACATTTATTTCCAGCTTTGTAAATAGGTGTAACGATCGATTCTTTCCATTGGGTTGGTACAATTCCATTTTTAAATGTGAGGTTTATAATATGTACTAATGGTGCTGTTATATGAAGATGTATATCTTTAATTATTTCTGACTTTATTCCATCTGGTCCCGGAGAACAATTGATTTTGAGGTCTGATATGATGTTTATTATTTCATTTTCTGTAACTGGTTCAAGAAATAATGTCGGGCCTACAGAGATATCGTTTAGAAATTCATCGGGTATATTGTTTGGTTTATTTATTTTTATAGCCATGTTTGAAGCAATATCAACGAAGTAATTGTTAAATGCCTCAGCTTTTTTTCATTATCAAATATTATATTTCCATTTGGTAACTTAATATCAGTACTACTTATACACTTTCTATTAACATTGTTATTCGAGATCTCATTTATTATCTCCCATGTTTTTTTACAGTTTCCTTTTGAGGTATTTAGTTTTTGTTTATAATATTGATTTTTTGTTGTCTTTATCAATCCGTTTAATTTGTTTCTGTATCGATTATACTCTTGCCGAAGTGTTTCTGAATCTGATTTCCTTAGTCTTTTCTTCAACATGTCTCGATGTTTGATTGAATTTATTAAGCCTAGTGTTTTTGTGTTGAGAGGTTTATGTAGTTGATCAGTTTTTTTATGAACATATCATAAGAAAGTTGACTTTCTTTACATTTTGTAATGTCTTCCCAAGTTTCATTACTCAAGTAACTGTGCAGTTTTTTCACATAAATTTTTTTCTTGACCTCAGTTTTAGACTTTTTATCGGGTGGAGTGTTTTTTTTTGCTTCCTATCAAGTGATAAAAATGTTGTAAAATGATCGGAGAGGTTTGTTTCAATTACAGCCGATGAAATAGAAGCCTGATGTGCAGAGTTATCTTTTCTAACAAAAATATGGTCAATAATGCTTTGTTTTTGATCCGTTAGCCTTGTTACTTCATTTATATACGAGACGAAACCCTGCCCAGTTAAGAGATTTAGGTAGTTATTCACGTTATTGGAGAATTTATCCAGTAAATCTATATTAATGTCTCCTATGAATACTTCAATTTCATTTCTATGAATTTTTGATAAATAATGGTTTAATTCATCCACGTATAGTGGCATATTTGTTGATGGGGGTCTATATGATGCAGTGATGCCTATACTATTGTTGTTATTCTGGAATAGTGTAATACGTAACAATTTTGTTTCAGTCAAAGGGATTATTTCAGCATTACCTGATATTGTGTCTCTGACATAGATAACACAGCCATCATTTCGATTGATTTGGGATTCATTATAATAGATTGTAAATTTTGGTATTTGAAAATCACTCACCGAATCAATATTCCAAGTTTCTGACAAAATCAACACATCTATTTTGTCGATTTCTGGTTCTAAGTATAGCAGCAGTTGATCCAAGTTTTTCTTTATGCTCCTTACATTGAAATGAATAATACCTAATTTTCCCACTTTTTCACCACTCTCAACTCCTTTCATACATTCTTCTAGGTTAGAGAATGTTTTTGTTTTAATATCCTTTTGTGAATCTAGTATATTTAGAAATTCTAACATTCCAGACAATGAATACAGCTATATCCTTACAATTGGAGAAAATGAGATACAATAAGATTAAATATAGAGTATGATATATCTGCCAAGCAGTTCCAAAATAAATAATTATTCCTAATGAAATTCTACTCTCCCATTATTTATCGTGATTGTTTAGAAATTTAGTTGAGTCCGAAAATTCTGTCAAAATCGCTTTCGGACCTCATTATAGAAATTTTCCCATTACTGTTTACATATATTTTCCCGGCATCAGTCCATACGTCTTTAATTGAAGTTTTTTCAATTGCTTTCGCAAGTAGTTCTACCCGAGTATGACCATAAACACCCCGTTATTCTTCCCCGTTCTCATAGATTAACCGAATTGATAATCGAAGATGCCCATATAGACCGGGAGGTCATGACAGGTGACGGTCCACAATTTTTTTGTGCATGCCTTTTTGAGTCTTGATCACCAACCCTATAATATCAAAAATAGTCGGAGTTTCAGCCCCCCCGCGCGTCCTCTTCATAAGGAAAAACGCTTTTCTTTCTGTAGCGAATTTTCGTGTTTATACGTGATATATTACTGCATGCCATTGTAATATACGGCGGTTCAAACTAATTGAAGCTCTAATAATTGATGGCATGCACCCCGCAGCGGCCCAAGATGATCAAAGAGTTATGAGAACCTGAAAAAAAAATTAAGAAAATTCCGTGTTTCCAAATTGCATGCCGATGTGAAGAATTGAAGTCTTTGTAATAAAAACACTATGGAAAAATTGGCATGCACCCCTCGTAGGACCAACGGTGAAAAATTTCCGGAAAATTCTGTGAAATTTTAACACCGATTTTCCGTGATTCCAAACTGCATGCCAATGAAAAAAGCAAATTTAGGTGACTTGTTTTTGCATGCCGTTTCGAATTTCATGAATTTACCTTAATTCAAGTCATGAATGTAAATGACATGCATGTAGCTACAGTCCAATACACAAAAATTGTGAAAAAATTGAATAAACATCAATTTTTGAATTGAAAATAAAATCTCAAAAATGCCGTGACTTCTTTTTGCATGCCGCTATGTACTTTGTTAGTAGATACTTTTTTGAGCCGGAATGCAAAATGGCATGCATGTAGCTTTATGACAATTGGTTAAATAAACAAAAGGTCATAAATACAGATCGAAGAGAAAAAAATTCGAATTCAAGTAAAATAATGGTCTTTCAGCTCAGGTATCCGCTCGGGTATCCGGCTCGGGTGTATGATGCCACAAGCAGAACTGTTTACACAGTTCAGGATAATGCATGCACAATATGCCACTGTTAATGTCAAACAAACACACACCTATCCCCCACACACACCCACACACACACAAGCAAATTAAAAATAACAATACTTTCATAGTCTGCAAACAAATAGGCCACAGGTTTTGGTTGACGCCATGTGATATATTACTGTAGGTACTTACAAAAATACACCGAATTAGACTGAATTATGATCAAGATGGCACGTATACTTGTACTGGACAGCTATTTCACTTGCGTTTCGACATGTACTGAGACGAAAAATGTATAGGCGCCGTATAGAAGTAAACAGCAAGTAAATTCACTCGCCGCCCTATTTGGGTTAATATTCCCATCTCTTACTTAACGCTCAGCCGATGTATCTGAGGCGTGAGTTCAAGTGAGCCAAGAATGCTCTCAGCCGACACCCTCTTACCGCATATTTGGGTTAATATCCCCATCGCTTACATAACGCTTAGCCGATGTATCTGAGGCGTGAGTGCAAGTGAGCCAAGAATGCTTTTAGCCGACACCCTACTACCGCACCACACGCTGCCAGAGCCCAGCTAAATATAAAATCTTGACCTGATACATCATGCCGACCGGTAGCAAACTTGTTGTTTACTTCTATACGATGCGGTGGTATAGGCAATGGCGTAGCGTGTAGCGTCTATCATAGGGTAGTAGTAACCTCTCGTGCTAGTCGACGAATGAAAGGCCACGTTTAGACTAGAGACCGGGAGATTCGAGTCATTTGAATTGATTTTTTTTACAATTCTTGAATGTTGGACTGTGATAACATGTATGCTATTTCAGCCATCAACTTGGAATAATGTTTATTCAAACAATTTTCCTAGAGCTACATGCATGCCATTTTGTATTTCAACTTAAAATTGTATCTACCAACAAAATACAAAGCGGCATGCAAGAAGAAGTTACGGCATTTTTTAGTTTTTTTTTTTCAATAAAAAAATTTATGTTTATTTAATTTTTTCACAATTTTTATTTATTGGGCTGTAGCTACATGCATGCCATTTACATTCATGTCTTGAAATAAGGTAAATTCATCATATACAAAACGGCATGCAAAAACAAGTCACCTAAATTTGCACTGTTTTTTTGCAACTTTTATTATTATTTATAATACGATGGGCTTATTCAACATGCATGCCATTTGAATAAGATAATTATTTCGTTATGAAATTAATATTCATCCTTATTAGGAGTGATTTGGAATTGGAAAATCGGTGTTAAAATTTTACAGAATTCTCCGGAAATTTTCCACCGTTGGTCCTACGAGGGGTGCATGCCAATTTTTACATAGTGTTTTCATTACATAAACTTCAATTCTTCACATCGGCATGCAATTTGAAAACACGGAATTTTCTTTAATTTTTTTTCAGGTTTTCATAACCCTTTGATCATCTTGGGCCGCTGCGGGGTGCATGCCATCAATTATTAGAGCTTCAATTAGTTTGAACTTCCGTATATTACAATGGCATGCAGTGATATATCACGGAAAAACACGAAAATTCGCTACAGAAAGAAAAGCGTTTTTCCTTATGAAGAGGACGCGCTGGGGTGCTAAAACTCCGACTATCTTTGATTATTTAGGGTTAGTTATCAAGCCTCAAAAAGGCATGCACGAAAAAATGGTGGAACGTCACCTGTCATGACCTCCCGGTCTAGTAGAGAATACCTCCATCCTGGACTCCCGGTCATTTTTTGACTCAGGAGCCTTTAACTGTCTTACCCGACCCTGACCTGTCACACCTACGCCTCAACTAAGATGTCTACATACTGGTGTTTCTAATGTTGCGATATTGTTTCAGACAAACCTGTGGACAAGGCGTGGTAGTTCATCAGTGGTCATGAGGGAGCGCTGGTTATCAAAAATTTCTATCAATTTTCGTGATCACTCGATCCATGGAACACGCTAGTGCCAATTCTGATGTTTTTGTAAAAGGATAGAGAATTTATCGGGACGTATAAGTGAGGTTATCGAAAACACCAAAACGCGCCAAATTTGTGTTTAACTTTATGCGTTATTTATTCCATGTAGTTTGAAAATAATTTCTCAGTTGGAATAAATTTGCATTGTGTTTCTACTGATCTGGACCAGAATTCGCAACGACATGGCCACTTGGCAACACAGGACTGTTATCTCCACTGCAAGAGTGCCGGTACCTGGCGGATTTTTTGCAGTACTACTACGCCTACATCATCGAATTTTTCATCAAGTTGTCCATATCGGTCGTCTGATTTGCTGACAACCTCTTATATGGAGTAAACACACCAGAATATAGCCACTTCGCCTCAACCAAATGGATCGCTGGCAATTGTTACAAAAAATGCATCAGGATCAGGACATCTGGAAACGATGGCACACCCTGCAGCTACGCCAAAAGTGGTTAGATAAGACTAAAGTTCTCAGCCCGGGCGATCTCGTCATAATAAAGAATGAAAATGTCCCTTCATTGAACTGGAAAATGGGTAGAGTGATAAAACTATTTCCAGGGCCTGATGGCGTGGCCAGAGTGGCAAGTGTTCATACCGCGCAGGGTCTGTTACAAAGACTACTTGTGAAGTTATGTCCCGTGCCTTCACAATCTTTTTCTCAATAAAAAAAATAAACTACATTATATTTTGGTGGGGGGAAAAGTTAAGTTCTTGGATATTCCCCTTTATATTTATTTTGTTTATAGTAATAATTATTAAGCATATGCCAGAATATACCCGCAATTCTGCGATAAAAATCCTTGTTTTTTCTCGCGCATATCGTCAAAGGGACTAACCGACAATTGCTCTCCGGTATGCATGACAATTTGCTGTCAAATGGTATGACAGATGAAAACGTACGGGCCGGTGGTGTTGAGTAAAAAAATTTACGATAAAGTGCCCTTTGCGTGTGCTCCTTCATAAACACATCTCAATCAGCCAGTTACAGTCCACGCTTTCCTGTTGATTGGGCGGATGCATCCCCTTCAACAGAAGCTGCAGAAACAGAGCAGGTGAGGTGAAAACCTTTGACGATTTATTTCTAATTATTGGGGATACATTTCAAACTCAATCAAATCCCGCTACACAATAACTCCCGGAAATTGTGTAGAAACGGAAAAATATTATTTTATAACAATGTACCCTGATATCCGATTAGTTTTATTACTGTAACATACAGTACGGGATCGTAGAGGATAACTATACATTTTTCTCTACGAATATTATAACTGACTGACGATCTTACTAATTTCTTCAGTTGGCAATAACTCGAAACAGTTGCTATCTTCTACCTCATAAAATATCTCTGAAGTGAAAGATCGTCACTGCAAGGAGTTGAAATCAATTGAAACAAATTTTAGTCGTATAAGTCATCAATAGGTTGGAACGAACATCTTTGAAAATAATTTGTAAGAACTGATAGCCATTTGTGAACTAGTTCGATGAAAATAATCCAATATCAATTTATATTTCGCTGCAGTTGCTCGAACTATTCATTGACTTCGCTCGGAACTGTTGACAAATTCTCAACCTATTATTTCTCTTCTAGCACGCGTGGTCGGGGGGTGGTTCTTTGGTGTTGAACTTTCTTCCAAGCCCACTGTGCCCAACTAGCCATCTATCCATCATATGGTCGACCTTGAGTTGTAACGCTATTTTACCACTAAGCGTTTTGATGCCATCTACGATATAAAAAAAAGGGCAATCGCCGGCTCTCCCCAGTGGAGATGGGTTGGGTTCAAAAAAAAAAGATTGTAACAAATTATTATGGGCGCCAGGTAAATTTAAACTTGCCTTGATTGCCTAGAGTGATCACGATTTTTTTTTCCAATTTACCAAGTAAAAAAAATACAAGTTCAAACCTCTAATATCTATTCTCAATTTCATGCGCAGAATACAGAAATGCAATGTAATGGGTGAGTAACGCTTGATGAATAAGTAACACGCCTATTTTTCTAGATGCCGGTATATCCAAAATATTCAAGTAATATATTGAAGAATATTATTGATGATAATAATTCAGTTGAAGGAGTTCAATTCGAAGGGTGGAAATTGAAACCGCAGAAAAATTGCTTAGACTTGAAATATATATATATATATATATATATATATATATATATATATATATATATCAGGGTTAACCTTGGGCTTTGGGCCCAGAGCGCAGATAGGGACTTGAAATTAATTCCGTAAAATGAGGTATTGGCAGGGTGTTCAATTGCCACCGTACAAGAACTTTTCCCTATCAGTAAGTAGGTACAATAAAAAAAATAAGAACAAATTTATCGGGTGTATGCACACGATTCACGTTGCAGAGTACTTGCGTGTCCCCAGGTAGAAGTTGACCGGTAGCTCTTCCGAAAGTCGTAAGTCCGTCGGGTTTTGCTGCTTGGCTCGATTCCTCTCAGAATCAATATTGGCCCGGAGTTTCCAGGAGCCATAGCCGTGCCAAAGAACCCTTTATAAAATAAAAAGCATTGTCAACTACAGTATTCACCCGGTATCTGATTCATTACGTCAAGAATATCGAGCAGTAATGATCGTGGAGGGTGTCTATTAACGATCACAAAACAATTACGAGCAGTATATATCATAACCGAGCAACGATAAAAGGACTTATGGGAGTAAGCAAAAACAAAATAATGAACAAAAACTTCGTTCACCCCGTGATCAGAATTCATAAGTATCCCTGTTTTTATTCGGTATTACTATGAAATATTTGCTTCGATTACATCGGCCACCCAGCCTAAAAAAAATATGTATATAGTTAGAAAGTATAATGAATATTCAATTATCCAGATTTGGAAAAGTATAGATATTTTTTTTCCACCTTGTATTTGAGGAACAAAATTATCATCGTTTCACCCTGTATTGGAAAAATATTGCAATCATTGCCTTTCCCTGTACTTGAAAAATATCAGAATAATTGATAAAATGGTTAAGGCTTTCGCGGCCGAGGTTATTAGTATAACTACTTCTCTTCGGGCTTGAAGGCCGTCGTTCTTTGGAATTTCTTCCTGACGTTTCGCTAGCGCGAGTGGCCAGCTTCTTCAGAGGCTTATTCATCTCCGATGACTAAACAGTTCGATTTCTCAAGGCGTATTTATATTGATGCAGGTAGTCTGGAGTGTTAATTACTTCTGTCGGGTTCGGGGAATAATCATCATTATTAGTCTCCGCACTACCTGCTGTGATTTCATTATTTATTCTTGATTTCTTCAGAATCGGATTCCAAATTCTGTTGTTGGATCTTCTTGGTCCAGCAAAGCCTCAAGTTGGTTAAAGACAAAAGAGACCCACTGTCAGCGGCAGGGGTTTATCGCATACCGTGCACCTGTGGGAAGGTTTACATCGGTACCACGAAAAGATCCATGGGTACAAGGCTCAAAGAGCATCAAAGGAACTGCAGGCTGGGGCAAACCGACAAATCGGCGGTGGCGGAACACGCATTGAGTGAGGGCGACCACAAGATTCTGTTCGAAAATGCAACACTGATTGCCCGCAACCAGGGTTACCATAGCCGACTGGTACGGGAGGCAATAGAGATCCAAAAACATGCGGACAATTTTAACAGAAAGGAAGAAGCGTTGACTCTAAACAGAATTTGGAATCCGATTCTGAAGAAATCAAGAATAAATAATGAAATCACAGCAGGTAGTGCGGCAACTAATAATGATGATTATTCCCCGAACCCGACAGAAGTAATTAACACTCCAGACTACCTGCATCAATATAAATACGCCTTGAGAAATCGAACTGTTTAGTCATCGGAGATGAATAAGCCTCTGAAGAAGCTGGCCACTCGCGCTAGCGAAACGTCAGGAAGAAATTCCAAAGAACGACGGCCTTCAAGCCCGAAGAGAAGTAGTTATAATATCAGAATAATTGTTTCACCCTGTATGTGAAAATTAAAATGATTATCGTTTCACCCTGTATTGGAAAAATATCGCAATCATTGTCTTTCCCTGTATTTGAAAAATATCAGAATAATTGTTTCACCCTGTATTGGTAAAATATCAGAATCGCTACATGACCCGGTATTTGAAAAATATTTACACAACAGTATTCATCCTATAATCAGCAAAATATAGCCCTGCATACCTTCCTTCCAGAAGAGTTCGATTTTCATTTTATATCTATGCAGGCGTCCTTGAAGGTTTTTTTTCCGTTTTTCCACCAGCTGAGTATCTAATACTTGATTGATAATAACGTTCGTCTTTATCCAAGGGGTTGCTCGACCACAATATACACACAGTGTAATAATAGCCCTAGGATGAGAGAAAATATATTATATCGGCCTCCTCTTGTTCGAGAAAGCAAAATGGCTTGGATGACTTACGTGTAGTTCGTCTTAATAATCCTCAATTGAGAGCAAAAAATTGACGATTCATCCAAAATCCACTAACCAACGTTTGGACAAGGATCCAGTACGCGATTTTCACATAAAATATCTCCGACTGAGATTAATCCCGTTAGGATGTTTGAAGAAACAATTATTTTTCAGTTGTAGATGCTAACAACTACTGATTATTTCCGTATCAGGTACAGAATCAAGAGAGGAAGAGGGGTCGAGAAGTTGAGATTTTCTTTTTCTCACTCATTGAAAATTCTAATTTAAAAAAGTTAAAAATTTTCGAATTTCTGACTTTGACAGGCAAGACGTTGCATGTCAGCCAATGGGCGAGAGGAATGAAAAAAAAAAAGTATTTCTCTTGCAGTGGCATACTCACAAGTACTGGAAAACTCTCTGAAATGGAAGATTTGAGTAAAATAACTGGGGAAAAATACCTTGTTTTCCTGAAAACTCACGGAAACTCCAAAAAATCTTATGTTGGCAACACTGATCAGTCCTTAGTCCCTACGTCTAGTGAAATCAATTCGTTGCCTGCTGTCAGTTTGCTTAACCTCAATCAAGTTCCGTTTCCGTCGTGGTAGTGAGCAGACGTGTCTGCTCACATAGATGGTACGAGGATACCGCGTGGAGTCGGGACTCCATTTTGTGTTTGTGATAGTCGTGATTTTACTACTGATTTTACTTGTTTTAATTTATTACGTAATTATATACCCTCTTCTCTTCACGCGAGTAACCAGGCTCGATGCCACCGGATGTGGCGGAGGGAGGGTTAGAGTGTGAACAGTCTAAATTTTTTTGTGAATTTTTTACTTGACAAGTAATAACGGGAGCGAGCATGGGACATCCCAGACGCGTTTGGTTAGCGCACTCGCTCCTAGGTTATATAATTATTACGTGACGTTGGGTAAATGTCCAAGGACGCACCCATTAAGCCAGTAACCAACCAACCTTAACCTCAATCAGATAAACAATGTTTATTTATAACAGATTTACTGATTTACCAAAAGAAATGTTGCAAATGCCTCAGGTAAGTCCAATAAAACTACTTAGAATTGTTATTCCAGTCTGACCTAAAATGATAGGATTGTTGTATAATATTAGGTAACCTTCAAACGACCTCTCTCTGAAAATAATAATAAATCATTCTTTTCCAGGTACTGTCGACTCAAATAGGTATCAGTTATTGAAATGGAAGGAAGAAAGACAAGAAAACGAATACGCACTGCCCATGGTTTGATTATAAGTTGCAAAAACAGTGATCCAGCAGAAGAACTTCGTCGTGAATTCACTTCTCCTCTCTGTCTGAATAAAGTGTTATCGAGACAAGTACGAAGTAATGCATGCCTCTAAGTTCGTAGAAGAGAAAACGGTGTTCGAAATAACCAGGAACATTCTTGATTATGACGAAAAAGTTGGGAACTTTTCGGTACCCCACATCCATTCGTAGTATTTACCATTAATAGGATAGCTTCATTGGTTTCAGAGACGTCTATTCTTCTTTCCAACAGAGGTAGGTCTAACTAATAATAACTACGAATAAGGGTGTCAAACTAACCCTTTTTTTCATTTCTGGCTATACGAGGGAGGAATCCTTAACAACGACCATAGATGATTTCCTTAAGAAGAGCAGGGACAGACTTCCTAGAAACGAATGCGAATATACATGATTTCAAACTGTAATTTCGATGGTAAATAAATTGATTTTGAGTAATTGTTGGTGAGTCGTTCAGTTTTTAACACGGGTCAGATTTCAGCTGTTACAGAGTCCTCATCCTAACCCCCTGAATATATCTGGGGCTCACCATCATATTCCCCAGGATGTTCGTCCTCTGGTGCACCAAGGCTGGGCATTCGGTGAGGACATGTAATGACGTTTCAGCATTTCACAGGCCCACCGACATACAGGGTCATCTGAAAATTCTATTAACGTCAGATGTCTGTTCATGTGGTTGTGCCCTGGGAGGAGTTCAATTACCGTCCTCAGATCCCTTCTGCTTGATGAGAGAATTTCTTCTGTGAGACAATGGTAAGGCTGCCCAATGAGTAGCTTCGCTTGTCGTATGCTTAGTGCCGTTGTCCATGCCTCCAAGAACCGTTATTGTAACAGCTTTGAAATCCATTTTGTGGGTTTTCTTACCCCTCATAATGAAAATACATTGAATTCTTATAATATCTGTTTATGGGCCAATAGTTCCAACAAATGTTGATTTCGACACAGCCCACTTCGAACTGAATCTTCCTTGTACAACCCCCTTTTTATAAAACATTGATCTATATTCAATGAGCAATTTGCAATTTTCTCATTCATGTTGAATAATATACAAGTGGGCTTTGACTTTCTTTTATGCTTCACTTTGTTCTCTCATGAGTAAAATAGTATCATTCCATTCCATCATGTGTGTACCATTTATTGTTGATATGTGTTCGGCTAGTTTCGACTTATTTATTTCTCGCCTTCTCAAGTTGTTTTTATGTTCAGCAATATTCTCAATGGAATACTATGTAAACACAATATTTTGAATCTTTGAACGTGTGAATCCCAGCACGGTGGTCGGGCGGGGAATCGAACCCGTGAATTTTGAGAGTATTTTACTTATCTGGACCATTACATTTGCGCCAATTCCCACAAGCAATAGCCTTTTAATAATAGTAATCTTTATTCCAAAAATATGTTCACAGTACGACAATAGCAAAGAGAACACAGAGTGGAATGGACGTCACATATTAATAAATACTTCAATTTTCAATCCAGATATTCATTCAAGTTATATGGTTCTATTTCTATGAGTAATTTTTTAATCTCTTTTTTAAATTTGTTGATATTATTGATAGTCTTGAGTCGGTCAGACAACCTATTGAAGAACTTTATGCACATATAGTGTGGGATGTTTTCTGTTATTGACAGTCTATGATTTGGGTACATAATGTTTTTGGTCCTTGTTTCTCTATTTTTGAAAAGGTATAATAAGCACTCGTATATATAGATAGCATATATCGTCAATATTTTATTTGATCTGAACATCCCTCTAAATGAATCTCTATATGACATGTTTAATATGACACGTAAATTTCTTTTTTGAATTACAAATATTTTCTAGACATCGTGACTGATTCCCCAAAACAAGATTCCGTACTTTGCCCTCGATTCGAAATTGGAAAAATATATTATTTTCATTGAATTCAAGTGAAGATATTTGTTAAGTGACCTTATAGCATAGAGTACATTAAGTTTTACTGTAAGTTTTTCTATGTGTTCTGACCAGTTGAGATTTTCATTAATATGAAGACCTAGAAACTTTGCCATTGGGGTTAAGTTCCTATCTATTCCATCTATTTTTATTGACGTACACTCTAACCTTAGCTGTATCGGGCGAAACAGTTCTACGTTGGTTTTTGACTCATTAAGAATTAATTTATTTCTGTGAAACCACTGCTTTGTTTTCTGAAAGAGATTATTGGCATTATGGATTATTTCAGGAAAGTTTTCTCCACCCGTCAATAGATTGGTATCATCTGCGTAATTAGTTATAAACTTGTCAATACCGATATTCATTGTACACAGATCATTCGTGAATATTATGAACAATATCGGCCCAAGGATGCTCCCTTGTGGTATTCCAATTTTTGATGGAAGTATCTGCGATTTGTTAGTTTTTTCTCCATTTTTGCTTGAAACTCTCTGAGTCCTGCCAGTAAGGTATGAACTAGCCCATCTCAGAGCGTTCCCTCTGATACCATACTTTTCCATCTTATGCAACAAGAGTGGTCTGTCTAGGCAATCAAATGCTTTGGAAAGATCTGAGAACATTCCCATAGATAAATATTCATTTCCATGTAGTTCAATATTTGTTGAGTAAATTGAAAAATTGCCGATGTTGTAGATCTTCCTTGAATATATCCATGTTGATATTTGCTAAAGATTTGACATTCATTGAAAAAGTTTTTTTTATGCACTCACACTTGCCACGATAGAAAAGACTCTGATCTGAAATCACAAAGGTGCAAACAATAATAATAAGATTTATTTGCACCATCTCGTACAATTTTATCTTGTTATCTTTCCTTCAGAAACACTCACCTGTACGACGTACAAAACTTGTAGAGAACAAAATTCAAAAAAACAGGTGTATTTTCTTCAATTTTGCCCTCAGACAGTCCCACAAATGCATCCACTGCCTCGGGAGTTTTTTCCATATGTTTCTTTGTATTTCTACTCAATTCATCTAGTAATTTGAAGTCATATTTTCTTCGAATATCAACAGAGTATTATCAATTTGAATTATTTGAGCCAGGTCATTATGGACCTCCTGCCCTCCTGTCCCTATTTTTTCACCTCCGAGGTGTTATTGACAGAATTCATGTTTTAGTTTGATATTGATTTTCCTTCTCATAATCATTAGAGAAAACATCCCAAATGATTTATTTATATCGATCATCTCATTGAATGATATTGAATCAAAACTCCATTGCCTAGGATGAAACCAAAAAAAAAACTCTTTTGGCAAAGAAACGAAAATGAAATGAATTGTAACTACTTTTGATGATATAAGCTTTCAATTATTCATATTGTTACGTGTCCCAGTAGTGACATTAATCGGTATAACTCAACAAGAGTACCTCCTTCAAAGTAACTTTCCAACCAAGATGGTTACAGGTCCATTTTTCGAGGATTTATCCGATTTTTTCCAACATCGAGGGCGGAAAATCACAACGAGCTTTTGTGGAAAATCAGCTGCTAAGGACACCGCCAGGAATATACTGTTTAAAACGATTTTCCGACATGAATGGCCGATAAATTCAAAGCATTTCTAGCAAGGATTCGTTTTCAGTGAAAAATAGCCCTATGGAACAGTTCGCTGGGAAATAATATTTAATAGTATTTTTTAATACATTTCGAAACCTTTGCTGACATATTCACCGATCATGATAGATATTGAAATTGATGATAACGTTACTTGAAATATCAAAAAAAATTGCAACTGAGTTTATTCCTGGTATATTCCCTTATCAAATTTTATCACTCACGTGAGAGTTTGATATAATTGTGATTTTAATGCCTTGCCAGCAAAATAAAAATGAAATGCCTCTTGAGAAATTATGTTATCTGGCACTCCCTATTCAATTTGACTTGCTCTTGTTTTCACTACTCCCAAGTATCCTCTAAATGGAACTGAATCGAATATATAAGTATGTATCATTCCGAAATAAGTCATCATTTAACTGATTCGCACCGAATAGAACTCCAGAAGACAAAATGAAAATTGTATTCAGCCTTCTCTTGTTTGGATTCGCTTTCGTGGCATCTGCTCCAGGTAAGAAAATATCTCTTGGTTTTTATCAAACCGCTTTCAATACATTTTCATTCGTATAATATGCAATTTCTCCTCTACGAAAAGGCGCGTGTGAACCTGCTTTCATTTTCCAAATGAATATGTCAAAAAAAATATGTTTTATATTCAATGGTGATATAATTTTCTCGAACATGATATTCATCGAATTTTCATTTATATAATGAGTGATAACTTAACATACTTTACATAATTCCTCAAACTGCATTCTCTCCACAATAATACCCACGATCCTAAGGGCCATTGACTGCACTCAAAACCTTTTTTTTTCTCTGTCATTTTATTCTTCCGTTTTCTTGGCTATATTGATTTTGACATGGTGTGAGGTATATTGGTAATTTGAGGATGATTCACTTTTTCAAATCATCAAAAGAAATATAATTTGATTATAAACGATTTATTTTGAGAATTAATGAAAAATTGTCCAGTCGAATCACACAGAAAAGTTCGTTCATTGATGTTGCGAGATTGGAGTATTAATTATAAAGTTATTATCAAAAGGGATAATTTCTTCACAACTAGTGAAATCTTCATTCATTTTTTCTCATTGACACTGCAAGAATTTTTACTAGACAATATTTTGAGATTCGATGACAGGTTTTTGAATATCTATGTTCCTTCACCTTCAAATCATCACTATTACTATCATGAATAATGAGGCCTGGGATCCATTCGAATAATTGGTTATTGAATAGAAACAATTCTAAAGAAATATACTATTGAAACACCTCCTTATTCAATATTCTTGTCTTTTTTAATGAAAGCCTAGAGATTGTCGTAATGACGATCTGATAATTCCAGTATCCTCTCTTTTGAAAGTCGAAATTTTGGAAATTATAGAAATAGTGGATATACATTCGCTTACAATAATTTGTGAATTGGGTGAACATATGGAAAATACATAATTTTTCTTTGGAATCTCGAAGAGGATCATGATTTGAATATTGAACAATATGAATTTTGAAAGAATACTTCTTGTTTGATAGCCCAATTCAAGTTTGACATTTTTCCACAGCTTGAACTGTTCACGAAAGAGGCATATAATTTCAATTCTCTTCTCTGGGATCTGTCATAAAGTCTCACAGTGATTAACCCAGAAGAAAAAAAGCATAAAATATTCACAAGTTGCGACAATAATTATTTGTAACGAACGTAGGCAGAAATCTGGTTTCCTATGAGCATCAAGCTTGAGAAAGTATTTATAACATTCTTGAGCATTTATAAATGTTGGAGGATATTCCGATAAAAATTTCTTCCTAATTTTGATCAAAATGAAGAATAAAACCCATTATTCCAGTCAGGTCCCACATGGTTAAGACTGTAGCTTATTGAACTCTCAACCATCTTTTTTTTTTTTTTTATTTACAGAAAATCGCTTCAACCCTTTGGGTTATTAGCGGCGGAGTGAGTACAATTACAGTTTCCTTATCATATCAACATTTCTCAAAAATTCCATAATATTGTTTTGGTTTCGATAGTCTAATATCACTTGTTCTCATGTTTACAGCCCAATCCTTTAAAATTGACGGCAAATCTTCCGCCGCCCAATTTCCATCTGAATGATATTTTCCATCATTGAAAACGTCCATAAATGCTTTCCATAAAAATTCTTTTACTGTGATCTGTAATTTCTGGTATATTTGATTCTGTAATTACATTAACATTCTAGATAGTATACAACTAAATGGTGACAAACGTCAAAAACGAAAAAAATCAATTTGCATGTTTCCATGACAACGTAATAGATTGAAAAAAGCCCATGGGATCTGTTTTCAGTATAATGTTGTTCTGATCGGCTGTGTTCAATCACATGACTTGAAATCAACTGACTTTATTGGATTTCTACTTGAGAAAAAAATTATCGGGGTTATATCCCGAGTGCACCAAGTTTAATCGGTTAAAATGTGTGCTGCACTTCCATGATTCTCGAAATTTTGCTTAGCAAATGACTTGAGTGTATGATAATTTGATAAAATCCCGAGACCGCAGGTCGAGCGATTTTATTTTAAATTATTATACACGAAAGCATTTGCTTGAAAGCAAAATTTTGAAAATCATGGAAATGCACGCATTTTGGTCGATTGAACTTGGTGAAGGAGGGATATATGTTTAGATTATTTCCAGAAAACATGTAAACTCAGGAAACATCAAAATCGAACACAGGAACAATATAGTACTAGAGATAGTACCTGAAAAGTGATCCAAACGCCCGGTTTATTTCGAACATTTTAATCGGTTAAAAGGTCTAGTGCATTTAATCGCTGTAAAACTCTGTAAAAGCAGTCTAGCCTTCAACTGTTCCATCGTTTATTCGCATTGAGGGAAATAATCAGCCTAATAGACTTATTTATGTTTTTGGATATTGGAGTTCCAGCTGATGCGATTATTTTGTAGCATATTTTCTTCCTTCCGTAGTTTTTCGGGTTATTAACCCACCACAATTTGTGCGTAAGTAAAAATTCATATTGGGGTTTATATGATTGTATGGGGGCACATTGTATCGAACACAGGAACAATATAGTACCAGAGATAGTACCTGAAAAGTGATCCAAACGCCCGGTTTATTTCGAACATTTTAATCGGTTAAGAGGTCTAGTGCATTTAATCGCTGTAAAACTCTGTAAAAGCAGTCTAGCCTTCAACTGTTTCATCGTTTATTCGCATTGAGGGAAATAATCAGCCTAATAGACTTATTTATGTTTTTGGATATTGGAGTTCCAGATGATGCGATTATTTTGTAGCATATTTTCTTCCTTCCGTAGTTTTTTGGGTCATTAACCCACCACAAGTTGTGCGTAAGTAAAAATTCATATTGGAGTTTATATGATTGTATGAGGGCAGATTCCTAATCCATCCCGGAAAATTGCTGCCACAATCAAAAACAGTTTCTTCTAAAGAAACAAAACACGTCTTTCAAGTCCGCAATACACTTCTCGTGAAATGTAAATTTGCCTATAACAAAAATTAAAAAAAAAATATGAATATGAAAATACTTAGGTATCTCTGTTAACATTTTGTGAATCCAATGTTTTCTTTTCAAAACCTATACACACATTCTTTACTTCAACGAAGGGTGTTCGGAACGTTAGAAAAATGAGTATGTAACTCTTCGTGAACGAGAATCGTCTTCGATTTACCTGCAATGAAGGCTCCAACCCCCTCGTGAATCAGAATCTTGAAACGCAAATGGTTTTCATTCACAAACCCAATGCCACACCACTGCTTCAGCTTGCGGGAACAATATTTCAAACCTTCTGTGTCTTTGTTCTTCGAGAAACAATATTCTGAATCTGTTGCTGATGGTGTTCACTATAGAATTCAGAAATGATTGTTACAATGGCCTTTCCATGCGAAAAATTTCGAAACGAGCTCAAATAGTCCAGTCTATGACCATTTTCCCGTGTATTTATCACATACAGCACCGATTCGCATGAAAATTTGGATTCAGGATCTACATACACTCTTTTTCAAAATCTACCCTGTGCCGAGGGTTGCTTTCTCCTTGGGGGTGGATGCCCCCCCATCTTGGGGGTGAAAAAATTTTCATTGGAAATAAGTGCTTGAGCACTTTTTGTTCAATGAAGTTTTTTCTGAAAAGCAATACTTTTCGACTTATTCGCGAGTGAAATTGTCGGTTTTCAGTCAAAAAAAAAACACGTTTTCTGATCTTTTTTCGCGAATAACTGGAAAATAAGGCATCTAATCGAGAAACCTGCGGGAAGCAAAATTATAGCTTTTGAAAAGACAAAGGCGATTGTTTATTTGTGATGCATGCAAACCCACTACAAACAGAATAATTGCTTGTTGAAAGTTGATTGGTATTTTCAAACGCCAAAATGGAGAGTTTCTACGTACAATAACCAAAAACCAATGCATTTTTCGGGAAAAACTAATTGGACCTTTTTTGAAGTCCTTCAAAAATCCTTTATTTTTGTTATTTATAAAAGTTCCTAGCATCAAAACTGGCCGAGGTATGAAGGAAATAATGTTGATCCTATTTTTTCCATGAAAAAAAATTGTGAATAACTCATCCTCTCTTCCCCCCCCCCCCCGTTTGGAAAAAATCGTTGCCTAGTGGAACTATCTGTATATATACATATATATAAAATATACATATAGTTTCACTAAGCCTGAAATATAGTTGATCTGTGTATTCTTCAATATACTAATGTACATACCGGAGTACATACTCCAATTTCTACAAAAATTGTTTTTGTTTTTTTCCCATAACTCGCTTAGTCTTCAAGCAATCAAATCCACCAAAAAAGTATTTTGTAGCTTTTTTCAAGAGCTATAAGCTCATTCACATTATTTCTAGTTTCAGATTATGTTTTTGAGAAGGTTCATGCTGAAAGGGCTCAAAAAAGGTACTTTGCGCGAATCCTCACAATATTTAACTGGCCATATCTCATTCTATTTTCATCCTGCAGAAAAAAATGAAACAGTGAAATTTTCAGAGAAGAATAGCCTTCAATTTTGTTCTCCAGGAAATTTTGCATGTGATCAATACTTTTCGAGCTATTTCGAAGAAATGGTGATTTTTCGCTGAATCACGTATATGATTTTTTCTCTTCAATCTCAATTTTTTCCGAAACTACGTACTTTCAATTGATAAAAAACTCAGAACTCATTATAAGAACATGATTGAAGTGAATTATGGAGTAACTACGATTTTTTTCAAAGGGGGGAGAAGAGAGGATGAGTTATTCACAATTTTTTTCAACGAAAAAATAGGATTCAACATTATTCCCTTCATACCTCGGTCAGTTTTGATGCTAGAAACTTTTATGAATAACAAAAATGAAGGATTTTCGAAGGACTTCAGAAAAGGTCCTATTAGTTTTTCCCGAAAAATTCATTGGTTTTTGGTTATTGTACGTAGAAACTTTCCATTTTGTCGTTTGAAAATACCAATCAACTTTCAACGAACAATTATTCAGTTTGTAGTGGGCTTACATACATCACAAATGAACAATCGCCTTTGTTTTTTCAAACGCTATAATTTTGCTCTCCACAGGTTCTTCGATTAGATGCATTATTTTCCAGTTATTCGCGAAAAAGTATCGGAAAACGTGTTTTTTTTTACTGAAAACCGACAAATTCACTCGTGAATAAGTCGAAAAGTATTGCTTTTCAGAAAAAACTCCATTGAAGAAAAAGTGCTTAGAATTAGTCAATCTATTGATTTCCACACTTATTTCCAATAAAAAAATTTTCACCACCAAGAAGGGGTGGCATCCACCCCCAGGGAGAAAGCAACCCTCGGCACGGGGTAGATTTTGGAATAGAGGGTAAGTAGAACCTATATCCAAATTTTCATCCGAATCGGTGCTGTATGGGATAAATTCACAGTTTACACTTTTTTCGCCGTCATAGACTGGAGTAAAATAGGCGCTGATGGCAATACAGTATAGCTACTAAGACGCATACTTTTCAATACTATTCACTAACGTTGAAGTATATCTGACATGCAAATGATTCGAGGAATTCCATCGTCGTCTGAGAGAATAATCCGGATAGTTTCCATACTTGAATCGAGTGAATGAAATCACTATGAAAATATCTCTCAGGACTTTCTATTTTTCTCAGGATTCTAGAAGTTATATAAAATGATAAAATTCGTAACATTTTATAGATTTTCACTTTCAACCCCTTCAACCAGCATATTCTTCAAACCCAGCACCAAATCTGAGATAACTCTGTCATATTGCAGATGGACAATGCCATGACACCGGAAAGGATAATCCAACATATTTATCCGATACCGTGGATTGCGCAGTTTTCTACGAATGTAATTATGATGAACCTGTCAGATTCGTGTGTCCGCCCAATACGTATTGGGACCCCGTAAAACTTTCTTGTGAATGGCACCAGCTGGTCGATTGTGGAACCAGAAGTACATCGCCTGAACCACCGACAACATCTACTACTGCTAAGTCGGCTTGAAGTTGCTGGAAAGAGAAATATTCGCGAAGATTCAAAGATGGCGACTCTACGAAAAAAGTTGGGATTTGTTCTTGTTGAAACTTTTTAATAAATTTCTCAAATTTCTTAGCAAGTGTTTGAATGGGTTTCATTTCCGTGATGTGACTGTTAATCTTCCACTGAAAGGAACAAAGTAGGAATGTTCAAGAAATCCTACTAGGGGAAAACCAAAATCATCTATATTTTCCTAGAGGTCGGTGAAAGTTCTTTCCATACAATTTTTTTAACGGAACGAGATATCAAGATCAGACTGAGATTTCGTTGAATGGAATCATTCTTATACATTATAGTTAACCAAATACTCGATATTCCTTGACTCATGTTTGCGGATATTCCAAACTCAACCTGCTTATTATAAAATCAGAAACGAAAAAAAATTGAGTCGCTCGTCGACAAATGCAGTAGCACTTCTCAAAATTGTTGTAGGTGGTGAAACGCTCCTTTTTTCATAAGAAGTTTCAATATGGAATAACCCAAAATTGTCATAAACGGCGAAAGTCCACACGCCACACTTCTCTTGATCAAGGAATATCTATTCTTTTTCAATACATGGCTATTGTTTTGGAATAAACAGAACCTTTGGAGTCCAAGTTGAACCTTTTTGTAGAGATAAATAATCCTTACACCAAACTGATAGCATTTGCACTTGACGCGCCTTTCCCTAACAAGGTTAACATCTTGTTTGGGTAATTAATCTCTATAGAAAGTTTCGTTCTTGGGTCGAGTGATACGAAATTCAAATGACAGTTCACAGTTTTTTTTGCAACATATTCAGACACATGTGTCTGCGTTTTTTCTTCATTTTCAATGCTTCCATGGAAAGTAGCAGTTTCAAAAATACTAAGGGTCAGTTGCACCGCTTCAACTCAGCAGAGATTTAACTAAGCTTGGCTCAATCGTTAAGGAACAAGGAAGCTGATTGGCAAATCCATAGCAACAAAGCCTGGCTCAGATAAAGCACAACTTAAGAAAAGCGGTGCAACTGGCCCTGAAAGGGTTAAAAACTATCTCTACTGACATTATTTCTTCTATTAGTTAGTTCGAAAGAGAGCGAGATGATAATGTCCCTTCGCTTCGCATAACGGCCGTTCTAGAGCTAGATAGAATACAACGTAGTTAATTATTTTTATAATGTCTACCTCAGATATTAATTTTTGTCATGTTGCAGCAGATTAGAAATCAAGTTGGTATACAGTTAGTGCTATTTCTCGAAAGATCAAAGATAACAAAGCTCACAAGCTACCAAAAGGCTTATGAATACCGCAGTACTGGATATCGATGTTTATACTATGTATGAACGCAATAAGTATTTGCAGTTCATAAATATGGAAAAATCTCGATTTTTTTAATAGATTGTAGCTATTCAAAATATATGATTTAGGGCTGGTACTTCACGCCCTGATTAACAGACAGTTAAAATAATCGATGCTGAGAATAGACGCCACATACTTTCAATTGCTACAGTGAATAGGCATAGTCTGAGCACCGATTAATTCAGACGATTGTTTATCAGGTCGTACCCACTCTTAAACCTTTGGAGGACATATAACTCAGAGTTCCCTATACAAAGAACTCTTTCATGGATGAGCTTACATATTCCAATGAATGCTATACACGTATCTATTAACGAGAACGAGAAACGTCTTCGTTTTACCTGCAATGGAGGCTCCAACCCCCACGTGATTCAGAATTTTGAAACGAAAATGGTTTTCATTCCCAAACCCAATGCCACATCACTGATTCGGCTTGCGGGAACAATATTTCAAACCTTCTGTGTCTTTGTTCTTCGAGAAACAAAATTCTGAATCTGTTGCTGATGGTGTTCACTATAGAATTCAGAAATGAATGTAACAATGGCCTTCACACGCGAATTTTTTTAAAACGAGCTCAAATAGGCGCTGATGGCAATACAGTGTAGCTACTGAAACGAATACTTCTTTCGTAGTATTCAATAACTTTGAAGTATATCTGACATGCAATAGATTTAAGGAATTTAATCGTCTTCTCCAAGAATAATCCAGAGATTTTCCATACTTGAATCGAGGGAATGAAATCACATTCAATTCTTAGAAAACTTATAACGCTTCATGCCATTTTGAACCCTTTAAGCCATCATATTCTTCGAACCCAACACCAAATCTGATATAATTCTATAATATTGCAGATGGACAATGTCATGACACCGGAAAGGACAATCCAACATATTTATCCGATACCGTGGATTGCGCAGTTTTCTACGAATGTAATTATGATAAACCTGTCAAATTTGTGTGTCCGCCCAATACGTATTGGGACCCCGTAAAACTTTCTTGTGAATGGCACCAATTGGTTGATTGTGGAACCAGAAGTACATCGCCTGAACCACCGACAACATCTACTACTGCTAAGTCGGCTTGAAGTTGCTGAAAAGAGAAATATTCGAGCAAGAAAATTCAAAGATGGCGACTCTACGAACAAAGTTGGAATTTGTTCTTGTTGAAACTTTTTTATAAATTTCTTGAATTCCTTAGCAAGTGTTTGAATGGGTTTTATTTCCGTGATGTGACTGGCTATCTTCCACTGAAAGGAACAAAGAAGGAATGTTCAAGAAATCCTTCTAGGAGAAAAACCAAAATAATCTACCTATAATTTCCTAGAGGTCGGTGAAAGTCCTTTCCATACCATTTTTTCAATGGAACGGGATATCAAGATCAGACTGAAATTTCGTTGAATGGAATCATTCTTATACATTATAGTCAACCAAATATTCGATATTCCTTGACTCATGTTTGCGGATAATCCAAAATCAACCTGGTTATTATAAAATCAAAAACAAAAAACAAAAATTAGTCGCTCGTCGACAAATGCAGTAGCACTTCTCAAAATTGTTGCAGGTGGTGAAACGCTCCTTTTTTCATAAGAAGTTTCAATATGGAATAACCCAAAAATGTCATAAACGGCGAAAGTCCACACGCCACACTTTCCTTGATCTAGGAATATCTATTCTTTTTCGAAACATGGCTATTGTTTTGGAATAAACAGAACCTTTGGAGTCCAAGTTGAACCTTTTCGTAGAGATAAATAATCCTTACACCAAACTGATAGCATTTGCACTTGACGCGCCTTTCCCTAACAAGGTTAACATCTTCAGAGGAAGAAAACTGATACAACATGGGTTGAGTGGAAGAACAAGTCCTTTTCCTCGGAAAGGAATTGAACTCTGCCTTTTGGTGTGAATAATTCATAAGTTTTTTTTCTTATAATGCTTTTTTGTATTTATATCACGTCAATAAAAACGATGAAAAAAAAAAACATAATGTATGTATCCTTGTTAGCAAAACGGGTGCAAATGGTATAGGTTTGGGTAATTGATCTTTATGAAAAGTTTCGTTCTTGGGTCGAGTGATACGAAATTCAAGTGACAGTTCACAGTTTTTTTTGCAACATATTCAGACACATGTGTCTGCATTTTTTCTTTATTTTTGATGATTTTCCCAGTTTCTAGAAGACGCGTCAGAACTGTATTGAAGATCTTCAATGAGCAAGGAATACCTGTAATCTACGGTTTATGGCGTCGTGACTAGACGGCAAATACCGAATTTGAAAAATTAGCTCGGGAACAGCACCACCTCCTTTGGAATGTCAAAATAATTGGGTGAAAGTATTCTTTTACGATACCGATCGTGAAAGCAGAATAAAAGGTGGTGAAAATTTATCTGTTACGCACCTTTCACCTCTACATACTACGATAGTGAAACGAGATGCTAGGGATGTTCGCAAACTTTCATACATATATTAATTCTAATCAGTCATATTCATTGAAGGAGTATTGAACTAAAATCACTTCTAGAACTCTGAAAATGAACAAGATATGAATGTTTTTAATTCATCGAAGAAATTTATGATAGCGTTTGGAGTCAAATATTCCTAATTAGAACTTCCTATCAGCATGTAACATCCTTTCAGAATCTCATTTCACGAGAGAGAAAAGTATCGTTGCCACGGGTAGTGAACCACGGACGTGAGCCACGATCGTGGTGTCACGATCAAGTGCATTCACGTCATAAACTCTTTCGACTTTCGTGAGAAAGGTTTACATACCTTTTTAAGTCAATTGCCAAAATGCAGTGCTTGGTAGCAGAAGCCTGTCAAATCATGTGAGGAGTGATATCCGGGAGAATTTCGAAAGCTCTCTCGACAAGAAAGAAAAAAAATAGACGATGGTGGACAAGGAAGTGGATTCTACAAAGGAGCTATACCACTTTGAGTAATGAAATTTCCGAGATTCCCGAAGATTTTAAAAATTTGCTCAGGATGTCCGAACACCATTTTGATTATTTATTGAGGTGCGTTAGCTCCAAAATTCAAAGAAGTGATACTAATATGAGGGAAGCTCTACCGGCCAAGCTGAAGTTGGAAGTAACGCTTCGATATTTAGCCACTGGGGACTCTTTTAAGAGTTTGGAATATTTATTCAGGGTCCCCAAATCATCTATAAGTAAGTTCATAGAAGAAGTCATGGATGCGGTGTGTGATGCTCTGAAAGAATTTATTGAGGTAAGTTATAAGTTAAAAGTAGTCGTAGTTTGCAAAATATTTATTATTCAAAGTAACATATAGAGAAGCATACTGTTAGTAATTGCCTATTGCCGCAGGCAACTCAGTGATCAAATCTTCTTGCATATGTTCCGGCGAAAACACAGAATCTTGGGTCGAGGTATTGTCATCTGATAGCTGGCCATATTGAGTATTTGTTGAGGTACTGGGGAAATTTGAGTATTGAGATTGCCTAGAAGGCATATGGGGAATCGGCGGTTCCAAAATCATAGAAACTATAGCCGCTTGTAGTTGAGATGATCGATGTTGTGGTAAAGATCGCAGTAGTGACGCTATATATCTCCCAAAATGTTCGAAGCAATCTTCTTTCGAGACACAACTAGTGGCAGCTCGTTTGGAAATAACATCTAGCTTTTCTATCGCAGAATTAATATCATCTCCAACAGGTGTCAAACATACCTTCTTTTTACGAAATGCGGTTGGATTAATAGGTTGATCCTTTTTCGATGGTTCGGTCGGACCTTGCACTTCCTCTGGGATGTAGTTGATTGGCCTTCGTCCAATAATTGTTGCGACACCATGCCTTCACGTGAAAGTGGCTCCTCATTTTCCGATTCAGTATTTTTGCGTTTCTTTCTATTCGGATCTTCCTGCAAAACAGAAAAAAGCCTTGGATTCAATAATGTTATTCTTTTCTAGGTGCCAGTTGAACAAAATCAATGGATGAAGATAATAAATGGATTTCAATTGAAATGGAACTTTCCAAATTGCATTGGAGCCTTAGACGGCAAACACTTCGTGATAAGGGCCCCTAAGACTGGATCTGATTATTTCAACTATAAACAATCCTTCAGTATGATTTTGATGGCTTTAGTTGACCATGATTATTGCTTCACATACGTCGATGTAGGTGCGAAAGGTAGAGCTTCCGATGGGGGAGTATGGCGAGACTGTAGTTTCAATGCAGCTCTGCAAGCAAATACGCTCAATATACCATCAAATACAGTTATTGTCGCAGATGATGCATTTCCGTTAACAACGTCTCTACTTAAGCCATACAGTACAAGAAATTTATCTATATCACAACGTGTTTTTAATTACAGGCTGTCAAGAGCTAGACGCATTTCTGAAAATGCTTTTGGTATACTAGTATCAAAATTTAGAGTATTTGAAAGGCCGATTGCTGTAAATTCACAAAAAGTTGATAAAATTGTAAAAACCTGTTGTTCCATTCATAATTGGCTACGAAAAACAGGCAACTGTTATGTGCCTCCTAGCTTAATTGATTGTGAGGACGTAAACTATAACGTGACTTAAGGAACTTGGAGAAATGTAAGGAGTTCAGGTCTTATAGACTTGCCTGTTTCATATCATGACAGGCATCCGAGCAGATTGGCATCAGCCAAGAGAGAAGAATATTGCACCTATTTCAACAATGCAGGAGCAGTCCCTTGGCAGTGGCAAATAGTTGAGAACTAACAAACAAAAAGGTGTTTTCTGCGATTTTGTTTTCTGTGTATAATAAAAAATGTTCCAATTGATAGTATGACGCAGTAGTAGCTATAAAACATAATATTATAAATGATATATTATAGATTGAAATAAATTCTTACCAAGTTTGATTGGGTTTCCCTTCCTTTTACATGTGGTCTGAGGAAGGAATCCATTATCCTGAACCACCTCACTTTAGGGGTGTAAACATCATCAGGAGAACATCCAGATTTCGTGCTCTGTTGAATTTTTTTCAATTCTTGGGAGTATGAGCTACGCAAATTCTTGAACTGCGTGATCACATGGACGTCTGTAAAACCATCAATTGCCATTGCAGAAGCAATTCTTCTTGCTGCAGCTGCACGTGAATTCCGATTTTTGTAGTCTTCTCTAGTAGGATCCCACAAAACTGGCTCATTTTGGTGAAATTCTAAGAATTTAATAGTGTCTGCGTCATTCATTCTCAAAACATTGGCTGCCATGATGAACACAACCGTCTTTTGTGCCTGCTCACGATCAACTACACGAATCAAAAATCAAACACGGTTGATTTCCTCACGAACCGAATATTTTCTTTCGTGAAGGATCGTTCTTCACGAGTCTTGAAGTTGACACAGTACGTGGTCCACGAAGGCGTGGGCCACGTTCTTGGTTCACTACCCGTGGCAACGCGCCTAAACAGATAGTGGAATTCAATATCCAATAACTTCTACAAAAAAAGGTTTATATAGATTTGAGAGTTCCAAATCAAACTGGAACGTAGGAACCAAAATAACAATCGTAATTACCTAACTATTTTGCGCAGTAGCTTATGTCGTGCCTGTTCCGGGTAAAAAGTCCTGCACTGTTTTTCCAGATTTCAATTCGGTATAGCGTATAAGCGTATAAATATATTGTTAATGTAGTTTTTGGGATACACACTGATTTCAGCGATATAGTCTGACAGTTCTTGAAAATGACATTGAAATGAAAGTCGAAACGTCGAACAATTCGAAAGAAACCAAACGGATGAAAAACCCGTAAAGACCATTTTGCATATAAAAGATCCGTGATCTATTTCTACATAAAGCCTGAACGGGCAAAACACATCATTAGAGAGCGGTGAGTGATAAAATCATCAATAGTAACGTACTTATTTTCTCCTTATCGATTCTAGAGTCGGATTTAAATTTGAGGGGAATTATTATAAATACC